>OZ010609.1:65263839-65376339 GCA_963932145.1 Acanthosepion lycidas | reverse complement strand
AAATGTCTATACCGGGGATGCAAAAGTAGGTATACAGTAATGAAAAACAAAACATGTAGACAAAATATATTACATCAATAATAATAACATATCAATTCCTCAGATGTTCAAACTGTTTGACTTCACCGTCATTCACACACTCCTCTTTACCTACAGAACATTTATTATTATTATTATTATTATTATTATTATTATTATTATTATTATTATTAAAAGGTAAAAATTACAATAAATGCATTATAATAAAAAGTAAAAAAATAAAAATAATAAAAATGACTTTAATGAATTCCAGTGTTAATTGAATCTTAGAATGACTATTGTAATACTGGTAACATTGGTATAATACTTAATATATATCTACTTTTGCAGACCCCTGTATTTTTCACAAAATTTCATTGTTTTTTACTTTTGTAGTATTTTTAGTTTTTTTATTGTTATTTTTTAATGACACTGCTTTTTGAATTGTTTTTTTTATTTGTTTTTTTAATTCTTAAGTTTATTAGTATTATATTCTAAATTAATATTAAAGAAACCTCATATTATATATATATATATATATATATGTATATATATATATATATATATATATATATATATATATATATATATATATATAATGTGTGTGTTCAGTTTCGTATCCTGACATGAATGAAGATTTCTAAAAAAAAAATGATCTTAGAGATAGCTGGTAAGACTTAATGTAAATAGATTCCAACACTTTCAAATGAAGCTTGGAATTAACTTTGCTGAGTACTGAGAACTGGGTACAATGCTGAGTTTTTATCAGATCTTCAGCTATTGCCAAACCTGTTGTATTCACACAGATTTCATTACTTAAACATTATTTTTAGTAGATACCTTATTTGAGTAGACACTCCATCATCTGTTTATTAAACAGTATATTTATTTATTTTCATCTACCAGCCTGCATATCTGAGAATTCTTATTAAAAAAATATATGCTCTCTGATGGGAGTTAAACCTGTGTTCCCGTCAACAGGAGAAACCATCATTAGACCTCTCTACCATGAAGTGCATAGATTTATCCAAACTATAGAAGAAAGCCAGAAGATGGAGATTTCATCAGCAAGATCAAAATCAGACAATATGGATATCAAGTTGAGCAAGAAATCACCAATCAGTGATAGTACCTTACAATACTTATTTATTGTGATAATTCAGCTGTCATATCAATGTTGAAATCTGCTTATCTTTATTCAATCAAGTAATGCATCAAATACATATCAAAGGGGTCAGATTAAGCTGTTTTTGAATGCTCACCCCTCCACTGAATTTTTTTCCCTTTGATTTAAATTAAATTTAAATTTGAACAAGGGAATGATTCCTATCTAAAATATAAAAAGAGAAAGCCAGAAGATGGAGGTTACATCGGCAAGATCAAAATCAGACAATATGGATGTCAAGTTGAGCAAGAAATCACCAATCAGTGAGTAGTGCCTTACAATACATATTTGTGGCGACAATTCAACTGTCATATCAATGTTGAAAATGGCTCCTCAATTCATTCAATCAAGTATTGCATCAAATACATATCAATGGGGGTCAGATTAATATGTTTTTGAATAAACGCCCCTCCACTGAAATTTTTTTCCTTTTGATTTAAATTAAATTTAAATTTGAACAAGGTAATGACACCGATCCAAAATATAGAAGGAGAAAGCCAGAAGATGGAGGTCACATAAGCAAGATCATTGAGTAATATTGAAATGCATCATTTTTCTCCACAAATTATGACAATGATTTAAAATCAATCATCATTTCCTTCAAAAAAAAAATTGTGACACACAGCAAGGCACAGGTAATTTGTGTTCAAATAATAACATGAGAGACCAATGCTCAAAAACAAAAAGTTCAGAAGATACATACCAGTGATGCTATTGTTAGGTGTAAGATTCAGGAGGATGAAAATTAAGGTACCATTGTGCTCTAAGATGGTGCCAGTTCCAGTGATAACTAAAGGCTAACAGGAAGTGGAAAAGAACAGAAACGAATCTAAAATGTGACAAAACTAAAAAGGGGACAAACAGCAGAGAAGTAAAACAGTACGGGTGCTGTACTGTAGTAAAACTGTACATTGTAACACATGACTTTGCAAGTTTGGCTCATTTAAAAAATACTTTCAAGTCAAGTGACACATAGATTGAGCATGTGAGTAATGATGAAAGTTTGGAGAGGAAGCAAACAAAGAGGAGGCTTATACTTAACATAAGGAAGAGGCAGGACATCATAGACCGAGTATGTGAGCAAGGATGAGGTCTTGGTGAGGATGCCATTGAGGAGGAGGCTTATACTTAACATAAGGAAGAGGCAGGACATCATGGACCGAGCATGTGAGGAACGATGAGGTCTTGGAGAGGAGGCAAACAAAGAGGAGGCTTATACTTAACATAAGGAAGAGGCAGGACATCATGGACCGAGCATGTGAGGAACGATGAGGTCTTGGAGAGGAGGCAAACAAAGAGGAGGCTTATACTTAACATAAGGAAGAGGCAGGACATCATGGACCGAGCATATGAGGAACGATGAGGTCTTGGAGAGGATGCAAACACGGAGGAGGCTTATACTTAACATAAGGAAGAGGCAGGACATCATGGACTGAGCATGTGAGGAACGATGAGGTCTTGGTGAGGATGCCATTGAGGAGGAGGCTTATACTTAACATAACGAAGAAGCGCGACATCATGGACCGAGCATGTGAGTAATGATGAAGCTATGGAGAGGAAGCAAACAAAGAGGAAGCTTATACTTAACATATGTAAGAAACAGGACATCGTGGACCAAACATTTGAGGAACGATGAGGTATTCGATAGGATGCAAACAAAGAGGAGGCTTATACTTAATATAAGGAAGAGGCAGGACATCATAGACTGAGCATGTGAGCAACAATGAGGTCTTGGAGAGGATGCAAACAAGGAGGAGGCTTATACTTAACATAAGGAAGAGGCAGGACATCATAGACCAAGCATGTGAGCAACGATGAGGTCTTGGAGAGGATGCAAACAAGAAGGAGGCTTATACTTAACATAAGGAAGAGGCAGGACATCATAGACCGAGCATGTGAGCAACGATGAGGTCTTGAAGAGGATGCAAACAAGGAGGAGGCTTATACTTAATATCAAGAAGAGGCAGGACATCATGGACCGAGCATGTGAGCAACGATGAGGTCTTGGAGAGGATGCAAACAAAGAGGAGGCTTATACTTAACATAAGTAAGAGGCAGAACATCATGGAACGAGCATGTGAGGAACGATGAGGTCCTGGAGAGGATGCAAACAAGGAGGAGGCTTATACTTAACATAAGGAAGAGGCAGGACATCATGGACCGAGCATGTGAGCAACGATGAGGTCTTGAAGAGGATGCAAACAAGGAGGAGGCTTATACTTAATATCAAGAAGAGGCAGGACATCATGGACCGAGCATGTGAGCAACGATGAGGTCTTGGAGAGGATGCAAACAAAGAGGAGGCTTATACTTAACATAAGTAAGAGGCAGAACATCATGGAACGAGCATGTGAGGAACGATGAGGTCCTGGAGAGGATGCAAACAAGGAGGAGGCTTATACTTAACATAAGGAAGAGGCAGGACATCATGGACCAAGCATGTGAGCAACGATGAGGTCTTGAAGAGGATGCAAACAAGAAGGAGGCTTATACTTAACATAAGGAAGAGGCAGCTGAAATTTCTGCGACACATAATGAGAAAGGAAGGCTTGGAGAAAACGATACTAATAGGGTGGATAGAGGGAAAGAGGGACAAGGGAAAGCAATGCATGACATACCTAGCGGGCTTAAGCAAGTGCATGACAGAACAGGGCTTAAGGAAGTAGCAAAAGGGCAAAATATATTGAATACTATGAGGGATAAGATGAAGTGGAGAGCCATGATCGCCTACATCCTGAAGGGACATGGCACATAAAAGAAGAACCTTCTTTTTACAGACAGTCTACATTTGAGAGTCTAGATGCAACTAAATTCATACATTATATACACTATTGTCCTCATCTTTGTCGCCATATTTATTACAATGTTTCAGCCATTTTACGCTCTGGCCTCTGGTTGGAATGTCAAATTGAACCCTTTATTTCACTCACTGGGGTAGACTGTTCTAGTTCCACATGCCATGCCTAATGGATGTCAGTTATCAGTTATCTCCTGTTAATTTCCTTCTGAAAGTTCTCGACTGCCTTAACCGAGTACTGAACTCACACTCTTTGGGTCCTGTCACTGGATCTAACCAACACCTTTATCCACTGTGCTATGTGTCCTTGAGGGCATCTGTGTATGAATTTCTGGGTATTATAAATCTAATGTCTCAGCATTATTTTTTACCAGAGCTCATATTGCAATTTTTGCTGTTATCATTCCATGTTTTTACCAGAGCTCAATAGTACGAATAATGTAAATAATGTACATAATACCTCATCTCAGAAATATAGACAGAAATTAAATTCATGTTGGCATCCTCACTGTTCAAACTTAGGGGAGAAAAAAACACATGGTGGTTCCCCACTACTCTTACTCATAACCAGATATGCAGTGCGCGTAAGTCCATAGGAGACACATTTACTGTAACCCATTTATTCCACTATGATGTATATTTTAACACTCCAATCAGTTAAGATCAAAATCTACAAGAACTATGCCTGGTATAGCATCAGTGCATTTATTATTATTATTATTATTATTATTATTATATTGGTGTTGCACATTGACCTCATATTATATGAATAATAACCTATTTCTGTCCCATAATACTTGTTACATTTAGCATATGAAATCTGTATGCAAATTTACCAACTATTATGGGACAGAGATAGTATTATTTTATGAACCAAGGTGCATTTTGCATGAACCCTTAAACGATGTACCCAATCTGTGAAGATCTGGCAATCGGCAGATAAATATGTGATACTGAACAGACTATTATTTAGTAGCCCATCTTAATCCAGTCATGATGTATATTTTAACACTCCAATCAAATAAGATCAAAATCCATAAAAACCATACCTAAGGTAGCATCAGGACATTTATTATTATTATTATCATTATTATTATTATAAATGCTTTGATGGCAACGATAAATATAGAGTTTATAATTTCTATGACAAGCTATAACAATTAGAAACCTATTATACCAGTGATTCTTGACGTGGTCCAGGTGGATGACAGGTGGTCCACATTGCATTTCTAGTGGTCCACAGAGAATTTGTAGCCAAAAAAATATTGTAGTCATTTCACAAAAATTTATTTAAATTATTCATACTTTGAAGAATTAAAAATATATTTTGTTTAATTACATACATGTCCATTACATTTGAAAATTTCAAAATTACACAGGGATTATGCAGTGCTATATTTATTTTATTTTTATCAAATATATTTATTATATATATATATATATATATATATATATATATATATATATACATACATATACATATATATATAAAAATGTTATATATACTATATATAATATAAATTTTTTATTCATATAAAAAATTATACCTATGTTAATCGATAACTATCCTGTGTTTATCCTTGCTTACGAAAATAAATTTTAAAGTGTAAATAGACTACTTTTTATTGAGTATTTTAGTATGAAAATTATAAGAGTGGTCCATTTGAATTTTTGGAAGAAGAAAATGTCCATGGGCTGAAAAAGATTAAGAAGCACTGTATTATACAAAGCCGAAACATTGTTTTGCATGATTTCTAAACATTGTAGAACTGTTTTTGTATCAGAATCAGAAAAATGCAGATGTTTCAATCCTTTCTGTGGCCAAAAAAGCTTTGGGCATGAAAAAGATGCATCACCCTGATTCCAAGTGTTGCTCAGTTAAGTTGCAAAATTTTCAGTTTTGTTTTTTTGTTTTTAATCTCTTTTTTTTTTCCCTCCGTTTTTTTCGCTTGTTTTTGATTTGTTAGTTGCTTACCACCCCCGTTCACTCAGCTTTCTTCACAAATCTGCCTTGAAAAACTATTCTATGACTCCTGCACAAGGGCTTCTATAAAAACTTCAATCTTAACCTCTTCAGATCAAGGGTTTAATCGTTGTCTATCCCCATTATCCTCATAATCTTCACTATCTACCAAACCTCTTCCATCTATATCACGCACCTTATTCAGTATCCCCATTAATCCTAATCATGTTAAAACACTGTTTTTGTGCCATCAACAATATTAAGCAACATCGAGTCTGGTCAGTACCTAAATGGGTGACTGCTTGAGAATACCAGGTATTCTTTGATGTGCAGGTGGTGTCATAGATAACAGCTTGGAATTGGAAGTCAAAGAGAGCCAAATTCCAATTCCATTTTGGTTTTGCAAATAAATGAATGTACCTTTTCTCCTCAATAAATCATTATTATAATAAAATTCTTACAATCTAAAAATATTTTCTGGCTTTAAATAACCTTCAAAAGGTTGATAATGTTGTGGTAAACCCTCCTATAGTAGAATGAACTCTTCCTCCTCTCATAAATACTAACTGTGAAACTTTCTAAGGGTCAGTCGGGTGAGCAGCCAAGATGCAGTGTTAACCTACCATTCAGACATAAACTTCTATCTGCTTATTACTAACACTCTTCCTTTGTATATATTCTGTATTTCAATGCACTTGTTCAACCTACCTTCGTCTTCCATGTCTTTTTTTCTGGCCCCTGATTGGTTGAGTGATTGATTGGTTTGTTTTTTTTATAGCTTATCTAAACAGATAAGCTATAAAAAAAAAAAAAAAACAATCAATCACTCACTACTACTTTGAGTTGTCCTCAAGCCTTGTAAAATAGGATTGTAATCTTGCTTTGAGACAAAAAGATGAACTAAAAGCAACTTGTGAAAAATACAAGGGTCGGCTTAAAAGTTCATAGCCTGACTATAAAAGAGTGATGATGTATGTATGTATAGAGCTGGCCACTTGTATTTGAGGATACCCATCTACTAGGGCGGCTAACAAATCCCTACTGCCGACGCTTGTTCAGGTGCATTTGTGTTTATTCAACACCCACAGAGCCCACCTGTGGTTTATACTGCAACTATGCTGAGTAGACCTTAGTTAAAGTTTCAAGGAAAGAGTGTGTTATCTAGTGTGATCAACAAATTTGAACAAAGCCATCACGCTCAAGCCCTCGGCCATGATGACTTCTGACTTTGTGCTAGCACAGCTATCAACGGCACCCAAGTGTTCAATCTACCAAATTTCACTCACAAGGCTTGGGTCAGCATGTAATATGGTTTTCAGGCACATTCCAAATGTGCCACATGCTGTGATTGACCCCTCCAGTCTGATAACTTCAGGAAATCTCCTTCCTAACAAATTGATCATGGTGAGATTCGAACCCGGGTCTTATGGTCAGAATGCCAACGTTCTAACCACTTGGCATTAATTTCTCCTCTTAATAATTAATAATTGCATTATTTATTTCTAAGAAAACTGACGTCTGAATGTTCAAAGAAGATTTCAAAAGTAATTAGTTGTGACTTCTCTTGAAAATGGACAACATTTGGCATCATAATCTTATCGAAAAAAAGAGTTTAGTCCCCAAGGACATTCATGTTGATATGGTTACTGCCTTAGGAATGATATCCCAGTTTTATCAACAGTGCAAAATTGGGAAGCTAAATTTATGAGGTGAAGGGAGAATGTTGAAGATGACCCAAGTGCTGGACATCCTGCAACTGTCACCACCAAGGAAAACATTGATCGTGTTCACCACATGGTGATGGACAACAAGCAATTGATTATAAATCAATTAGCCAATGCTATTAGTATATCCGATGAGAGAGAGTTGAGAATATTCTGCACAATGAACTTGGCATGACAAAGGTTTCTGCTTAGTGGGTGCCATATCTTCTGGCACTTCATCAAAACTGCACCAGGCTAATCACATCACAGGAAAATCTGACATTGTTTGAGACAGATCCTAATCCAGGTTGAGTGTTGGATTTATCACTTTGAGCCAGAGATGAAGAGACAATCCATGAAGTGTAAACACCCCTCCTCACCTGCTCCAAAGGAAGCTAAAGTCATTTCATTGCAGAGAAGGTGATATCCTCAGTTTTTTGGGATGCATTTTTTTTGATAGTGTTGTAACTTAGAGAAGGTTACTGAATAGAATAATCATGCGAAGGTTGGTAATGAACGATAATGCTTAAGACAAGAAAAGCGCATATACGATTTGACAGTGGCAGGTAGAAGATGTAGTCAACTGCTAGAAGTGAATCAAGTGAATTCCATAATGAATCTCCAACTGAAGATCAACATACAGTATTTACTACTGTATTTATGTGAATGGGGACATACCCACTATCGTCCGTAGGTATGCTACAATATCTATAATGAAATTGTTCAGCATTCAGAGCCATATAGCAAGCTACACATCATCTAGAATTTGTAATCTCTTCTTTGTTTCTAAAGTTTTTCAGTCTCTGAAAAGCATCTTTTGCTATTCTAGTACCTGTTCAAATTTCTTTGTCATACTTTCCATCATCTATTAATACACTAAGCAAATGGTTGAAATTCTAAACTTGTTTACTTTTGTTATCCCTGTTGTGTAATTCATATCTTGGACTGCACCTTTTAATTACCATAAAACATTCTAGCTTAGAATTAATTAATCTATCAAGATTTCATTCTATGAAAAACAATACAATCAAATCAATATACAGTATTTTCTCGATTATCCGTGCCTTGATTTTCTGATCTTTGGTTATCTGGGCGTGAAATGAACTGAAAAAAAAATTGAAAGCACCCAAACATTTCTCCATTATTTACTGTATTTATGTGAATGGAGACATACCCATTATTGTCTGTAGGTATGCTACAACAGATAGCCTCAGTTTTGGGGGGATGCCAAATGCATTGTGTTTATTGACTATCTTCAAAGGGGCCACACCATTAATGGTGAGTTCTATGCTAACTTGCTGAGGCAATTGCAAAAGGTTATCAAAACTGCTGAAAGGGGTCTTGTTTCATCAGTACAATGTTCCAGTACACAAGTCTTTGGTTTCAATGGCTGCTGTGCATGACAGTGGCTCTGGGCTGGTTGATCACTAATCCTTATTCTCCTGATTTGACCCCATCTGACTATCATTTGTTCTACAATATAGAAAAACACTTAGCTAGAAAACGAGTATCATGGCGATGAGGCGAATATCTACTGCTGATGATTTCTTTGACCAACAAGATGAAAGCTTCTTCACCATTTAGATCCAAACACTGCAACACCAATGGAAGGCGTCTGTGGACCACAAGTGGGACTATGTTGAAAAATATAATCTCATTTGGTCACATTCCATGAGAGTATCTTAGTCTATGAACTTTTCAACCGAGCCTCTTATATCCTGATTAAATAATTTTGAACTCATGTCTCTCCATCTTAGGTCGAGCAGAATATTTAGTGGTATTAACTAGGGATTTTAATGTACCTAATAATTCGATGAATTTAATTCTGTTTTTCCTCTCGTAGATCATATCTTTTGCAAGCCCTATTTCCAGCATCACTATGCTTTCTGTTGCATATACCTCCTCATATTTTCTCAATAGAATGCTACTATTTGGCCTAATGTTCTGCAGAAACACAGACATAATTATGCAATGTATATTGTCAAACATGTACAGCTTAGAGAATATCTTGGTCAGCCTATAAAATTTCCAGCCAACCCTCATAATATTATAAAAAAGTAATGTGAAAAATTATTGCAAAATTCAAATTTATCCTCATTCATAACGTTTAATATTTGGTTTTGAAAATATATTATGGTCTGTATCCAAGCTAATTGGAATTATGATGTATTTTTTAAGCAATTAATGAATTTTGCTTCTTTCTTCTTTTTTATAACTATCGTATTGTGATTCTGTTTGTTCCTTTCTTAGTTAGCACATACCTTGCCAGTACCTTATAAATAACGGACTATTTCATTTTAACTATGATTCATTCATTGGTTGGTTTCTTTCACGACTTATCCACTATTTGTGAGTTATTTAAAGCCAAAACATATTTGGGATTTTAGAAAGTTGCTTACAGTACCTGCTGTACCCAAGTGGTCCCCCATCTAACTTCTGATCTGACTTGATGCTGCTTAACCTCAGTGATTTTATTCATGAGGAAAGACAAAAGGACATATCAGAGAAACTGTTTGATTTTCAGTGAGAAAAACAAAGAAAGAAGAAAAGAAAAAGAAGACAGTGGAGGTGATAACACTCTCATGTGTTTAACATCTGCTTCAGTGAAATGGAAAAATTTGTGAAGATCAAATCTTCTCATTTGTACCCACTTCTTTAAATAACAGTCTGCATTCATATTTATGCATGTTTTTGACATGGTTTATTAAAGTTAAGTTTAATTATTTAACAATGTATTTGGGTAATTTCTATGAGGATCATATAAATATTTAATATATGGGTTAACCCTTGAAAATAAACATATTACCACAAAACTGTGGAATCGGGTAAAATTGCAGTTAAGTAATTCTTTTGTATATATATATATATATATATATATATATATATATATATATATATATATATATATATATATATAATTCAAATAAAAACAGACCACTTTAAGTTTCCATGTAATAAATTATTTCACGGCAGCCCTTGGAAGTAAAGTCTGATGATCCGCAGTCCTTTAAAAGAGCTGTGGTGAAATAATTTATTACATGGAACCTTAAAGTGGTCTGTTTTTATTTAAATTATTTGCTCTGGATTTACATTGAGTTCTCTGGATTTTATCCTCCTTAGGTTTACCCATATGGTTTACCTAGTTTTTCATAAACTAACTATATATATATATATATATATATATATATATATATATATATATATATATATAATATTTCTTATACATATAGTCAATGACAAAATTATTCATACACCCATCAATTTTGAATATTTTCATCATGTATATATATATATATATATATATATATATATATATATACATATTTCATTAAATAATATAGACGAGTATTGTCTATTTTATTTAAATTCTTTTCATAACGTTATGAAAATAATTTACATAAAATAAATAGGCAACACTTGTCTATATTATTTAATGAAACATGTATGAATGAAAAAATGCTGTCTCAATACACACAATATATATATATATATATATATATATATATATATGCATAATGAAATTATTCGTACACCCATCAATTTTAAATATTTTTATCCATATCTCAGAATCTAATGCTCATATGATGTTAGGCTTTTTATATATTAATAAGCACAAAAAATGAGAATATAAAAGTCAATTTTATTTTATTTTGCATAATTTGCCTGTCAAATTTGTTGTATTTAAACTATTGTTCTGAAAATTGACGTTTATACTCATTTTTTGTACTTATTAACTCTCTCTCTCTCTCTCTCTCGCTCTCTCTTTCTCTCTCTCTCTCTCTCTCTCTTTCTCTCACTCTCTCTCTTTCTCTCTCTCTCTTTCTCTCACTCTCTCTCTCCCTCTTTCTCTCTCTCTTTTTCTCCCTCTTTTTCTCTCTCTCTCTTTCTCTCTCTCTCTGTATACATACAAGGTGCGATGGATAAATTTTATTTTTTTAATTTTGTGCATGTTTATTTTTTATTTTGCTGACTGCTCAGTATAGTAGGGTCAGTTGGTCACCATCTACAAGAAAAAGAGCATCATGATGCAATTCACTCTGCCAGAAATTTGGAAACGCCATACAGTACTGCTTGACATTTGTGCTGAAAGCTCCAATACAAACATTTCATAGTGCTTGGTTGTCAATCTGAGGACAGTGCAGAAGATTTGGAAAGAGTTGGATGAGTCTAATGGTGATTATGAAGGTATGGCAGATTGGAAAACTCACTCTGATCATTCTGATAAGAAAAGAACTCCCGAATTTGTTGGTGAGGGCCTCAGACCCATGACAGAGGCCTACATCAAGTGCCTTGAGGAAGTAGTGCTGCCCTGGGTCAAGAGAATGGCTGCTGGAAGACCCTATGTCTGGCAACTGGACTCTGCACCATGCCACACAAGCAGAAGAACCCAGTCATAGCCATCAGATAATTTCTGCGACCACATCACCCCTTACATCAGGCCACCTAACTCCCTAGACTGCAATCCCCTTGATTATTATGTGTGGAACGCAGTTACAAACCAGACTTGATATAGCACCAGCTCTTCATGGATTTCATCATGTGACATCTGTGTCTACTTATACCATTGGACTGTGTCCCCAAGCCGCTCCATCCAAAGCATTAGAAGCTGGTTCAAGCAATTATACATATATATATATATATATATATATATATATATATATATATATGTAGAAATTAAGGGGGACTTGAATAATCATAATTAATTCATCAAGTCTAGAAGAATACTCTCCATCACAGAGACCCGTTGGTCCAGTGGGTATGACAGTTGCATCATATCGTAATGGTCCGGGTTCAATTCTCTGTAGTGGATGCACTGCTAATGAGTCACAAAATAGGACAAAACAGCATTCTTTTGAGGATTCTTCTGGAATTGATGAATTAATTATGATATATATATATATATATATATATATATATATAAGACATCCTTTATAATGGCTAAAAGAATAGCTGAAAACACTCAAACAAACAAAACATTCAGACAATTTTTAAACACCTTATATCCACAAAAGAAATACTTACAGGAAAACAAGAAAAATTAAATAAAAAGCTATGAAGATATGATATGTCTGACACAGATATATATGAATAGACTGGGATAGATAGATAGATAGATAGATATGAATATAATGAGATAGATAGATAGATAGATAGATAGATTGATATGAATATAATGAGATAGATAGATAGATAGATATGAATATAATGAGATAGATAGATAGATAGATAGATAGATAGATAGATAGATATGAATATAATGAGATAGATAGATAGATAGATAGATAGATATGAATATAATGAGATAGATAGATAGATAGATAGATATGAATATAATGAGATAGATAGATAGATAGATATGAATATAATGAGATAGATAGATAGATATGAATATAATGAGATAGATAGATAGATAGATAGATATGAATATAATGAGATAGATATGAACAGATTTTGATACATAGAGAGATATGTCAATTGTTGATTATTGGGTGATAAAATAATTTTTAAAAGTTGAATCAATATATTTTGGTAAAATGCAGGAAGTTTTGGGTTCATAGCCAAGTTGATTAGAGTTTTATTATCATATTGTCTTTCTTTAATTATCAAAAATCTTAAGACTTTTCTTCTTGAATTTCTGAAACAAGGTATGGTTATTTCTGCTAACTTGTCTTTTTATTCACTTTACCACGTTTCATCCACTGCACTTTTTATCTTTCTTTGTATGTAAATTTCCACAAAAAAACTATTTTTACTATTATACAATCGACTCTTTTGAATCAGGTGCCTTTTTTGTCTTTATCACACTGTTACCACCTCTGATCTTTTATGGATCTCACCTGGAACAGGAGTTAATTATTAGCCAATGAGGGTTTAATAAAGCATGGTTAACACTACCCCCGACCTCTGTGCTGTAAGTGGAGCTATGCTTCTCCTCATTTTAGATGGAAGAAGTCGCTCAGCTCCAGGGATTTCAACCCTGTGGCAGCACCTTCCTCATCACACTAAAGAGGTTTGGGTCAGTGTAACACTAATGCAAGGAGGTCAAGCAAGGAGGCTGGACAAAAATCAGTTTTTGTCCTTGGCCCATATGCATAAATATGCATACTGTGCTCCCCACATTAAAACGACCTTGTGCCACATCCACTCTTGGCCAAGTAAATATACCTGAGCTGTTATAGGTCAACTAAAGATTTAACATTTCTCAAAAAGCATCCAAATTGGGTCTTCTTCTATATATCATGTTCCTTCAGGACATGGGAAATCATGGCTCTTCACAACTTCCTATACATTTTAGCTCTTAGAAATATCAACCATCTGACTATTCCCTGTTCTGCTATTAATTTACACAAGCTCGTTAGGCAGGTTACTCACTGTTTCCCACTGTCCTTCTTATCTTCAATAGGTCCTATGAGTGTTGAATTTTCCAAGTCCTCTTTCCTCATTATCTCTCCCAGAAATTTCAGCTGTCTTTCTATGAGCCTGAGTCTGAGAGTCCTTTTTGTTTCCAGTTCCCTTAAAACTTCCTCATTGCTCACATGCTTCGTCCACGGTATTCTCAACATCCTTTTGAGAAACCATATCTCCGTTGCCTCAACCCTATTCTTCATCTCTGAAGAAAATGTCCAGCATTAACTGTCATATAAGAAAGATGATATTTATTACATAGCAGTTTATCACTCTTTTCTTTGTTTTTAATAACATTTTTCTGTTTCTTCATACTTTGCTTAGCTTTTGAAGGGCATCTTTTGCTGTTCCAATGCACCACTGGATTTCAGTGTCACATTTTCTGTCATTTTCCCAGATATTTAAACTTCTGTACATCTTTGATTGTGACATTTCTAATTTGAAGCTCACATCTTCAGCTGGTTCTCTTGCTGAAAAACATCTATTCTCTGTTTTTACAATTGATAGTTAGTCCTTTCTTCTCACTTTCCTTTACTATCTTGTCTATAACTCCACACCTAATAAATCTTTGTACACCTCCAGGAGTGATACCTGAAATAGTTCAAATGGTATGACAGACACAAAGTCGGTGCATACTATCCCTTATTTGGGTTCCCAGGCAATGCTTCGTGACCTTCACTATCTTATCAACATTTGCATTTTTTCTACCTACATTTATATACATTACTGTTATGGTCCAAGTTCCTTGTAGCACGGTGATGGTCCAAGGTTAGAACCAATGAAAGAATAACACGAACACAGGTATGGAATACAAAGATATATTACAACAGAAAATATAATACAAAGAAGTAGAAGTATTAGTAATGACTATCAGATTTGGTTAGAGTGAACTATGTTGTCTCGACAAGTATCAAGATTCCAATGTCCTTACAATATGCTCTCAATATATCTCTCCTCGTCTTACAATCTCTCCATCATACCTCTTGAGAGGCGCAGTATTTATAATGTCAGGAATAGTCCATTATTATTATGGGTAAGTTCCCATAACTTTTAAACTAAGCACAACGGACTATTAAAAGATGAAAAAAAATTTTCGGATTTTGACATCATTCTGGGGTGGGTTTTTTTCATCCAAATCTATGAATTTGTTTCACTCAAACTAAGTCTCAAAAAAAAAAATAAACATTATATAAAATTTGCCATTTTTTATCCATATTCTTGAATGTGTTAAAATTCTTCAACTTTTTAACAAGAGAAATCTCAAGTTGATGTTAAAAATTCCTGCAAAACGTTGTTGATGTATTTAATGATCTATTATGATATGTCTTTAATATTTAAGCTTGTGGCTCCAGGAAGCTTTATAGTCTTGGAAATACATATAACAGCTAAGTACTGAGTTTACATCATATAAAAGCCTGAATTAGATAGATAGCTAATATTATAGTAAATCAACATACAAATCCATGTTCCTATCAGTCAAGTCAATTACATGATCTTCCAAGCTTACTTGAGCTTGGGTGTTGCCTTACATTCATCTTGGAAGACGCACATAGATTTTTCAAGGTATTTTTAGTGTGTCTTGTAAGCCAGAAAATACAGTACATTTCATTGTATTTCCAATTTTTCTAGTTGAATTGTTCACCTATATTGCATATGATCCATTATTGTACATAATTAGGTTACAATAGAATTTGTATTTTATATGAATACTACCTCATGGAAATTGAGATGTAGCAGAGGAAAGGGGTCTGCGTATCATAAATTTTTTTTGGGGGGGGGGAAGTCGGAGAAGATAAAAGACCCTTACACCAGTCCTGGTGTTACAGGTTTTTTCTATGCTTAGAAAACTGATTTAAACTAGTGAAGAATTATTTCAGAAGGAAATTTAGTTCTTCTGAAAAAAGCTTCCATTAGAAGATTGTAAGGACCATAATAGAGAACAGAAGTTTATTGTGAATTTTTGATTTGGTTCAGTTGAGATGTAGTAGAGTGGGAGGAAGGGGGCTGCCTCATAGATTCAGGTCGGGGGGGGGGGCACAAGGCCGTTGCACCAGACCTGGTTAGATGATAATGCTGTGATAAAGACAATATTGATGAGGAATTTGATCTGAAAGAATCAATGTATTATATAAATGCCTTCCTTTCATTAAAACCTATTTGTGATTTATTTCGACAATGAAGAGAAATGGAGAACAGGATGAAATATCTGATTCATTATTATTTTCCCTTGTTTTGAAAAGGTTTTTGATATAAGCAAAGATTTGTTACCATTGTATGAAGTGGTTGATCCTGCCTATTTGGAAATATTGGTCACCAAGGTGAGTTACAAAAATGTTTCTCTTTTCATCTTCCACCTAGATTTCAAAAATGTCTTCCCATTTTATCTTCTGCCTATATTTTGATCTAAGAATGTACAATTATTGATTTGTAATGACCTCAGGATGTACAGTTATTGATTTGTAATCACCTCAGAATGTACATTTATTTATTTGTAATGACCTCAGAATGTACATTTATTTATTTGTAATGACCTCAGAATGTACAGTTATTTATTTGTAATGACCTCAGGATGTACAGTTATTTATTTGTAATCACCTCAGGATGTACAGTTATTTATTTGTAATGACCTCAGGATGTACAGTTATTTATTTGTAATGACCTCAGAATGTACAGTTATTTATTTGTAATGACCTCAGAATGTACAGTTATTTATTTGTAATGACCTCAGAATATACAGTTATTTATTTGTAATGACCTCAGGATGTACAGTTATTTATTTGTAATGACCTCAGAATGTACAGTTATTTATTTGTAATCACCTCAGGATGTACAGTTATTTATTTGTAATGACCTCAGGATGTACAGTTATTTATTTGTAATCACCTCAGGATGTACAGTTATTTATTTGTAATGACCTCAGGATGTACAGTTATTTATTTGTAATGACCTCAGAATGTACAGTTATTTATTTGTAATGACCTCAGAATGTACAGTTATTTATTTGTAATGACCTCAGAATATACAGTTATTTATTTGTAATGACCTCAGGATGTACAGTTATTTATTTGTAATGACCTCAGAATGTAAAGTTATTTATTTGTAATCACCTCAGGATGTACAGTTATTTATTTGTAATGACCTCAGGATGTACAGTTATTTATTTGTAATGACCTCAGGATGTACAGTTATTTATTTGTAATGACCTCAGAATGTACAGTTATTTATTTGTAATGACCTCAGAATGTACAGTTATTTATTTGTAATGACCTCAGAATGTACAGTTATTTATTTGTAATGACCTCAGGATGTACAGTTATTTATTTGTAATGACCTAAGGATGTACAAGTAATGTATCAGTTATTCACATGGAAGGTAGAAATGTATAGCCAAATTGAAATTGCTGTCTACTCTGTTGCATTCACTTTTACACAAAAACCTTGTAGAATGCATGAATTCATCTATTGCTACAAAGTTATGTAATGGTACCATATCTTATTGTGAAGAAAATGTTACCTCACTTATTAGAAGCTCTCATTATAATTTGGTCAAGGGAAAGGAGTGACTTTACTGATTCTAAGAATTTCATTGATTCCACAGAAATCTGTGTTTGTATTAACTGTTGTTGAATTTGAAATAACGTTGATTTGTACATAATCAACCAATAATGGTATCAGTGAACAGGGATTTATTTATATTTATTTTTTAGGTGTTGTTTCAATAAAGTAAAACATTTATTAATGGGAATACATTATTTAGTATATAGAGACTGAATATATAAACTAGCCATTTGTTTTCCATGTCTTTATCTTTGATTTCTGCTATACCAGGTCACTGAGTGCTACTGGTATCATATAACCCAGTATTACTTGCTGCATAGTTGTGTCAGCAGCAACTAAACCAGTTCCCCCCGACCAAGCCTTTCTAGTGAGGAGATTGGCTAGACACACAGCAGTATTAAAATCAAGACTCTGACAATATTCCTAGGATGAGATATTATGTACATTATTTACATTATTCGGACTATTGCCCTCGTCTTTGTAGCCCTATTTATCACAACGTTTCGGCCGTTGTATGCTCCAGCCTTCTTCAAGTGGTTGGAATGTCGAACTGAACCCTTTATTTCACTCACTGGTGTAGACTGTTCTAGTTCCATGTGCCATGTTTGATTGATATCAGTTATCAGTTATCTCCTGTTAATTTCCCTCTGAAAGTTCTCCACTGCCTTAACCGGGTATTGAACTCACACTCTTTGGGTTCTGTCACTGGATCTAACCAACGCCTTTATCCACCGTGCCATGTGACCTTGAGGATAAAGAAGATAATTGATAACTGACATCGAAAATCTATGTTTAACAAAGATGAGGACAATAGTTCAAATAATGTAAATAATGTAAAATCAAGACCTGTCAAAGGGCAGTTGGACCTTTCTGTTGAGTCAATGGCCATTTTTCACAATGGGATAAACCGGGCTCCATCACTATATTTGCAACCAGTGGCTCCCTAGAATAAAAACAATGGCCAGGGTAGAGGGTTGCCCTGATAGAATGAACAGCTGTGTGTCCCTGACCAAATTGGGCCTATAAGCTGAAGGACATTGCCTGTAGTTTGCCTTGGTGAGGGATGGGCTTCAACAAGTTTACTTGTCCAAGATATGGCCCACACAAATGAATACCTCTCCACTTTTCAACTTAGACATATGGAGGAAACATATTGAAGGCAAGAGGGACAGCTGAAAACAACATATAACCAACCTAGCGAGCCTGAGGAAACTGGTGGAGCAGTGTTTAGGCGAGATAACAAAAAGACAAAATTTTTTAAGAGCTACAAAGGAGAGTGAATTGTGGCGAGCACTGTCCTGAATGGATGCAGCACATAGACAAAGAAAGAAAAAAAACTATTTTGGTGACAGACATCAGGACATGCCTCTAATTTCCATACAGTGAGAAACTATAGAGAAAACTTTCTGGTAATGGTAATATTAACCGTTTTCCTTATGATTTGTCATTCATTGAGTGAGCAGCCAGTACTGCTTTCAGTTGAAGTTTATAAAATCTTTCTCTTAAAGCACTTTTAGGAAAACAACTTTCTCAAATCCAATAGCTGTTATAGCTCTTTTCAGCATTGACTGGGATTTCCTTCCTAACCTTTTATTTGAAGTGGTGTGGAATGTCAACATCTTGATTGTGTCATTTTTTTCTCTTGAGTTACATGTGCTATCCATTTTATTTGTTGCCGCTCTTGGAAGTCTTCAAATAATGTGGTTTCTGTTATTTGGTAAAGTTCTTTGTGATTCTGTAGCAATGGTCCTCACTAAAACCTACAAGTTTCCTTTGCTAAAATCTATGTTTATCATTAACCTGAAAAAGCTGTTAAAATCTTAAGTTCTTATATTCTCTTTGAGTTACATATGCTATCCATTTTTCTTTGTTGCTGCTCTTGGAAGTCCTCAAGTTATCTTTTTTCTGTTATTTGGTAAAGTTCTTTGTGATTCTGTAGCAATGTTTCTCACTAAAACCCACAAGTTTCCTTTGCGAAAATCTATGTTTATCATTAACCTGAAAAAGCTCTTACCATCTGAAGTCATTATATTCTCTTTGAGTTACATATGCTATCCATTTTATTTGTTGCTGCTCTTGGAATTCGTCAAGTGATGTGGTTTCTATTATTTGGTAAAGTTCTTTGTGATTCTGTAGCAATGGTCCTCACTAAAACCTACAAGTTTCCTTTGCTAAAATCTATGTTTATCATTAACCTGAAAAAGCTCTTACCATCTGAAGTCATTTTATTCTCTTTGAGTTACATATGCCATCCATAACCTGAAAAAGCTGTTAAAATCTTAAGTCATTATTTTCTCTTCAAGTTAGACATGCTATCCATTTTATTTGTTGCCGCTCTTGGAAGTCCTCAAGTGATGTGGTTTCTGTTATTTGGTACAGTTCTTTGTTCATGTAGCGGCAGCTGTCAATGTTTAAAGAAGGATAGTCTTTGCCCAAAGCCATTTTTGAACATTATCATAGAAAGTGGTTGTATACAGCTGACAGTTTGGATATTTCTGAACAGGTTTGGTGCCAGGCATTAAATCCATAGGTTTTTCAATTCCGGTAACTGTTACCACTCTCTCTCCAGTATGGATGAGGGGATTAATTCCTTATTTTTTTGTGGATGTATTGAAAAAGCTGTTAAAATCTTGTCATTATTTTCTCTTCGAGTTACATTTGCTATCCATTTTATTTGTTGCTGCTCTTGGAATTCCTCAAGTGATGTGTTTTTGTTATTTGGTACAGTTCTTTGTGATTCTATAACACAAGTCCACAATATTCAAAGAAGACAATTCTTTGCCAAGACCCTGAAATAGCAAAATAGAGCTTATCACTAGTGAAACTAATGTTAAAGTTTTCCATTCTGATTTTGACGCCTTTAAATACAACATTTTTTGACTATGTCTTACTCAAAATTTGTAATCAACATACATTCATATCAATTTCTTTTTGTTTTTCATTATATCTTTTTTCAGCATCTCTCATCATTTGGAAACCATTGGGATACGATGATGGCATTAACGTCTTTGGGTCTGTGAGTATGTCGGATGGATATTTCAATATTGAAATAAACTGAGCTTTGGGTTGGTTTGGGTTGGGTTGGGTTGGGTTGGGTTAGTTTTTTTGGCTGATCTTACATGTTAACTGTCTTCTGGAATCTTTAATTTTGAAGGCTTATCACCATATCATGTTGAAACACTAACTCTCATATGGTCACATCTGGTCAGTACCTAGCTCGGTGACCTCTTGAGAATACCAGGTGCTGTAAGCTTGGATGTACAGATGGTGTAATGCATAATGGATTGGAATTGGAAATTGGAGAACAGAGTTCCAATTCCAGTTGGGCTCATTATATTCACTTACACACAAATACCATTGGGAAATGTATGAATCCATCTTTTCTCCCTCCAGCTATGGGTTAATTAGTAGGAATTGTATCAGTAACTAATTGTTAGCAACAAAACATTCTTACAATCTAGAAATATTTTCTGGCTTTAAAAAATCGGCAAGAGGTTGATAAACTATAAAAAACAAATCAGTTCAAGGATTTCAACATGAATTGATTGATTTGTTTTTTACAGTTTATCAACCTCTTGATTTTATGTATATTTGATATTCTTGTATTATTTCAAACTATAGTGATCTCATCTTAGTTGATGTTATTATAGACACAATGTTTTGACCAATTACCCTTTAGATCAGGTGTCCATTGAATTGCTGATCCAGGATATTCATCGATACTGTAATATCAGTTATTGTTCATTTCTGCTGAACTGATGTATCGCTACCAAGGATTGAACTCATGACCACCAGATGACAGTAACACATGTATAATCAACTGCTATATCCAAAAGGGTATTGCTGATGCATTTCTAGAGCCTTTTATGTGCAATGTCAGATGGTCTTAAAATTTGGTTACAATGGCAGGTTCATAATAAGGTAATACTGACCATTACTCATCTCAAAAATGAAATACTAAATACTAAAAGGGCATATTTGAGTCTTTAAATATTTACTTAGTTTGGGGATAAGTAAATATTTATCAGTTACATTTGAGTCTATAAGCATTTACTTGGTTTAAGTATGGGTAAATATTGGTCATTTATATTTAAGTCTATAAGCATTTACTTGGTTTAAGTATGGGTAAATATTGATCATTTATATATGTGTCTATAAGCATTTATTTGGTTCAGGAATAGGTAAATATTGGTCATTTATATTTGAGCCTTGTAATTTATTGTGGTTTAGATAAAGTGAACAAGAATAAAGAACTGTGTGTATTTGCCAATTCCTTCCACAGAAGTGTGCAAGAGGGGAAATAATATCTAAGTTCTAAAGTTTGATTCCTTTTACCAGTTCCTGATCACACTTAAGATAGTTCTTTTCTCTTCTTCTACAATCCCTTTTTTTTTTTAAATTCTGGCAATCATAAAGCTTTCTCCTGTCTATCATTCAAAAACCAATAATAATAATAATGTTGTTTTTGCTTTCTTTTTGTTTTTTGTTTTTTTGTTAAAAATGAATGCCTTTTTTATAGACATTTATTACCAATGCAATGGCCTGGTTTTTTGTCTATTAAAAACTCACCTCCACTCCTTTAGTTTGTTTCTCTGAAGTTTATTAAAGTAAGCTCTTCTATCCATTTATTCAAACCACAATATTGGCCGTTTATATAAGAATCTAAAAAATCATTTACTTGGATTTGTGGAGAGTTAAATATTTCTTGATTTTAAATCTATAAAGCATGCTTGTTTCGGTGATTGGTAGATATTGGTCATTTATATTTAGATCTAAAAAAGCATTTATATAATGTGATTTGGTTTGTGATTAAGTAAATATTGGCCGTTTATGTTTGTGTGTGTAAGCATTTAGTAAATCAGCATATTATAGTTGCCTGCTGAACTTGACATTAAAGATCTGAACTGATTTAGCTGCAAAAATAGACTTTTTTTTAAAAATATTTTTTAATTTTCTTTCAGATCATCTGACAAATTGCAACTAAGTGAATTAAAAGTCAGTGAAGTGAGTTTCCTGCTTTAATTATTAATTTTCTTCTGTCCAGTTTACTTTTTTATTGCTTATATTATTAACTAAGGTGTAAAAAAAAAAGTAATTATAAGTACCTCCAAAAAGACAAAAAAAAAAAAAATACAATACCTAACTGGTTTTAAAAAAATGAAAATGTTTTTTAGTTTGAATTTCAAGCTAGATTAAATTTAATATTTCCAATCAGCAAAAATGCTATATTTCAAAAACTAATTTAAATTGACTGAAATGATTTTTTCTTTCTTTTTTTTTTCTTTTTTTTTTTTTTTGCTAAAATAGCTGATTAGCGCCCTTTTCTTTTTTTTGTTGTCTTTCATTACAATGAATTTTTTTTTTTTATTAAGAAATCTTCCAAAAATAAAATATACTTTTCTGAAATTTTATTTGAGGAATATTAGCTGATTTAAACAAAATGAGAATGATGTCTGGTTCATTAGTTTGAAAACTAGCATCTCTGAAAGCCAGGGCCTGGTTATCCTTTAGCTTAGTTTAATATAGGCTGCAACTTAGAGCCCTTCAGCAATGATTTTAATTTTCTAGATGTTATAACTTCTAACTAGTTCCATAAACATTGTAGCGAGGTGCAAAATTGACGACGGGTCAGCAATAAAAATATGAAGGATTGTCAATCAGATTAGGCAGACCCCACCACATTTATTTAACTTTGATTAGAAATGACATGGAAAAGGACAAGCAAAGATGCTGGAGGTCACCATCAAATGTGGCGGTCACATGCAATTTATATTTGACGTAAAATAGCAAATAGTAAAAATACAAGACAGAACGTAATGGTTCAAAACGTAACATTTGAATTTATTTGTTTTGGTGTACATGCATATAAGCTAAAGGTTTGATAGAGTTATGTCTCTTAGATTTGGGAAATATTTGTACCGGAGCTCACGAAGTTGAATTAATTATTAAACTGTAGTTTTAGAAGAATAAAGTTCCTGTTGCATGTTAGGAAATGTGAGTTGGAAAAGTTGGTAGAGTTCAGAAGAGTTAAGAGTTCATACTTGCGTAAATGTTGGTAATGTTCTTTAACGTCTGACCACAAGGTCAAGACCAGAGTTCTTGAAGGTCACATTTTGGCAGCAAGGAAGGAGACAAAAGAGAAAACGGAGAACGAAGGCTTACTCATGTTTATATAAGGTGGTGTATCAGGTGATCAGCTCCCAGCTTAGTGCGTGAGAAATATCATTCCTCCCGTGCAGGTGATCTGATTGGTCGGAATTGACCAATCAGCGAGCTAGTTTTGAGATTAGCCAATTAATGCTTGTCGTATGATCTGTATGTATGTATGTGTCTGATGGTGATGATAATCACCACAAACTAAAATGAAACCCATATTTATTTAACTTTGCAGGAAGCAAAGCAAGGAAAAGAATGTTTTAGTTTGTGTCATTGTGTTTTAAGTAGATAACATGTTTAATTTTAGTTCAGAATGTTTCAATCCTAAAATTTTTTTATAAAGCAATGATTTTAATTTTCTAGATGTTATATATATTATATATATAACTTCTAAATAGTTTCATGAACTGAGTTGATATCAATACAACAAACTCATATTCATTTTGATTGTTTTATTGTTATAATACTAGTTATAAAAATCTTTTTTTTCTACGTTTGTATTGAAATATGTGCTAATTTGGTTTGCAGCAAATATTAAACTAGTATTTCTTATAGAAAATGTTTTGTATTGACAAACAAAAAATAGTTATTTCTACTAGTTTATTTAAAGAATTTGCAATATAACATAATAAGTTTACTTCTTTAGTAACCTTCATTTCAATTTCAAACATTTTCTTGAATTTCATTGGTTGTTAAATAAAAAATAAGTTTCGAGAAATTTCCATAACAAAACAGTCAAAATTTGTGCAAAAGTAGGCTCAACTGACATAAAAAAATCTTTCTCAAATTCATCCCTAATTTAAATGTTTCAAGAAATCTTATTGGCTAAAAAATAAAAAATGCAACATTCGTCCATGCATTTCTCAGAAAAATTTGCTGCAGCTCCCAAGACCCGATTGGAGCCGATTTTGTTGTTAAGAAAACTATAAATAAAAATAGAAAATGAATTTTCATCGCATTTGAGACTCACACAAACAAAAGATACACACGGGAATTATGTGCCACCAAAGAAACAGACTTCCTTAATGAGAGATTGGAAAAATTCATACAACAAACTTTTTCACTCAATATCTTTCATAGAAAATCTTTTGTCTAAGTTAAATTCAACCTTTTTAATCAAAGGCAGAAAGCTTTTTAGACATTGAACATTTCTGAAACAGCAAAGAACTTTTTCTCTAAAATATACCTTTGCACACATGATTACAAACAAAGAAATTGTAAATTGTGTATATAAAATTTAATCTGTTGTTTCAAACATGTATTTTTTTTGTCATAATTGAATATCACTACCATTTGGCCATTTCTTATAGTTTATGTTTGTGGATATTGCATATTATATTTGCAGCACAAATCTTAAATATTCACGCATGCTTTCTAGATCTACTACACTTCTCCAGCTAAGAAATGTCACTAATATATATCATGAGTAAAAAATATTCAAGATGGGTGTGGGCGAGTTAGAGAGTGGCTTCATCTCAGCAGGGGTGTATTATCCTAGGGGTCCAAAAACGTCATAATCTGACCCTGATGAAAGCGTTAAATAAATATAATTTTCTCTAGTTCTTCATAGTTCACTTCACTGAAAAATCTAAATGGAGAAAATCAAAGGGAGATAATTTTTATATCTGAACCGTGCTTTTCTTTTCTTTTTTATGTATCATTTACAAATTGTAATTTGAATATTGTTTAATGAATTATTGTAGGTTCCTCTACTTGTTCGCTGGAAAAAAGTATAACATGATGAAATAGGCTACAAACTTAATAAAAATAAAGTTTTATCGTTAAAATTCGGTACTCCACTTTTTCCTGAAAAAAAAAACAACATAGCATGATGAAAAACGGCCCCAAAGTTAATAAAAACAATTTTTAACGTCAAAAAAATATTTGTTGTTAATAAGAGTATATAGACCAAAGTATCTTTTCATTATTTTATTAAATTTTTTAATCCATTATAGCATGTTCGAATTTTTTATTAAAAATCTTTTTTTTCCAGTGAAAAACACATTGATTTGGAAAATTTTGCAAAAATCAAATAATTGTCAGATTTTAATGAAATTTTCAGGACTTATTCACAAATAAATGTATGTTTTTTTTTGTTTTTTAGAAAATCCTGGTAAATTTTTTGCCTAAATTTAATTTCATGAAATTTAGAGAAATTAAATTTCAATCTCAAAATTTGTTTCATGAGCTAAAAAAACAGGACATCATTTGAAAAATTTGCGCAACATAATCTTCCAAACTCCATCGAATCTTGTGCCACGCTAATCTGTTTAATAACTATATATGAATAATGAAAATAAAGAAAACTTACCCCACCCAGCTTAAACACTTAATGCATTTCAATTGAAGGGAAATAACTCTTACATCTTCTGAAAAGTTATGCCCCTTAGTTTTCTATATTCATTGACGCTAAAAAAACTTCAGCATTGTCAATTTTCTTAATGTCTTCAAGGTGAAAATCATTTTAAATGCATAACAAAGAATAATTTCCAATGCATTTTTATAATAAAACTCATTTCCAATGCATTTTAATAGTAAAAATTATTGGCCAATGCATTTTCATAGTAAAAATCATTTCCAATGCATTTTCATAGTAAAAATCATTGGTCAATACATTTTCATAGTAAAAATCATTTCTAGTGCATTTTCATAGTAAAAATCATTGTCCAATGCATTTTCATAGTAAAAATCATTTCCAATGCATTTTCATAGTAAAAATCATTTCCAATGCATTTTCATGGTAAAAAATATTTTCAATGCATTTTCATAGTAAAAATCATTTCCAATGCATTTTCATAGTAAAAATCATTTCCAATGCATTTTCATAGTAAAAATCATTTCCAATGCATTTTCATAGTAAAAATCATTGGCCAATCCATTTTCATAGTAAAAATCATTAGTCAATGCATTTTCATAGTAAAATCATTTCCAATGCATTTTCATAGTAAAAATCATTGGCCAAAGCATTTTCATAGTAAAAATCATTTCCAATACATTTTCATAGTAAAAGTCATTTCCAATACATTTTCATAGTAAAAATCATTTCCAATGCATTTTCATAGTAAAAATCATTTCCAATGCATTTTCATAGTAAAAATCATTTCCAATGCATTTTCATAGTAAAAATCATTGGCCAATCCATTTTCATAGTAAAAATCATTAGTCAATGCATTTTCATAGTAAAAATCGTTTCAAATGCATTTTCATAGTAAAAATCATTTCCAATGCATTTTCATAGTAAAAATCATTAGTCAATGCATTTTCATAGTAAAAATCATTTCCAATGCATTTTCATAGTAAAAATCATTTCCAATGCATTTTCATAGTAAGCTAAAATTTCTTGAGTCAAGATCAAATTTTTTATTTCTTCAATACATTTGTTGTCAAGTCAAGAACTTTCCTGCACCGATGCATATTCATAAAAGAAACCTGTGTTGTCAATAATTATAAAACTCGGAAAGATTTGCTATTAACAACACTGATCCCCCCACAAAATAAACCCTGTAAATATATTGTAACTTGATGTGTTGAAATATTAAACAAATTGGGTTTCAAATTTCCTTTTTTGCTTTTTTCTTTTCTATTTCAGCCCCTGAAAAGCTATTACCACCATGGGAAAATTCGGAACTCCACACAAGATGGCAGGTAAGGCATTCTGTTTGTTGCAGTTAGCTTTGCAGAAAGTAGAGCTTTTAGGCTTGCATGTCCTTGTTGTCGCATCATTCTGTGTCTGTTGAAGGTTTTCTATTTCCTCCTTCTGCAACAATCAATGATATGAAATTGAGATTACTGCCGAGTTAGGTAAATACAACATTTATTAAAATAGTGCATTATACATAATAAGACTTTGACAATGAGAAATACAATTAATCTGAAAGACCCACTGGATTCATGATTGAGCAGATGAAAGGGTGTAGAAATAAAGTTCATAGTTTTCTCATAGGATATTCATGAAATCTACAAAGAGTGGAGATGTTCGTCAGAGTCATGTAACTTGTGAAATGCCTTCTTGGAATGTCTCTCGTTGGGCTGTCTGGGGGGGGGCAGGGTTTTTATAACTGCTTATTGGCTCCCAGGCAGAGATTTGGTTTTTAACAGTGTTAATGCTTCTGGCTGCTGTTAAGCAATGAAAATGTGTTTAATGTCGTAGTTTTTTAGTGTTTGTTGCTATGCGGAAATCCTGCTGATTGAAAGGGATATAAGAAGGTGTAGAATAGGAGGTGTCAACATGTTTATAATTCCCTCTAACAGGGGAAATATTAGCAACAAATGATAAATAATGAGGATATTAACAAGTGTGTGTAACAAATGCAAAATTATTTGAATATTAGCAACAAATAATATTAGTAACTATATTATATCTTATAATAAGATTCATCAATTACAAAACCTAAGAGCCACTCAAAGTAGAGGATTATTGTAGGAAGTGTGTAAAATGAGTATAAGAATTGAACATTATGAGGATATGGAGAAGGAAAGTTGTTTCTCTATCTACCATTTGTCGAAGCATTGAATACAGTTGCCATATCTGGTCTGATGTCCCAGCTGTTCATCTTGAGGTTCTTGACAAAATCACAAAACAGATATGCAATGTGATAGGTCCTGATCTGGCATCTAGCCTTTAGTCGCTTTCTCACAGACAGGATGTAGCTTCCCTCTGTCTTTTCTACAAATAGTTTCATGGCAACTGCTCTGACGAGATATTTTTGCTGGTACCCTGACTACATGAATTTAAGCATGCTACTATGTTGGTGTCTCGATCCCACCCTTTCTTTTACTATTGAAACAATTAAATATAACTGCCTCTTCCACTCTAACAGCTTCTTCTCTTGCACTTCCCAACAGTGGAACTCCCTTCCTCTTACTTGCTTCTCTGATAACTATAATTTTCAAAAATTTAAATATAATATCAATCAACATCTTCTGTTGCCTTAATCAACGTTCTTCTTTTTACCTTTCTCCACCCCTTACACCCAATCTTTTCCTTTACTTAAACTCTCTGTAGCCCGTTGCATATTAGTGGCACTCCCACTTTGCTTGGGGTGAACTGCTTAAAAAAAAAGATAATGATTGACACTATGCTTGAGGTTAAGGTTGTAGTATTCAGAGAAGCATTAATATGTGAGTCTGTTGCACTGCTTTGTCATCAGCAGAAGTTCATTGACAGACAAGTGGGGTTACCCCATATGCTCAAATCTGGGTCAAAGCCAGGATTTCAGATGCTGATTTTCAAGATAGGAAAGCTCTTGTCATAAAAATTTGATGCAACAAAATCTTCCTACTCCTGGTGCAGTACTAAACTTAACTGCCTGCATCATATTTCTGCAAGAAAGACTGTTCTTTTAGATTTGTAAACTCCTAAAATCCATATTACTGCATTTCTCATAGCCACTGTTATCTCTTTCTTCTTCCCCCTTCTGTAGATATGTTTTTTTTTTTTTCTTTTCACTATTTTCTCATTAGTTCTCGTCCATTTGTGCTGTTTGGAAATAATGCAACCAAGAAATCCATTCAAAATTTATCAACTGTGAATGCTGGAACACTTGAAAATACTGGAGTGAACAGAAAGCCAGCAATCTTAATGGTAGGTACTTGTCAATCTTTTTGCTTTTAGCAGATTTTACTGTTTACACCCATTCTTTTTTTATATACTAAAGTACACCCAATACAGCGCCCAAGAGCCACTCAAAGCAGAGTTTTATTGAGTGTTGTTATATGGGCCTAAGAAAAGGAAAGAAGTGAAGTTCACGGGGCTATGCAGGAATGATAACAGTTAACCTTATATTTGAAAAGGTCAAAATTGTAGTGACTGGGATAACATCCTACTGAGAATCTGTACCATAAAGCAGCCATTCTTGGGAAGAAGCTGTCTGAATGGTATTTACTTCTTACTATAGGGATGCTAAGGAAATGGGAATAATTTCCGCTTGTGTACATGGCATGGCAGGTCTTAGTAGTAAAGGTCAGGGCTGGTGAAGTTCACGGAACTATGCAGGGAAAATAACAGTTAACCCTAGACATGAAGAAGTCAAGATTGTAGTGACTGAGAAGACATCCTCCTGGGAGTCTGTTCCACAAATCATCCGTTCTTGGGAAGAAGCTGTCTGAATAGAACTTACTTCTTACTATAGGAATGCGAAGGCAATGTGGATACTGCCAGCTTATGTACATAGCATGGTAGGTCCCAGTAGTAAAGGTCAGGGCTGGTGAAGTTCATGAGGCTATGCACGAATGATAATGGTTAACCTTAGACTTGAATAGGTCAAGATTGTAGTGAAAGGGAAAACATCCTCCTGGGAGTCTGTTCCACAAATCATCCGTTCTTGGAAAGAAGCTGTCTGAATAGAACTTACTTCTTACTATAGGAATGCGAAGGCAATGTGGATAATTCCCGCTTATGTACATAGCATGGCAGGTCCCAGTAGTAAAGGTCAGGGCTGGTGAAGTTCATGGGCCTATGCAGGAATGATAACGGTTAACCTTAGACTTGAAGAGGTCAAGATTGTAGGGAATGGGAAAACATCCTCCTGGGAGTCTGTTCCCCAAAGCAACAGTTCTTGGAAGAAGGTGTCTTAATGGAATTTACTTCTTACTATAGGAATGCGAAGGGAATCGGGATAATTCCCGCTCGTGTACATGGCATGTAGTAGTAAATGTCTGGGCTGGTGAAGTTCATGGGGTTATGTTCACCCATACAAGGCCCAGTAGCCTCTAGAGGTAGAGGATTACTGTATAGTGTTGCATGAGTAAGAATAGACAAGAAGTGAAGTTCATGGGGCTATGCAAGAAAGATAAACAATTAACTCTAGACTTGAAGAGGTCGAGATTGAAGTGACTGGGAAAACATCCTCTTGGGAGTCTGTTCCATAAAGCAGCAATTCTTGTGAAGAGGCTTGCTGAGTGGAACCTACTCCCTACTAATGGAATATCTATCAAACCCTTCACCTAATACAAAGCACAAGAGACATTCAAGTTAGAGTGCCTATGGTATGTTGTTGTATGAGCATAAGAAAAAGGCAAGAAATCCATGGTGTTATGCAGTAAAAATAACAGTTAATCTTAAAATTGACGAGGTCAAGATTGTAGTTTTGTTTATCAACACACAATGCCTTCTCATCTTCAAAAAACCCCTAACCTAATAAAAACACTATAATACTGGATTTTTATAAGCCTATGTTTTTTGGGGGGTTTTTTAATAAAATATTTTAAGGAAAATAGGAACAAAAAAGGTAATTATACGTAAAATCAGAAAGAGTAAGTCAAAATTTCCGATAGGCAGAGTGAGGAAAGAAGGTTAGAAGGATAGGGCCTTTTAATAGGACCTAACATTCCTTTTAATAGGGCCTAACATTCTTTAAAATAGTGCCTAACATTCTTTATAATAAGGCCTAAGATTACTTTTAAGAAGGCCTAATTTTCCTTTAAATAAGGCCTAACATTCCTTTAATAAGGCCTAACATTCTTTTTTTTATACGGTCTTTATAACAGGGCATAAAATTCCTTTTAATATGGCCTTTATAATAGGGCATTCCTTTATAGTAGGGTTTAGTCTTTATAATACGGCCTAACATTCCTTATAATAGGGCCTAACATTCCTTTTAATAAGGTCTTTTAATATGGCCTAACACTCCTTTTAATAGCATATCATTTAATATAGGGCCTAACATTCCTTTTAATAGTGTCTTTTAATATGGCCTAGCATATTATTTAATATAGGGCCTAACATTCTTTATAATAGTGCCTTAATATTCCTTTATAATAGGGCCTAACATTCCTTTTAATAGAGTCTTTTTGATAGGGCCTAACATTCCTTTTAATATGACTTTCCTTTATAATAGGGCATAGCAGTCTTTATAATGACATTCTTTTTAATAGTTTCTTTTAATATAGCCTAACGTATCATTTCTTTTAACATAGGGCATTACAGCCTTTATAATAGGGCCTAACATTCCTTTTAATAGGGCCTAACATTCTTTTTAATAGAGGCTAACGTTCTTTTTAATAGGGCCTAAAATAACATTTCTTTTAATGTCCTAACATAACATTCCTTTTAATAGAGGCTTACATTCCCTTTAATGGAGCCTAACATTCCTTTTCCCTTTTAATAGAGCCTAACATTCCTTTTAATAGGGCCTACCATTTTTTAATAGGGCCTAAGATAACATTCCTTTTAGTAGAGCCTAACATCACATACCTTTTAATAAAGCTTAACATTCCTTTTAATAGAACCTGACATAACATAATGTTCCTTTTAATAAGGCCTAACATAATGTTCCTTTTAATAGAGCCTAACATAACACAGTGAGATAAAAACTATAACATTTTGGGCTCTTGTCTTTCATGATCAGCCAATCAGGGCCTCAAACTACCATTAATAAACTTTTTAGAATAGAGCCTAGAACAGTGTTTCTCAACCATTTCTACTTCAGGGCTGTACACTTGTAGAATAACTAAAACTCTGGGTCTGACTTTAAATTTTAATAAGGAAAAATTAGTCAAGGTATTTGAAAATAGGAAAATGATAAATAAATCTTCTGAAATAAGCATTTATTTTTAAGACATTACATTGTATATTAAACTTGTGAAATAACTAAAACTCTGGGACTGACTTTAAATTTTAATAAGGAAAGATTAGTCATGAATTTGAAAATAGGAAGATAAGAAGTCTCTTGAAATAAGCATTTATTTTCAAAGCATTGCATTGTATTTTTATGTATATTTGTGTCAAACCTGTACTTGATGGGCAATTTTTAGATTAAGCCTTATATGTGATAAACATACTTTTATTCCTTCATCAATGAAATTTAAGATTTGATCAATTTTTGCATTTAATATTGGTAAGGTGCAGAACATCCTAATCCCCAGAGGTATGGTGTGGAAATTTAGAATAAAATATTCAATGCTTTATTAGCTCTTGAAGGATATTCTTCTAGAATGGAAATCCAAAAATGGATCCATGAACAACTCTATATGCTTGATTTGTAAGCCATGATTTGCAGATATAATGATCAGCTCTTCTTTTGTTAATGATATGCCATCATCAGTTGAAACGTCAAACTGCAAATCCAATTGTATTGTTTGGTAGATAAGCCAACCATCATCAGTTGACTTAGATATGGAAGCCATATACTTGGTGTCTCGAGCTTTTTAAAAATAAAGATTTTGTTTAAATATAAAAATAATTCATAAAACGTTCTTCTGTGGATTTTGGGGCTACAGATGTCTACATTTTAAGGACCATAAGCGTACCCAAGCACACTGATTGAGAAACACTAGACTAGAACATTCTGTGAATTCTGACTGGGCAATTAAAATTGATATTCATAAAATAAAATCAAGGAAAATATTTTCCGAATGTCTAAGAAACACAATATGAAGCACTTGCAGGCCTTGAAATTGTTGAAAAAAATGTTCTGAAAATCTTTAAATTCCATTCAAATTTTCATAATTGTTTCTTTTTTAAATTTTTCTTTGTTTCAAAGGTTTGTCAAGTTGTCTCTCCATGCTTTCCCGTGTCTTGCTGCCGTACTTACTTTTTCCAGAATGAACCTTTCATATGTGTGTATACATTTAATTTTCTTATTAAGTTTTTTGTATTAATATTTTTTTTTAAATTATTTTTTTTACCATATAAATGTGTCTTTACTAGTTAGTAGCCTGTAATATGTCATAAATTGTGCGTCCAATAAACATTTACAAACAAATGTATTGACTGAAATGTTAAACATGTATTTTTTTGATAAATCTAAACTTTAGTATCTGTCTATATTTCTGAGATGAGGTATTATGTACACTATTTACATTATTCGGACGATTGTCTTCATAATTGTTGCCATATTTATTACAATGTTCCGGTCCTTCAGTATCTGTCTATATTCCTCAGATGAGGTATTATGTATACTATTTACATTATTCGGACTATTGTCCTCATCTTTGTTGCCATATTTATTACAACGTTCAGGCCCTTCAGTATCGGTCTATATTCCTGAGATGAGGTATTATGTACATTATTTACATTATTTGGACTGTTGTCCTCATCTTAGTTTGTTGTATGTATGTTTTATAAAATGTTTTCATTTTTCAAAACACAGTCAAGATATTGTGTCCATGTTCAAAGTTAATATTATTAAGCGTTGTTTGTTCTGTTTTTATTAATAAGGCTTCCATTATTTTTAGCCCCCTTTTTTTTGCATGTAGATGATGCTATTATATTAGTGTTGTCAACAAGTATGTTACGAATAGTGTCCGGTTAGTCCCCATTAATATTTAAATAATATCAGAAATGTGTCAGAGTGAGTCTGCGTGTCACAAATTTTGATTGATCAGGAATACAATTCCTCAATGGGTATTTCTTACTTCTCTAGCCATTATGAAGAATGTGTTTTTGGATGATGAAATTCTGTTTGTGGCTGCTACATAATAATTTTACATTGTGGAGTTTGAGCGATTTGCGGGCTTCTTGATGGTCATGTGCTATGCATGGTCAGTTGACCAGAGCATGACTTCTATTTTTAGAACTCTTTTAACACACTGTCTCCTCTACTAAATAGTGTGAGAGCGAGAAACAGTAAAATGTTAGATTGGTGGAAAAACTCAATAAAAGATTAATCAAATCTTTCTTGTCAGCCATTTTCAATGAAAGAAAGGTTGCTGCCCAATACACATCAATATATATATATATATATATATATACATATGCATATATATATATATATATATATATATATATATATATATATATATATATATATATATATTTATGAAACAGAGCTTAGTACTTTAATTCAATTTAATTCAAATAATTATATTGAAGTTTTCGGCTCTTGTTTTGAAACATGAGAACTCTTATGTAGTGTTGGAATCATATTTTTAAATAAATAATTATATTTATCCTCTACTTTTGTATCGACCACTATTTTTAAAAAATAGTAACAAAAATACTAAAGAACTTTGGATTATTTACCTAACAAGTTCTTTCCTATTTTTTATATATTTTTACACATTTGGAAAAATATTCATGAAAGTGTGTGTGTATATATATATATGTATATATATATATGTATATATATATATATATATATATATATATATATATATATATATATATATAGAAAGAGAGAGAGAGAGAGAGAGAGAGAGAGTGGAATGGATAAATTGTCGTCTAAATTACACGAAAATGAAAATATCTTGAAAAACTAAAGAGTAAATTTATTCAATAAAATCGCCATTGGCTTCAATCGCCATGGCCTCCAGACGACTTCAGAATCTCCTACAACTCTTCTGGATGGCCTTCTTGTTTAAGTTGGTGAATGCTGCTATAATCCTTGCCTTCAGTTCATCTTTGGTGTTACAAGGAGTTTTGTTGGTCTCTCGCTCAACTGCACCACACACATAATAATCAAGAGGGCTTCAGTTTGGGGAGTTATGTGCCCAGATGTAGGGGATGATGTAGTCACAGAAATTGTCCCTACAGCCATGACTGGGTTCTCTTGCTTGTGCGGCATGGTGCAGAGTCCTGTTGCCAGTTATAGGATCATCAAGCAACCACCCTTTTGACCCAGGGCAGGTACTTAATGAAGGGCGCTACTGTGTTGAGTCGGAGGCCTTGTGGGAAGGTATATGGAGGCATAATGTCAGCATCACTGGTGATCACTCCAGACACCTTCAGAATCAAAACGTTAGACTTTCTGCATCCTCTTCACTGGTGTCAGATTGACACCCAGACAATCTGAAATGTTCCTATTCGAGATTCTGGCATGCATGCCAAGCAGTACAGCATGTCGTTTCCAAAATTCTGACTGAATGAATTTTCATGGTGCTCTTTTCCTCACAGACTGTGCCCAACTGACCCTACTATACTGTGCAGTTGACAAAATAAAAAATAAACAATGCACATGTGCAAAATAAAAAAATATAAAATAGCGACAATTTATCCATCGCACTCTCTCTCTCTCTCTCTCTCTCTCTCTCTCTCTCTCTCTCTCTCTCTCTCTCTCTCTCTCTGTGTACATATATATATATATATATATTAAATAATTTATTTCCCTAGAAATACATTTTTTATGTTTATACATTCTTTTTATAGATACAAATATTTAAGTAAATGCTCTGTTTATAATAAACAGTATTAAATAACATTTACCGGCCTGAATGTCCTAGAAATTTTCACAGAAAAAAATGTCTTAAAATAATTGTCGGACTTTGTCCATTTCATAATGTGTGACGTCATTTGTTTACATTTGGATATGCATCGAGCAGATATGAATGTATGTGAGAGATTCATGGAAGATTGAATTTTAAAGGCAGTAAATTCAACCTTGCTAACTGAACGCTCCTTCGTGGCCAAATCGGTAAAGGCACGTCAAGCTAAATGACGTATAGGATACAAGTTCGAATCCTGTCGGAGGACGAATATTTTCCGTGAAAATTTCTCGGACATTCAGGTCGGTAAATGTTATAAATGCTGTTTATTATAAAACAGAGCATTTACTTAAATAATTGTGTGTATAAAAAGAATGTATAGACATAAAAATGTCTTAATATATATATATATATATATTATATAAAAGGCTCAAACACTAATATTCCATGGTTATAATTTTCCGATTTCTTTTTGAATTTGCAGGTCTGATAATTTGGATCGTGATTATGGCTCCAATGTAATAAATTATAACCATGGAATATTAGTGTTTGAGCCTTTTATATTATATTCTTACTCTGTCCTGGACATTGAGTTCTACCTGGATTCTATCCTCTTGGTAATTTATATATATATATATATATATATATATATATATTTACCACTGATATTATCAATATATATATATATATATATATATATATATATTATGCTGAATGTAATATGAAACTTTACCACTACCAGGCTTATGCCCATATCATATTGAAACAGTGGTTCTCATATGATCACCAAAGTTAAACAATGTTGAACCTGGTCAGTACCTAGATGGGTGACAGCTTGAGAATACCAGGTACTGTAAGCTTGGATATGTGGATACAAATGGCTTATGGCCATATTTTGAAATGCCAGTTCTCATATGATCACCAAAATTGAACATCATCAAGCCTGGTTAGTATCTACATGGGTGACGACTTGGGAATACCAGCTGCTGTCAGCTTGGATGTGTAGGTGCTGTAATGGAATAGGGACTCAGCTTTCCAAATTCCAATTCTAGTTGGGTTCATTATTTTTGCTTACGTGCAAATACCCTCACAATACGTATGACTCCACCTCTTCTCCCTCCCAGCTTTGTGTTAATTACGAGGACTTGTATCATTAAATCATTATCTTGAAAAAAATTCTTAAAATCTAAAAATATTTTCTGGCTTTAAATGACCTGCAAAGGGTTGATAAGCTGTAAAAAAAAACAAATCAAACTTCATGTTATATTTACTTGTTTGAGATGCATATATCAATTGCGAATCCCATGAGCCCTCAGGGTCATAGGGGCACCATGCACTGCAGCTACAGTAGAATTGGTGTTTCTTTGGCAAGACAGCCTGATGGAGGTTTTTGAATTTTTGATTACCTTCTCCTAGACTGGTTGCCACCCAAGGCTATAGAACCCAGTCTGTCCTGTTATTTACCCATAGGTGGTGGGAGAAGAGGATTCTTACCTTTCCCAAGGGTATTAGCACGTAAGTGAATGTAATGGATTCGAGTAGAATTCGAACTCGGCTCATCCGATTACTCAATCCGAGCTGCCATCCATTACTCCTTTTTCTTGCAGTAGGTTGCCATTTCTTTCTGCAGAAGACCAGTTGCCATCCAAGGCTATAGAACACGGTCAGTCCTACTATTTACCCATAGCTGGGAGGGGAAGAAGAGGCAGATTTTTTACCACGGGAGGTTGTCATTTCTTTCTGCGGTAGACCAGTTGCTATCCAAGGTTATAGAACCCGGTCTGTCCTGCGATTTACCCATAGCTTAGAAGAAGAGGATTCATACCTTTCCCAAGGTTATTAGCACGTAAGTGAATATAATGGATTCAAGTGGAATTCGAACTCGGCTCTCTGATTCCTCAATCCTACCCGCTATCCATTTCTCCTTTTTCCCGAAGTAGGTTGCCATTTCTTTCTGCAGAAGACCATTTGCCATCCAAGGCTATAGAACCCAGTCTGTCCTGCGATTTACCCATAGCTTAGAAGAAGAGGATTAATATCTTTCCCAAGGGTATTAGCATGTAAGTGAATGTAATGGATCTGAATGGAGTTCAAATTCAGTTCTCTGATTCCTCAGTCCAAGCCACTATCCATTACTCCACCATGCCTCCCTCTATGAGATACATATAACTGTTCACCAAATGAGGAAAAAATACATAATTTACAGGATGCAGTAGAAACACCTTCCACATAATGACATTAGCTAGGTGAAGACACCATTGCCACTAATGTCTTACCATTATGTGGGAGGTATTTCTCTCACAATCTGTATAAGTTCCTATTGGGTATAAAGTGGGGGATCGGTCTTCTATTGTTATTAAGTAATAAACTGATCCCCCTTGAAAATGGTAAGACATTAGCTAGATGAAGACACCATTGCCACTAATGTCTTACCAATATGTGGGAGGTATTTCTGCCGCACAGTGTACTTCTTGTTTGGACAACAAAATTGTTTTCTTTGTTGTCATGTTCTTTTCTTAATATGAAGCCTTGTAAAAAGTATCATTTCAGTCAAGGCTATTACTTTTCTTGAGCATTAAACATAGCATTTTTATTCTTTGTAAATGAAAAAAGGAATCTTTTTTTAAATTTCAGACAATGAAAAGCCTCAGGAAGTCAGCACAAAATATTTGAGGTAAGGTTTTTTTTCCAATTTTTAAAAATTCTGGATGATGAAAAAAAAATAATAATAATTCTCTGTTGAAGCTTTAATAAAATTGAAACATGTTAGATTGATAAACGTTTCCTATTTGTTCTTTTATCTTATCATTGATTAATCCCAAAAAATCCCAAATCAAAAAGGAACTTTTGAATAAAGACAAAATTGTTCCAAACTTAAAAATATCCCACGTCAAGTTTTATTATACAATCTCAAAATAAAATTGGTATCTGGCCACATATCAATCAGTTGCTATATATCAATGGCTATGTATCAATCAGCCTATATTTCATGGGTAACTTTCACTGGATTTCGCAATCAATTTCGACTATTCCCAAATTTATTTCCAAGTTTAAAAAATTGTTATCATACAAAAAAATTTGTTGCAAAAAATAATTTAAAAAAAAATCACCAAAAACAATCGCAGTAATGAAAACTTAGGAATCCAAAATTTCCAGATTGGGGGTCTGGATCCGACCTGGAATGTTTTTAATTTGCTCACAGAGTCGGCCTGACTCCAAAATAGTTTATGTTGGGTTACAAACTCTAGGAGTAAAATTAAAAAAGGGTGACACAGTGACATACTGACATCTGCATTTATTATATAGATGACATTCATAATACTTGTAATCATGGATCTCCACAGCTTCCTTTTCTTAAAATTAGTGAATTTAATGCCTATTAATCCACAATAGGCGATAGGGAGAGTGGGACATTTCATTACAACCTTAATATCTTACTGAAATTCTCTGAGGTTTTTATAATATTATTGGACTCTGGTTTGAGCAATAAGAATGCATAATTATCCTCCAAGCTTAACAGAAGAATTGGGATGAAATTGATCATAAACGAAAATGACATGGTCATCATTAATTAATTATAGCTAAGGATCGGAAGCTCATGAAGGATTGAAATTAAGTTCAATATATATATATATATATATATATATATATATATATATATATATATATATATATATATTATTACAGGATCATTTTCCAACTTATGATGATCTTCGCCCTTTCTAACCTTCTAACTTTCTGTCCTGGAGTAACAAGGTGTTACTCCTGGACAGAAAGACAGGTTTCACATACAATTTCATTTTCAAGTCTTTTTTTTCACTGCTCTTTGGACTGTCATAGCTGAAACTCCTCGCTGAAACGTCTTATTTTTCTAATTGATCACTAAGTTGAAATGACAATTCTTCTTGCTGTTGTGACCTCCTGATCCAGTTTACCTCTCTACTGTTCTCTCTTTTTAAAACTTATCCACCATTCTCTTAATGGTTCTTGAATAGACTCTGAAGATGGAAGCCAGAGTATGAATGTTGGTACCCTTATTGAAGGCCTGAATGATCTTTTTCCTCTCACCATTTCTCAGTTGAGAAGAGAGTGGGTCTGACACAAAGCGATTTTAACCTGTTCTCTTTTTAGTTGAATAACTCAAAGGGTCTTTCAGTGATACTTACGACAAATGGTGTCACGATGGCTAAACATCTTATCAGAAAACCTGGAAAAAAGAAACTCAATTAGTTTAGTTTTTTTTAGATATTAAATATTTTGTGGGATGGACAATTATGCTGTTACATGATTTGAACAATTTTGCTGTTAATCCCAGTATATAGGCTTCAACCTGTTGAAATTATCACCCAGCCTATATGGCTCTGTATACATTTTCTGGATTATACATTTGATCTTAGCTTTCCACCGTCAAAATCAACATACCTCAGCTCCACCCTTTTGGACACCCTCTCTTTAGACATTGAGATCAGCAGATGGATTGGATGAACTGCCACCATGTTTGCCAGGCTGACCTCAAGAGTCTGGGAGAATGGAAAGCTTACTACAAACCTCAAAATTGCTGTCTATAGGATATTGTGTCGTCAGCATCCTGCTCTATAGTAGCAGGGCATGTAGCATCAACCCCAGACAGGAGTGACACCTCAGAACCTTTATTCTTTGCTGCCTGAAATGCATTCTGTGTGTTAATTAATCTGACCAGGTCACCAATACTGCAGTTCTAATCCATGCCCAGTTTCCCAGCCTATACACCCTTCTCTAACAGTGCCAGCTATGCAAGCTTGGACATGTACACCATATGCCAGATGGGAGGATACTGAATGCCCTTCTGTATGGGGAACTGGCCATAAGCAAGAGGACGATCTTATCTTCACTTCAAGGACATCTCCAAAAAAAACATCGACAAGTGGGAAGATGTCACCATCAGTCACTCATGCTGGAAACGCGATTTACACTAAGGGCTGGAACGAGGAGAGAAGTGAAGGCTTGCCGCTGTAGAGAAACATTCCCAACAAAAAGAAAACAAAATGGCAATATTAGGAAAGAGCGTCTTCATGTATTCATGTAATCGAGGTTTTTACTCCCGTGTGGGTCCATACAGCCATAACAAATGTCGCGCTGTCATCAGCATAGACTTTAGATACTGATCCCTGATCTCTCAAGAACTAAGGATGCCACATACATACATGTATTCGGTATTAAAACATCTACTTATACATAGTCAGATACTGTCTCCTTATGGACATCTGCTGTAATATTTTCTAACTGCTAAATACATTTTAGCATGTCTATTGGGAGAAAATTGAATATCTGAAGCTGTTATCCTATACACAGATTTGAACGGAAGTGAATAACTTCCATTTCTTTGTTTTGACCTTAAAGTTTTCCCTTAAAACTGAACGTCTGCTTAATACAATTCTGCTGTTAGTTAATTTCTTTTTCTTTTCCTCTCACAGACAGATTGAAACATTATATTTGGCCTTGATTGACGCTGTTCTGCAAGCCATTCATGTTTTTAAAGAGACGGAGGACTACAAAAAGGTAAAAATCTGACAATCATTTTATATATCTATACTATTTACATTGTTCAGACTGTTGTCCTCATCTTAATTGTCACATTCACAACATTTCGGTCATTGTATACTCCGGCCCTCTTCAGGTCCTGTCTATATTTCTAAGATGAAGTATTGTGACTATTTACACTATTTACTTTGTTTAGACTGTTGTCCTCATCTTTACTGTCACATTCACAATGTTTCGACTGCTATACGCTCTGGCCTTCTTCATACCCTTTATTTAGCCCACAGAGATAGATTGTTCTAATTCCACATTCCATGCCTTTAAATAAAGGGCTTGATTTGAAATAGATACATGCAATTCCAATACATGTGGATGATGAGAAATATATGAATTGTCAATGCTAAATAAATGAATCTAGTGAACAGACATTGTCTTTATTACTTGTACGTATAATGTATCGCAATGCAAAATGTGGTTCTTGTTGTGGGTCACAGTAAAAAAAAAGTTTGAAAAATTCTGTTCTTGTTTACCCCAATCTTGAAAATCCATGGACATTTAACAACCTTGAATCCTTAACACCTCAAGCAAGGCTCTGTGTGCAAAACTGGATGGGTGTGGTGTAGCAACTTGATAAGAAGATACTAAATTCAAAAAGCAAAATTTTAATCAACTAGGCTTGTGTCCAGTGGGGTCAAATCAAAATTAACTGAAGGCTATTTACACTATTTACATTGTTTGGACTGTTGTCCTCATCTTTATTGCCATATTCACCTTCAACATCTGTCTCTATTTCTCAGATGAGGTATTGTAACTATTTACACTATTTACATTATTTGGACTGTTGTCCTCATCTTTATTGCCATATTCACCTTCAACATCTGTCTCTATTTCTCAGATGAGGTATTGTAACTATTTACACTATTTACATTGTTTGGACTGTTGTCCTGCTCTTTATTGTCATATTCACCTTCAACATCTGTCTCTATTTCTCAGATGAGGTATTGTAACTATTTACACTATTTACATTGTTTGGACTGTTGTCCTCATCTTTATTGCCATATTCACCTTCAACATCTGTCTCTATTTCTCAGATGAGGTATTGTAACTATTTACACTATTTACATTGTTTGGACTGTTGTCCTCATCTATATTCACAATGTTTTGACTGTTGTATGCTCTTGCCTTCTTCAGATAATATACGTTGGAATTTCAAACCAAGATCTTTATTTAATCCATGGGGTAGATTGATCTAGTTCCATGTGCCATGCCTTTTCTGGATATATTAGTTTTGGTTAATTCCCTTTAGTAACTCAACTCACCAAGTTCTTATGTTAACCTCCAGGAGAGTAATTATTGTGACTTGGTTTAATATTTTCTTCTATGAATCAGAACAGTTATAGTAAATTTATTACTAACAGTTTCTTTTCTGACACTTCTCGCTTGTGTAACTCTCTTCTGGCTTGTTACTTTCCAGTCAAGTTTGATCTTCAAAAATTTAAATGCAATGTCAGCCGTTATCTTCTGCCATTTAATTTCTGTTCTCTTATTGTTCTTAATGTTTAATGATGTTTTCTTTTTCTGATCTTCTTTCATACTTAGTAACCCCCTACACATGACCAATACAAGAATCTATAATATGCCCCACCCCACACCAAATGTATGATACAGGACACCCCCCCACTCTACTACATCTCAATTTTCATAAAGTAGTATTCATATAAAATACAAATTTGATTGTAACCTAATTATGTACAATAATGGATCATATGCAAAATAGGCGAACAATTCAACTAGAAAAATAGAAAATAAATCCAATGTATCTAAATACAAATTAGAGACATGTCATAATAGATGATTCCATCTTAAATAAATCAACAATGTTTTGCAGCAATTTTTAGCATCAACCTGTTATTTTTCAATGAGTATCATAATACACATGGCCGGTACAAAGATCTCATGCACCCCCACCAATGATATGTCCCTTCCCCGAATCTATGATACGCCCCCGCCTCTACTCTATCTCAATTTTCATAAGATAGCATTCATATAAAATACAAATTTTATTGTAACTTAATTATGTATAATAATGGATCATATGCAATATAGTTGAACAATTCAACTAGAAAAAGTGAAAATAAATACAATGTATCAAAATACAAATTAGAGACCTGTCATAATAGATGATTCCATCTTAAATAAATTAACAAAATTTTTAACATCAACTTGAGATTTTAGAGATTAAATAAAATAAATTCTGTGTTCTGTTAAATGTTTATGGCTTGTTTTATTTTCAGGCTGAAGAGAAAGCAAGAGAAATTCTCCAAGAAAATAAAACCTCCTTGAATGATGAAAATTTAAAAAAGCATCTGGAACGCAGGTTTGTATACAAGATCCCTTAGATAATTTTGCGAGGAGACATTATCATTTCTAGCAAATATGCATTGATTTCACTTCTTATTATAATTCTAGCAGATGTATATTGAATTCAATTTTTTTGTTTCATCTAAAATGTTTCAACCATTCTCTTCCATGGCCATCTTCAGGAAGATAAAGATCCTTTCTATAATTTTGAGAAGAGGTATTATAATTCTAGCAGATGTATATTGAATTCATTTTTTTTGTTTCATCCACAATGTTTCAACCATTCTCTTCTATGGCCATCTTCAGCAAGATAAAGATCCTTTCTATAATTTTGAGAAGAGGTATTATAATTCTAGCAGATGTATATTGAATTCATTTTTTTTGTTTCATCCACGATGTTTCAACCATTCTCTTCTATGGCCATCTTCAGCAAGATAAAGATCCTTTCTATAATTTTGAGAAGAGGTATTATAATTCTAGCAGATGTATATTGAATTCATTTTTTTTGTTTCATCCACAATGTTTCAACCATTCTCTTCCATGGCCATCTTCAGGAAGATAAAGATCCTTTCTATAATTTTGAGAAGAGGTATTATAATTCTAGCATATGTATATTGAATTCATTTTTTTTGTTTCATCCATGATGTTTCAACCAATCTCTTCCATGGCCATCTTCAGGAATACACAGATCCTTTCTATGCTTCTGAGAAGTGTCATTATCATTCCCAGATCTGTTTTGACATCTGAACTCATTCTTTGTTGTTCACATGTTTTCCTCAAATTTCTGAACAATTCATTCTCTGGCTTTTTCTGCCTTATAATGTGTGTGTGTGTATAAAAATAAAGGTTATGTCTCAATCCTAGATATTCGTATAGTACAGTCGTCAATGGCTTATGAACAATTTTGTCTCTCACTCACAAGATATGTGTCAATGCTTGGTATATGGTTTTCAGCCACCTCCCAACAGTGCTATATACCAGGATTGTCATAAATTATGCCCATTCCCTTCATATTCCATTAGTAAGATGGAAGTTCTATTTGGACATTTTTTCCCCAGAACTCCTACGTCATGGAACCAGATGCTCAAGTCAAGAGTCAACCATTATTTTTCTTACATATCCTCATAATCTGTACTACTTACTTCCTCCTATGTTCATACATCAACCTCATTCAATAACCCTGTAGTGTGGTGATAGTGACTCACAAGAAGTAGTATGCACTCAACTGCCTCATGGGTAATAGTTGTAGCTATTTATAGTCTTTGTGATTTCATATGTAAATGAGTCACCTCATCTCCCTGTTCCGAACAGTTTTTATCCCCTTATTTATCCCCTGGTAGCTTTTGACTCCTCACTATCTTCCTCCCTCTCCCTAAGAGATTGTCTAGACATGGGAGATTGTGATTTTTTTCCTTTTTTTGTGGGAGTGTTCTTCCAACTATTGTTCCTTTTCAGAATTTATATTACTCTCGATCCCACTGTCGTCTTTGTTTTGCCCTGACATGACACGTTCACCTTCATTACTTTCAGACTCACTATACATTTCTCCATCGCTATCGTGCTGCAGTCTAACTTGGTCTGCATGCACTAACTGTTGTCATGTTTGTTGTTGGACTGAATGTTTCTACATAATCTTCCCCGTATATCTGCGAGAATCCTTTAGATACAAAACGAGCCTTATACACTGGTGAGCTATCCTCAGTTCGCTTTATAGTATAAACCCAAAGGCTGCCGATAATATTTTTATCATCCGTGGTCTTTTTCAATTCAAAAGTATCATTTGATACTAGGGATTCCATTTCCTTTTGCATGGCGGCTATCCGTCGTTTGGAATTATCAGAATTTATGGCTTCTTGATAGTTCTTCAGGATACATTGCACCGAATAGCAACAGTCAATGTCACCGATATTACATTGACCCATTCCAAAATAGTCTGGCTTTCTTCTATTTCTGGTCGGATAACATGGAATTTTCTCCTCCTCTTTGGTTGTATCTTCTTTTAACTCAAGGTTTGCGTCTGATTTTTTCTCGTCTATATCATCTGGTACAACACGTTCCTTTAATTGTGGATTTTGAACAGGTTTTCTATTTATAGGCCCTATCCCATAATTAGGCCATACTAGTTCGTGTTGGACCAGTTGCTCGCAGTTAATGTTCTTTTCTTCGAGATCCTTCACTTGCTCAAAGGAATCTGTAAATCTGACGCATCTGATCTTCCTTATTATTTTACTTTGTGGGAAATAAATCATATAGGCCGGACTTGTCATACCCAGTAAATATGCCTCTTTCACTTTTTGGATCTAGTTTTGCCCTGTGGTTGACATATGTGTAGCAAATTGTACCAAAAATATGCATACCACTTACGTTGGGTTTGTAGTTTGTATAAACCTCATAAGGATTATTTTTAATGCTACTATTATAGCAACGGTTTCTTATATATATGACTGTATTTAATGCATAGACCCACAGATTTTTGGGTAACTTAGATTCTATCAGCAAACATCTAGCTATTTCAAAAAGAGTCTGCCAACTACGTTCAGTGATTCCATTCTGGTGCGGTGAATAAGGACAAGTTTTCTCATGTTTAATGCCTTCATTTATTAGGAGGTTTTCGTAATCATCAGAAGTATATTCTCCACCATTATCTGTTCTAATTATTTTCACTTTTCCATAAGGTGAAATATCAAATAAATACCTTCTTATAGCTTGTAGGATATCAGATTTGTTTTTCAGAAAATATATCATAATAAGTCCTGAATATTTGTCAACAAAGTTTAATACATATGAATAGGTGCCGATATCCATTGCTGAAATTGGACCCGCTAAGTCGCAATAAACTCAGAACAAAATGTCTATTGCTTTCAGGATTTGATCCCTATTTCTATATTTCATCATTTTCCCTTTAATACACGTGTCACAATGTTGTAAGCCCTTTGGAGATGTAATTTTTATTCCAGTGACGTGTTCTTGCAATCTTTTAACATCCGAATTATTACAGTGGCCTAATATTCTATGCCAAGTCCTTAAGTCGTTCATGGCTGTTTTTACAGATTTAATACTTTTCAAATAATACAAACATCCATTTTGTTGTATATTAAATTCAGTTCCGTCAGGGTAGATTAACTTTGAATTGTCTCGGTGAAAATTAACTTTAACACCAGTTCTAATAGCAGACTGAACCGAGATAATATTTTGTTTAAATTTATGGATATATAAAGCCCTTTTTAATAAACATTTACAAATATTTCCTTTAGTATCATGTAAATAAATACAGGCATCGCCTCTTTTTAAAACTAAATTATTAGCTCTGGTACCGTCAGCCAACTCAATAAAGTGGGAATCTGGCTCGAAGTTGGAGTCAAAATTAATAAATTTTGTTTCATCTGTAATTACATGATTTGTCGCACCCGTGTTGACTAGGTAAGAATTATGACTATTGGGTATAGTATCCAACCCAAACGAAAAAGCTTTTATATTTTTACAAAAATCACTGCTTGTTTAAAACTGACATTTCGCACGTACATGCCCGGCACTTCTACAACAAAAGCAGATGATATTTGATTTTCTATTATTATTGTTCCTGTTGTTGTTGCTGTTGTTGTTCTAATAGTTGTTTTTAAGCCCCTTGTTTTTAATATCATAATTCCTAGTCTACTAGGTTTGAGGGACTGATTTTCTGATTTTTTTAAATGACGTTCTCAGTTGCATTACGTTATTTCCTTGATTTGGAGGGGTACACATTTTTCAGTTTCTTCATAACTACGTAATGCAATTTTAAACTCAGTGAAAGTTAATTTTTTATCTTTTTGAGTTATGACTGTCGTGAATGGTTTGAATGTCGGTGGTAATCCCTTTAAAACCATGGCTATTAGCAGCCCATCTGAGATAGTCTCACCTGCCATTTTTAAGGCATTTGTGACATTTTCAGCTCGTATAATATAAGATTCATTTTCTCGTCTCCTTAACGAGGTTAGTTCAGTATATAAAGCAATAATTTGGGGTTTACCTTTTGACAAGTAATGTTCATGCAATATTCTTAAAGCTTGGCAGCCGTCGTCCCTGGCTTCTCTCATTATTAAAAACAAACTCCTGTCATCCAGGCATTGTATTAATTCAATGAACACAGTCGCATTTCTTTCCATAAAATCATCATCTTCTTTCTGGTCATCTTGGCAAAGAATGATGTCATGAAGTTTTTGTATTCTAAGGTAGCCTAGGAATTTTAATTCCAACAATTCATATTTTGACTCGTCTCCGTCAAAATACAGACGTAATCTGGGCTCATAACCTTTGTTGACCATGTTCGCCAAGTCTATGAATATAGAATCCAGCGCAATATGTAATCTGTTCAATGAAACAACGTTAAAGATTAACACTCACGAGTCAGACACTCTACTGAATCTGACTATATCACCAATACCACCAGCAGCTGTTCTGTAATTCTTCAGACTTCGCCCCCTCTAGGCTTCTAACTTTATGTCCTGGAGTAACAAGGTGCGTCACAGGTTTCACATATGATTTCATTGAACAGATTACATACTGCACTATATTCTATATTCATAGACTATGGTGAACATAGTCAACACTAACATCCCCTTTCCATCTTTTTCTATTATTATAGCATTCTCTCTATTTTGCATTATGAATCTTGCCTCTTGTAGATTAGATTCAATATTCTTTTTATACAATAGCTTTTCTTTGGTAGCATAGGACAAACCCTCTACCTTGAGTGGCTCTTGAGCCTTGCATTGGGGGAATAAATAGTTAAAAAAAGTTATTGCAAACATGGATAAACATGTTAACAATAAGATGAAGTGTCACATATTTTAATAATTTAGCAAATATTTATAAATTTATTACTAAAAATTGTTTTCATATTTATTTATTTATAAATTAGTAAATGATAAATATTGTATTGTTGTAAATATAAAATTATTAATTGTAAATAAATAATCAAATAAAAATATCCCCTTATTTTTCCTGGTACTTCTTCTGATGTCTTTTGTCTCCTCATTATCTTCCTCCCTCTTCCCTAAAAGATTGTCTAGATAAGGGAGAGCTTGATGTTTTTCCCTTTTGTTATAGGAGTGTTCCTCCAACTATTGTTCATCTTCAGACTCTATATTACTCTCGATCCCACTGTCGAGTTTGTTTTGCCCTGACATGACACTTTCCCCTTCATTACTTTCAGGCTCACTATACATTTCTCCATCGTTATCGTGTTGCAATCTAACTTGGTCTGCATATGCTAACATTCCCTTTCCATCTTTTTTCCATTATCATGGCGTTCTCTCCAGTTTACATTATGAATCTTGCCTCTTGTAGATTAGATTCACTATTCTTTTTATACAATACCTTTTTTTGGTAGCATAGGACAAACCCTCTACTTTGAGTGACTCTTGAGCTTTGCAATCAATGAATAAATAGTTTAAAAAAATTATTACAAACTGTCAATGTTTTTTTACAACAGCATTTATTTTTCTGTATCAAGAAGTTCTCTAGATCAACAAAACCACAGCCTGCTACAATGACCGGAGCTATTCTTCAATAACCACATTCTAGCAGGTATGCAATGATAAACCAGGGGTCGGCAACCTTTTAGAGTGAGAGGGCCAGAAAGCTATGCAGTGTCTTGGAGTGGGGTACATGATATTAAATTTACTATAATAATTTGTCTCAGCCCTTGACTGCTACATTCAGAAGACTGCCTTGGTCTGGAGGTTTAAAGAAAAACCAACAAAGATAATTTTATATCATTTAAACAAGGTTCCTTATTCTACTGCAGGAATAATAGGATAACAACTAACACAATCAACAAAAAATGCAAATTTCTTACTACGAATGAAAAACAGTTTAAAATGGCAAATTATTTAATGAGACACTTGTTTCTGCTTATAGTTCGATAACTTCTTCACGTCAGATGAAATATTTGTCGGCAAGAGGACCAAAACATCATCCAGGTGGTCATCACCCAACCTTGTTTGAAAAAAAATTTTAGTATATTTCATTTTCAAAAAAGTTGTTCACAAGCATAATACCATTCAATAGGCTTTTATATTTTCCACTTGGCAAAACATATTTCTTGTAGAAGTCAGCAGTGGATTTGCAATTACATTTTGATTTTAGAAATTCATCGCATTGTGAGTTAACTCCAACTGACATGTTTCTGCCACTTGCTCTACAAACTAATTAAATAATTTATGTCCAGCTGTTAAAGTTGGTGGACCAGACAAAAATCCCTCACGGGTTGGATGTGGCCCAGGAGTTGCCAATCCCTACACTAAACAACCACATCCAGAAACCAGTGACAGGTAAAAATACTGAACAGATAAAAATGCCCATGCCTGCAACACATTACACCTCCCTTGGTATTTGGTGCTACTGACCATAAGTGATACTATTTGGCACTGCAACTGAACATTGGTGTACATCAACACTTCATGGGTCACTTAATGCCAAAACCAGATTCACTTGCACCTGCTTGATTACAATCGTATCTATTCAAACAGTGCAACCATCGACAGCTTTCAAATGGTTTTGTCTACCAATTTTACTCACAAGCATTGAGTCAACTCATGGTATGGTTTTCAGGCACTTCCTAAATGGAACCATATGATGGGATTATGTCCTCAATCTGGTATTATCAAGATCTCACCCACTTGACAAATTGACTATGTTGAGATTGAAACCCAGGTCTCGTGGTTAGAAGGTCAGCATTAACCATTCGACCAAATGCCCACTTTTCTCAATAGTAAAATCCATAAAATTATTGCAAACAGAAAATTGAGAACACTTTTAATATTTTTTTTTAAGCATTTCACCCCAAACAAGACTGGAGTGCCACTAGTTCACAGGGGGGGTTACATAGAGTGAAGATAAGAGAAAAACTGTATATATGGTGAATGAGGAAAGGATAAATGATGAACAGGGTTCAAGACTCTGTCTATATTTCTGAGATGAGGTATTATGTACATTATTTACAATATTCAGACTATTGTCCTCATCTTTGTCACCATATTTATCACAACGTTTCGGCCGTTGTACGCTCTGGCCTTCTTCAGGTGGTTAGAATGACATCCATTAAACATGGCATGTGAAACTAGAACAGTCTACCCCAGTGTGTGAAATAAAGGGTTCAGTTTGACATTCCAACCACCTGAAGAAGGCCGGAACGTACAATGGCCGAAACGTTGTGATAAATATGGCAACAAAGATGAGGACAATAGTTCGAATATTGCAAATAATGTAGGGTTCAAGACATCAGAAGATGGCGATTGACATTGCATTTAAATTTTTCAAGATTGTAATTATCAAGGAAGCAAGTAAACAGAAGGGAATTCCACAGAATTAAATAGAATGCCTTGTATTTGGAAAAAAATTATGGTTATTCTCAGAATAAATTATTAATGCAATATTCACTCACAAAAAAATTATTTATATATTTCAGCTTTAAATAACACACAAAGGATTGTTAAGCCATAAAAATGAAATAAATCAATTTTACAGTTTGCCTTTAAGGGTACTGAATTACTTTCATGGGATATAATAAATACAAACTTTATTCTTAAAAATATAAAAGGCAAAATATTTGTTGATTTGATGGCATTTAAAACACTTTTTTACAGTATGTAAGGCCGATTTTTATGGCATTTATAATCCACTCTTTTTATGCTATATAAGACCAACTCTTTTTCTGGCATATAAGATCCTCTTTTTTGACGGTATTTATGACCTACTTCATTGATGGCTTCTCCTCTTCAATGGCATCACTTTTTTTTGGCTTTTAGGATCCACATTTTTTATGGTATTTAAAACCCACTTTTTGTAAGGGATCCAAGAAGCTCTTGCTAGATGGTATTTAGGACTCACTGTTTTGATGGTACTTAAGACCAACCTTTTCTGACATTTAAGTGGTTCTTTAATCCATTATTTGTTGATGCCCTCAAGAAAGGCATGAATCCATCCTTCTTTCCCTCAGTGATGGTTTAAATAGCACAATAGACTGTGCTTACTAGCCTTGAGTGTTAGCCATTTTAGGAGGACAAGTAATTTCATGATCCTATCAAAAATGCCAAATAAATTCATGATCTTAGCAAAGATGCCATATAAATTAATGATCTTATCAAAAATTCTGTATAAATTCATGATCTTAGCAAAGATGCCATATAAATTAATAATCTTATAAAAAATTCTATATAAATTCATTATCTTAGCAAAGATGCCGTATAAATTAATGAACTTATCAAAAATGCTGTATAAATTCATGATCTTAGCAAAGATGCTGTATAATTTCATGATTTTATAAAAATGCTGTATAAATTCATGATCTTAGTAAAGATGCCATATAAATTCATGTCTTATCAAAAATGCTGTATAAATTCATGATTTTAGCAAAGATGCTGTATAAATTCTCAATCTTATCAAAATACTAAGGAAGATAGCAGGTGTTAAGTTTATATATAATGAAAGGAAATATATTTATACAGTACATTTGAAATGTGCTACTAAATGTTTTTCAGTATATTTTCTCCTTTTCTTTTTTTTTTATCCAGGGACAACATTTTATTTGTCTTGGAGAGCATGTCCACATCAAAGTAAGTAACGTAATTTCTATTTTATTGCTTTTTTCACTTGCAGATTCTTTAATTTCTGTTTGTTGGATTTGCATCTTCTTCATCTCATCTTGAGAACTGTTTCGACCGACCAATTTAACATGGCAGATGCTTTTATTAATTGACTAAAGGATATGCATCAGAAATAATTTTGTCATTGAAGTGCATTACAAATGATTTCACTATTAATTACATTACAAGGAATTTAAATATAAAAATCCATGAGAATTGGTCTTTAATTGTGTTATGAAAATGCAATGCCAATGATTTTTATTTGACAGAATTATACTGCCAAAGTGCAAAGAATATTTACTGCAGAAATATATTACCAATATTTTTTCGTCTCTGAATTTTTTAAGTTGAACAGTTGTCATTATTATAAGATTTCTTATTCAGCGTGTCATCCTTGTCTTTGTGGTTTATTCTGAAAATGTTTCCAGTGATATATTGGCCTGCAAACAGATACTGGATGATGGAAGACAACAAACAAACAAAATGAAGACTTGAGTAAAAAACATATATTGCCAAGTTTATTTTCATTAAAGAAAATAATACAACAAAAATAAGGTTACAGTGCACAAGGCAAAAAATATCATTGTATGCTTATGTAAAGGGTGAGAGAACGTTGTCCTGAGAAGGACAGTTTTGGTAGTCATTGAAAAGTAATATCCAGATAAGGACAGATTATTGCATATCATTGCTGCGGGTAAGGATGGCTGGAGTGACAAGTGATAGCAAGCTGGAAATGATGATGATGATGATGATGATGATGATGATGGCTGGCTGGAGCCACTGACAGCTACTGGAACAGATACTACACTTTGATCCACGTCATATTGTTTAATTTTGGTATCTCCAATTTGCACGTTGAGCTAATCCTTCTGCTAACAACCATGCATTTTGTTTTCTTGCAATTGATACTTAGTCCTTTCTTCTTGCTTTCCTTTACTATTTTCTGTAGAAGTTGTTACAGTTTCCTTTCTATAGTGCATGCTATCGATACCTCTGGTATCACAGAATGTATCTTTTTTGAGGACAAATGCTGAAATCTATTCAGATTTATTTCTCTTTTTGGCAGGACAAAGTTAAACAAACTGAGCTCAGGCTCAGCTATGAAAAAGATACAAATGTCTATATGGGACATCCCTTGTAAGGAAAGAAAATGTAATTCCACATATGGCTCGCTTGCTTTTGGGGAGACATTTGTTCTTTCTTCCATCAAAACAGAAGATACCAATGGTAAATTTTATTTGAAGACTTTCTACCTAATTATATTCAGAATTATTAAATCTTTGAAGAATTTAACAAAAATAAAAAAAAACATCATTTTTTTTTCATTTAAACTATTTACGATATTCAGATTGTTGTCCTCATCTTTGTTGCCATATTCACGATGTTTCAGCCGTTTTACATGCCAGTTTTCTTCAAGTGGTTGGAATTTCAAACTGAAACTTTTTTTCATCCACTGGGGTAGATTGTTCTAGTCCTACGTGCCATGCTTCATTGTGGATATGGACAACAGTCCAAACAATGTAAATAATGTAAATAATTACAATACGTCATCTCAGAAATATAGACAGATCCTGAAGAAGGCCTGAGTGTACAATGGCTGAAACATCATGAATATGGCAATAAAGATGAGGACAACAGTCCAAACAATGTAAATAGTGTAAATAGTTACAATACCTCATCTGAGAAATAGAGACAGATGTTGAAGGTGAATATGACAATAAAGATGAGGACAACAGTCCAAACAATGTAAATAGTGTAAATAGTTACAATACCTGAACTCAGAAATATAAACAGATATCATTTTCTTCATTTAATGTAGGAAAAGTTTACAAGGTGTGTTCGAAAAGTATCCGACTTTATTTTTTCCTGCAAAAAACTAATGCTGTGTGGGCAAAATCCTTTGAGCGGAATGTGATGCCATCCTTCCTGTGCATGTGTGAAAATCTTTGCACTAGTAGGCTGCATTAGTTCCCGGTTGTTAAGCCAAGAGTAGAGGCATGTAGAGCACACTCGTTGGATTTTTCTTTTTATACAAGATGACCGAAGACATTAAGCAGAGGTATTGCATCAAGCTTTCCTGGTCAAGAACAATTCACCTTATGTTCAACGGGCTTCCTACTCTCCCAACTAGGCACTATGTGACTTCTGGCTCTTCCCCAATCTGAAAACCACACAATTACCATGCAGAGTTGCTTTTATTGCTCCACCATCACCAACACTCTCCATATGCACAAATCCCTCTGTGAAAATGGAAAGCACTGATCCTGTGCATATTTCCTCTTCAGCTTGGGGATGACCTGCCTGAATGTGCCTCATTTTCCACTGAAGTGTGACCATTTTTGAAGCAGTTGTACCACTTTTTCATCTGAGTTTTGTCATCATCCCCAAAGGACTCCTGAATCTTTTGAATGGTTTGAGCTTGAGTATCACCTTTTGGCAAAACTTGATGCAAGATCTCTGCTGGATGCATTTAGTCATCTTGTAGGAAATGAAAATCCAACAGCCACACACTACATGTCTGTACTCTAGGCATAATGTGAAGAAATTGACTGTTGGTCAAGCAAGAAAGGATCAGTGTACTTACCTTGTGTTGTTGAAATGCTTATTAAACAAAAAGCTTGTTATTTTCTATATAAACACTTTATAGTTACAGCGCTCATGTGACAAGGTAATCACATGATTCCCAAAGTTGCATAAAAGAAGATGAAACCTATCTCTCTTTTTTATTATTAAATTTACCTTCCATGTTATCAAATGGTTATATGATGCAGAAAAGTGGCAATATATTTTACAATTCAAGGTAAATCCTATTGCTTTTTTATCCTCAACCTGACCAATCTCTGTTCGTTTTGGGGATCAAGAGCATTTTCTCAACAATAGCAGCCGGGAATTGGCATGGCCTACTGATGCAGAAATTTATGTCCAAGAAGAGTGCATCACTTCTCACCCAAAGGATTTTGCCTATGTGCATTAATCTTGATGGGTAAAAATAAAGTTAAATAATTTTTGAATGCATGTTGTATAAGTTAACAAAAGAGCTATATAGAGCAACTGTTTACTTTTTTTAGTGCACTTGATTTTGTGGCTTTGAATTTTATTATTTAGAATACTTTTTTTTTTGGCAAACATGGAACTTCATGCCCACAAAAGAATGAAGAGTTAAAAGGAATGGATTTTCTCTTGGCACTGCTATGATTTTAACTACCTTCACTCCTCAGCAATGTTTGCTTTAAGAAGTGGTAATTTTAATAAAAGATCAAAGTTGGCTGGAAAGCAAGAAGCTGGAAGAGAGTTTGACAAGCAAGAAGTGCAATAAAAGAAACTATTAGCATAGAACTTTACAGTTACATCTAACCATTTCAACTCTAAAATGATGAGACTTTGTTGTCAATGTAGAACTGCACTTAAATTCATAAAGTCAAGGTACCAAAGATTAAAGTTCATCAGAACAATTAGCATGAAAGTAAGAAATAAAAATAAAAATAAAAAGCATATGGAAGTGAATTTATACATTTTCTTTGTTCTTGGATATTGACAAAAATAATAAACATTATTATATCATTTATTGAAATGGTTGGCAAAACCTCAGCGAATCAATTCAAACTTTTATAAAATAGTATATAATAAGGATTTCCTGTGAGGTGGTTCATATATTTTAAGAATTTAGTAAATGTTTATAAATTTACGATTAAAAAATTGTTTTCATATTTCTTTATAAATTGGTAAATGATAAATATTACATTGCATTAGTTTTAATTGTATTTGTTTTTAGAATGTTGGAAATATAAAATTATTCTTGGAAATAAACAAGGAATTGTGTTTATTATTTTTGTTGTAAATTCTCAAGAACAAAAAACATGTATAAATTCACTTTCATCATACTTTTATGTTTTATTAAAATTGTAATCATTTTAAAACAAACATTGCTGAGGAGTGAAGGTAGTTAAAATAATAGTGGAGTCAAGGGAAAAGATATCCTTTTTCACTCATTGTTTTCTTTGGGGCATGACAGTTAAGTATTGTCTGACTTTTCTTTAATGTGCCTTTTTGGTCTTGGATTTTCTACTGACATGAATTTGATCAATTATATTGAAGCAATTTTATTGAAGCAATTGCTTGATCTGCTGCTAAGAAAGTTAGTTCACTCTGTTGAGTCAGACAATTTTTCTTGTCAGAATCCATATTGCACATTTATAAATCTACCATTCATTACTGCCATATTTGTCTGGTGTTTTTAAAGTCATGAAGGTCAAAGTTTGCTATCTTTTCATAAAAAATTAAACTGGTTTTAGTCTGATTGGTAATTCTTTCCAAATCATTTAAAACCTATTCACAATCAAGTGGCATTGTTGAATAAATAGTTCACATTAGAGGAAAAAATATTCCATTAAATTTTTATGTGAAAATCTTTTTAAGAAATCAGTTCAGACATTGATGCAATAAGCACAGAAGTTTATTAGATTTCAATTAGATTTCCATAATTACCATAATTCCCCACGTATAATACACATTTTTTTTCTAAAAAATAATAAACAAAATTAGGAGTGCATATTATGCACAGCTACAAAAATATCTTTAAAAAATTGCCATTTCATAGGTCAATTTCAGTTGCAAAATGACTACTCACCTCAAACATACAACAATTTGACATTAACATTTGGTGAATGCAACCCCATAAGGATATCAAATACAATCACATGTACCTAACAATACTTACAAATGTAAAATAAAATAAAAATTACCATAAATAAGAATAATAATATTCTATGTTTAAAACCATTTTTTTAAAATAAGAATAGGAAACGCTGGCCGTAATGAAATTGGAGAGGTACAATTTATAGGGTTTGATTACCAAACAAAGATATTATCCATGAGTAGAAGCATTTTCCCACACTTTCAGCACAATTTTTGGGGGTGCGTATTATGGATGAAGGTGTATTATACATGGGTTATTATGGTAGTTTAATTTGATAATTAGCTTAATTTCAGCAGATTTTGAAAATGTGAATTCACTGAGCAAGCACTTCAGTTGATTTTTCATAGTTAAATATTTTAACAATTGGAAAAAATTTTAAATATAAAAAATAAATCTTTTTTAACATTTAGGGTGAAAGTAAGTTTTATATCCAAATATTCTACAAATTTTCTTTTTTCTAACTGTATGAAAATTAAATTAATTTTTTCTATTTATTATTTATATGACATAAAAAAAATGAATTTAAAAAGACAGTAAATCTGGACACAAGTGACTTATAAATTTTATATGATTAGAAAAAAGACAATGTGCCCAAATACAGATCAAATATGGATTGGTATCCAACAGAATGATAAGATAAAGAACAAATATGAAACATTTATCCATCTAATATTTTACAGTTTTATTAAGGCTTTAATAAAAATGAAATATGTTAGATTGATAAATGTTCCCTATTTATTCTTGATCGTGTCAAAAAAAAAGTGTAATTTTGGATATGGACGCCAATTTCCTAAAATTTCATAAAAATTCCTGAATATATATTTGTATGGATTTTTTATATAACTTTCCTGTACTTTTTCTATAAATACTTTCATGGTAATTGTTCTAATGGACTTTCCTCTGTGGTACCTAGACTTTAGGAATTTAAGCACAGTACTAGATTGACAGCAAAGTCTCATCATTTTACATTTGAAAGTGCTAGATGTAACTGTAAGTTCTATGCTGAGAGTTTCTTCTATTGCACTTCTAGCTTGTGGAACTCTCTTCAGGTTTCTTAATTTCAAATCAACTTTGTTCTTCAAAAATTTAAATGCAATGTCAATCTTTATCTGCTGTCTTCTTAATTATTGTTTTTTTTATTCTACTTTTTCTTTAATAGTATATTTTTCTCATATTCTCTAACACTCAGTAACCTTTTGCATCTTAGTGACTTTATTGCCTTGCTTTGGGTGAATTGATTAAAAAGAAATAAATGTCAACATATTATCCAAGAATTACTTCTTGTCTTCCAGATGGTAATAATTGCAGAAACAATGAAGTTTTGGTTATAACTTCGAATATTCCTCGGTATCACTGTTGGAGAGTGAGTATCTGAACATGACTGGCAGCTTATATATATATATATATATATATTGATTCACATATGTGTGTGTGTGTATTAGAGTGTGCAGCTTATATTTTATATCATGAAGAAGCAATTTATACAAAGAATTAAATAGCAATGTTAATTCAATTAATGGCAGAATCACTTTACTAATAAATAGCATAATTAAATAAAGCATCTTTCAGTCTACACATATCTTGTCTTAGTGTTTGCCTGTGTATCGCAAAATTGCACCCTGAAGATGACAATTTGAAATTGTCAAAAGTACTTGCCATGTGTCTTCCTTCTGACAACAACTCAAATATAAGGATCTTATTATTCAAGAAATTGATAGTAAGTTAATGTTTCATTAAGTCCAGTTAGTAAAATGATTTCAGCATTAATCACATTAACATTGCTATATATCTTTGTAAAAATTCCTTCTTTATATATATATATATATATATATATATATATATATATATATATATATATATATAAATATGTAATGAAAAACAAATCACTTTAATGTACCATTACGATAATTTATTTCACCTAAATCCTTTTTTAAGGATTCAGGATCATCAGGTAAATCTTCCAACAACGAAATGAGAAAAAAAATGGGATTAGAAATTGGTGGGTAGTGTAATTTTTGTAATTTAATAGAGGGGGTTGAGAGTGGTAGTTAACCAGACAATATAAAGTATAGGGAGGGGTTAATTTTATATCTCTCTTAAGTATGTTTTATATTGGAGTAGGAGGAGTGACAGAAAACTTGACCTCTTTAGATGGTTAATAAAACGGAAATGAATTGTAGAAATTGTATACAAGTGAGTCTTACGGTAAAGAGAGGGATAGGGGGGAGGGGGAAAGAGAGATGGAGTTGTTATAATTTTGTTTTAACAAAATTATGTAAAAGATAGTTTACAATGTTTGATAGAAAATTCGATGTCTGAAAAAAATTTTGTTATTAACTTAAATATTTAATTTTTTAAGTAAGTAGACACAAGGTTGGTGTAGATGGAATAAACTTCCAGTAACCAAAAACACTATTTTTTTAAAGTGCTCAATACAGAGTAGAATGAATAATATTTATTTAAAAAATAACCTAAGTATGTTATAACATCACTACAGAAATAGCCATTTTGTTTCAACACTTCTGGTGTCTTGTCAAGTGATGGTATTGCAAGTAAAATAAAAAGTTTTTAAAGAATTCAAAAATCATCCATACCCCCACTTGGGTAAATATTTTTACGTAAGATATAATGGCCAATCAAATTACAAGTATATAATGGCCAATCAAATTACAAGTATATAATGGACCCTAGATACAATTTATTAGTGCTTTAAAATATGTTCTGGCAGACTTCCATCACATTTATTTAATTTTGATTAGGAAACCAAACTGATGTGAAGAAAGGACAAAGCAAATGTATCATTATATATAAAAATTGTATTCAACAATGTATACAATAAAGAAATGTGTAAGAAAAAGCATGCAATGAGTAAGACAAGAGTTGTCTCTCTTTGACTATCATTGTCTATCAAAGTTCTCTGAAAAGAAAGTTAATAGTTTGTAATAAATGTTTTTTTAACAGTTTTGCTGTGCAAGAGTTAAAATTATGTAAGTGTAAAGGAATATGCAGTTTATAAGTGTTGAGTGAGAAGATCGGCACATAGCTTCAATTGTCGTGGATTTCTGTGGCAGCTAAAGTCTCCTTTTTTCTCTTGCTTTTATAGGTGATCATTGGATCAGGAGTGCTGCATGGGAAGAATCACTCTTCACGTGCAGAGAATCTGATTGGTCGACACTGACCAATCAGTGAATGAGCCTTGGGGAGATTTCTGGGAGCCAATTCTCCCAAAAGTGCACAAAATCTACTATACAAAAATATAGCGATTATAAAATTGTTGCATAAGACAGTAACGTTGATTTCTATCCAATGAATGATTGTTATTGAAATTTGAATTTGTGTATGTATGTATGTGTGATGATGGTCACTATAAAGTATTAGATTTTATAGGAAATCAGGATAAAAAATTAATCTCCAATATTTTGCAATTAAAAAAAAATAAAATTTACACATATTAAACTGTAAATGTAACCATGCATCATGTTTAGAAACTAACAAACTTGTCCGAAGAAAAACACAGCAAAAATATATCTAAACTTTCATCTATTGTTCTTAGAAATAGGTTAAATTTTTCATCCGAATCTGAGCTGTAGTAAAAAGTGCAATATATGGCTACATCGTCATTTACATTGACAGGTTCACAATGGTAGGTATAATGGACAAGAGGGAAAGGTTTATTTGTTACTAGACATACATACATCACGTCTTAAAAGACAGATATAAATGTGATTGAATATATGAGTACACAAGTTTATGAACGACAGATTCAGTGATAATACAAATTCCCCATCAAAATTGCACAAACATTAATAATTAAAAACTTAAGGACAAAAAAAATATAATACTAAAACTATAATCATGTATGTATGTTTTGTTTGGTTTGGTTTATTTTGGTTTATGGCATATCAAACTCAATGGGTTATTTAATGCCGACAAGATTTTTAAGATGGATTCATATGAATAGAGTATGTATTCTTTGGTTTAGATTGGTTTGGTTTATTCTGTTTTACGGCATATCAACATCTCAATGGGTTATTTAATGCTGACAACATTTTTAGGATAGATTCATATAAATAGAATATGTATTCTTTGGTTTAGATTGGTTTGGTTTATTTTGTTTTACGGCATATCAACCTCAATGGATTATTTAATGCTGACAACATTTTTAGGATAGATTCGTATGTATAGAATATGTATTCTTTGGTTTATATTGGTTTGGTTTAGATTGGTTTGGTTTATTTTGTTTAACGGCATATCAACCTCAATGGATTATTTAATGCTGACAACATTTTTAGAATAGATTAGTATGAATAGAATATGTATTCTTTGGTCTAGATTGGTTTGGTTTATTTTGTTTAACGGCATATCAACCTCAATGGGTTATTTAATGCTGACAACATATTTAGGATAGATTCGTATGAATAGAATATGTATTCTTTGGTTTAGATTGGTTTGGTTTATTTTGTCCCTAGGCACACCGACTCCAATGGACTACTCAATGCTGACAAAACTCTTTATTGCTGGTAATATTTTGTTTTGTCAAAAATCTGTTTCTGTTAATATTTTTCCTTCAAAATTGTATTGCTGGTAACAATTTTTCCTAAAAAGTATTGCTGGTAATAGTTAACTATTTGCCCATAGCTGGGATCCTAACAGGTGCTACCACCCTGGGTCAGGGTGGACCTGGGAACACCAGCAATTAAGAGGTGGTTCCACACTCCTCAAAACCTCCTGATCAGAGGCCTTGCTGCTGGACATAGTTTATTGTCTTACCCAGGACATGGATGTAGTTTAACGTCTTACCCAGGACAGCCTGTATGTATGTATGTTTGTTCCTAATATACAGCTTAAAAAATACATAATACCAATTTAAGAGTATATTATAATTTGGACCCCTGCCAAGTCCAGTTGTAAATTTAATTAAAATTAGGTGAGAGTTTCTTAAGCTAGGGGCATTTTTCTGTTTTTACAGCATTTTTAATAGGGAATTCAGTATTTGTTTTCAAAATACCTTCTTATCAGTCTGTTTATATAAACAAATATCTACATTCCAACTATTGTGTGTGAAAAATAAACATCGATTATACATTTATGCAATTCACTAAACTACATTAGAAAATTTTTTATAAACAACTACTGGAAAGCTGAAGAGGCTACATGTGTCACATGACTTGATAGTAAATAATTAGATGCATGATGATTTGCTTCCATTATGTACTTTTTACGGGTTGCGATGAATATATTGTCATCTAAATGACACAAAAATGAAAATAACACTGACATCTCATTTTAACAGATATATTTACCAAAATTGCACAAAGATATCTTGAAATACTAAAGAGTAAATTAATAAATTTACTCTAGGTTTTCAGAATATCTTTGTGTAATTTTGGTAAATATTTGTGTAATTTTGGTAAATATTTGTGTAACTTTGATAAATAAAATTGCCATTGGCTTCAACCATGGCCTCCGAACAACTTTGGAATCTCTTGCAACTCTTCTTGACAGTCTCCTTGTTTAAGTTGGTGAATGCTGCCATAATTCTTGCCTTCAATTCATCTTTGGTGTTAAAAGGAATTTTGTTTACAAAACAACGTAATATACCAAGCCACGATAAAATCACCAGATAATGAAGAAAAAGTATACATAGGAGTAACTGAAGGACCCTGGAAACAAAGAAATTATACACACAAAACATCTTTCACAAATAGTAAATATGCGAACAGTACAATGCTTTCTAAGTATATCTGGGAAATTAAAAACAAAACGCACATCATACCAAAAATATCTTGGAAGATAAGGAAAAGATTATCAACCTACAACAACCAATCAAAAACTTGCAAACTTTGCTTGGAGGAAAAAATAGCTATCATTACTTTCCCAGACCAAAATAAATTATTAAATAAATGATCCGAGCTCATCTCAAAATGCAGACGTGAAAACAAATTTTTACTACGTTACTTAAAAATTGAAAACGGAAAAAATAAAATAAAAACAAATAAATAAACAAATAAACAAAATAACAATAAAAATAAGCAAAATTAATTAATCCAAACAAATTGCCAAATCACACCTGTTAGAATAGACGAAATAGAATAATAATAATAATAATAATAACCCCCCCACCAAAAAAAACAAACGAACCCAAATAAATAAAGTAAGTAATAAATAAATTAGCAAACCATTATGACCAAAATATTAGTTAGACTAAAAAATCAAACCTAAAAACCGGACGGAAAAAAAAAAAATAGCTATAACTGTTATATAACGATAAAAAAATAAAAATAGAAATAAAAATAAAAAATAAATACTACGTTACTTAAAAATCGAAAAACTGAAAAAGAGAAAATATACAAGTAAAATAAAATGACCTAAATTCATCCAAGTAAATAAATAAACAAACCAATCCCGATAAAGTTACTGTTAGAAAAAAACAAATAAAGATAATCAACCCAAATAAACACAAATTAAAAACTGTTCCCGCCAAAATAATAGTTAGAATAAACTACAACAATCAACCTCAAAACCGAACAAATAGCTTTAATTAAATTCTCAGACCAAAACAAAACTATTAAATAAGTGATATCAACCAATTTTTTTACTACGTTAATAAAAACACTGATTAAAAAATACATAAATAAAATAAGAAACAAAAAATAAAAATAAAAACAAGCAATATAATTTAACCCAAATAAATAAACAAACGACTTCCGGTAAAATAACCTCCATCATAGAATACCCACAATGCACCACTGACCCGTATATATATAAATAGCCGAGAAAAATAACAGCACACGTGGCCTGACGATTGGATATAGCATTAAACAGACTGTCGCCTCTAAGTGTTGACTTCTATGTTCACGTTTATATTTACACAAGCTCTATCCCTGATATTGAGCACTTTATTCCATAGATATAGCACACCTTAAGACTATATTTCTTCATATATATATATATATATATATATATATATATAAACATTTTGCAAGCAGCTGTACCTTTGTAATAAACATTAGAATCATCCAACTTTTTACAAATCCTCTACATTGTGGTCAGATTGATATCCCAACACTCTGAAATGTATCTTTGGGCTTCAAACCTGTATCTGTGCGATTTTTTTCAACAGACTTTCATGTTTCTAGCTCTTTCTTTTTTTAAAACCTTTTTTTTCCCTCGAGATTGATTTGATTATTGGCAAATCAAAAATTCAAGGGTTTTTCGAAACGAGTATAGTTATCTATATTTGTATTTATATATATATATATATGTTATATATATATATATATATATATATATATATATATATATATATATACACACACACACACACATATATATATATATATATATATATATATACACACACACACACACACATATATATATATATATATATATATACACACACACACACACATATATATATATATATATATATATATATATACACACACACACACACACACATATATATATATATATATATATATATATATATATATATATGTGTGTGTGTGTATATATATATATATATATATATATATATATATATATAACCATTTTGCAAGCAGCCGTACCTTTGTAATAACAATTAGAGTCATCCAACTCTTTCCAAATCCAATTTTTCTCTGCACTGTGCTCAGATTGAGATCCAAACACTCTGAAATGTTTGTATTGGAGCTTCTGGTGAGAATGCCAAGGAGTACAGCATGTTGTTTCCACATTTCTGGTGCCATGAATTGCATCATGGTGCTCTTTTTCTAACAAATTGTGCCCAACTGACTCTTCTCTACTGTGAAGCCGGCAAAAACAAACAATATGCATGCACAAGATTAAAAACATAAAATGGCGACAATTTATCCATCGCACACTGCATAATAAAAGATATACTTGAAATAAACCACACCTGTTTAACCTATTACCCCAAATTTTTTATATAAGCTTATGAAACCCAGTGAAACAATAAACCTTTCTTTTACCATCTTTAAATGCAAATTAAAATGTGTAACTATTAATAAAATTGATAATATTATTACCTTATCATTTTGCATCATGAATTTTCAAATAGTCCGAATAATATAAATAGTGTATATAATACCTCATCTAAGAAATATAGACAGATATTGAATTTGATTGTTTTCTTTTTTATGACTTATCAAACTTTTGGGGGTTATTTAGAGCCAAAAAATGTTTAGATTTTAAGAATTTTGGGGGGACAATGATTTACTGATACAATTTCTACTAATTAACCCATAGCTGGGGGGAAAGAAGTAGATTCATAGCTTTACTAAGGGTATTTTGCATGTAAGAGAATATAATAAACCTGACTAGAATTGGAATTGTGCTCTCCAAATTCCAATTCCAAGCTGTTATCTATTGTCCCACTCACACATCCAAGTTTACAGTACCTCGTATCCCCAATCAGTTACCCATTTAGGTACTGATGAAGCTCAACATGAAATGGCTGTAAATCTATAGCAATTGAAACATTGTGATGAAGATAGCAAAGGCATATTAATTTATTCTGAAAAATTAATGAATAATCATAAAAAATAATTCAAAAACTTACTAGTGTACTAATTACAAATTCTTGCAGACTATTCCAGTTGGTGACAATATTGAGGAGACATGCAAGACCCTGATGCTGACAGATGACTTTGGTAAATTACTTTTTGATGCCAGTACAGTGGACATCATTGTTCGCAGCAAACAATGTAATTTTTCAAGTACAGGTAAGTTGTTGATTTTATTATTGGTAATATTATTAGCACTTAAGAGCATGATTTATGAAAAATTAAAAAGACAGCTGTACTGGTAATGACTACATCAAAATGAATGAAATGCCACCAGCGCGAAGGCATGAAACCAAAATGTGCTTAATATGGTGGTGATTTTGCTCATCTTGGAATTTTCTGTTACTTGATTAATTATTAGGTTGGTGCAAAAATAATGACGTAATAATGTCGTTTTTTGACGTTAAAAAATACGTCAAAAAACGACATTATTAAGTCATTATTTTTGCACCAACCTAATACTAAGAGGAATTAATCAAACAGCTTATAATAAATCTTATGGATTTATATATTTTTATACTTGAAAAATTTTTTAAGTATGAACACAGACATGATGTTGAAATATTGTTTAACACTGTCAAACATTGTTTTCTCTTCTTTTCTAAAATCTCACTCCTTCTCTTAAGTACTGAAAAATATTGGGAGAGTTCCATCAATTTTACTTCATATTATTATTATTATATCCCTTCATGTAGTATCTGTCCATATTTCTGAGATAAGGTATTATGTACACTATTTACATTATTCGGACTATTGTCCTCATCTTTGTCGCCATATTTATCACAACGTTCCGGCCCTTCAGTATCTGTCTATATTTCTGAGATGAGGTATTATGTACATTATTTACATTATTTGGACTATTGTCCTCATCTTTGTTGCCATATTTATTACAAAGTTTCTGCCCTTCAATATCTGTCTATATTTCTTTAATGAGGTATTATATACATTATTTACATTATTCGGACTATTGTCCTCATCTTTGTTGCCATATTTATTACAATGTTTCGGCCCTTCAGTATCTGTCTATATTTCTGAGATGAGTTATTATGTACACTATTTACATTATTTGGTCTATTATCCTCATCTTTGTCGCCATATTTATTACAATGATTAGGCCGTTGTACACTCTAGCCTTCTTCAAATGGTTGGAATGACATGCAATAAATATGGCAACAAAAATGAGGACAATAGTCCGAATAATGTAAATAATCTTCATGTAGTAAAACATTGAACCAAGGTTACTACACTGTTATAAAGGGTGTTCCAATAACTTGGATCAATTTTAAATGTAAATTAAGTTTAAATGTCTAATGATTTTTGTTTTCATTCAGTTTTAACAACTTAAGTCTTTGGCAATTTCAACCATGGAGAGGTTAACAATTAAACCATGAGTCAAAGTTTCAAGAGTGCAATTGGAAAAATTGTTCGTAAATTCAAACAAACTGAGTCAGTATCAGATGTGAAAACACCATTGCGTGCTCGTTTACGCCGATCAGCTGAAAACATTGCAGCAGTGCATGAGAATGTGACCAAAAATCCAGACACCTCTATTCGTCATTGTGCACAGGAATTTAACCTTTCCACAACAATGTTACATCATTTCCAATTGCACTCCTTGTTGGTCAATTATGTTGACCAATAAAAAATCACAAAGTGCATGAAATGCATTTCTGCTTGATCATCTGTTTTCGTAATAAGCTTCGATAACTTTAACACATTGTTTGATTGTTAATCTTTCCATGGTTGAAATTGTCAAAGTTGTTAAATCTGAAAAAAAGAAAAATCATTAGACACTTAAACTTAATTCACATTTAAAATCAGTCCACGTTATTGGAAAATCCTTTATACCTCATGTAATAAGACATTGAACCAGGGTTACCACACTTTTTTTATATCTCTTCAGGCAGTAAAGCACTGAACCAAGATTACCACACTTTTTTATATCTCTTCAGGCTGTAAAGCACTGAACCAAGATTACCACACTTTTTTATATCTCTTCAGGCTGTAAAGCACTGAACCAAGATTACCACACTTTTTTATATTGCTTCAGGCAGTAAAGCACTGAACCAAGATTACCACACTTTTTATATCTCTTCAGGCTGTAAAGCACCGAACCAAGATTACCACACTTTTTTATATCTCTTCAGGCTGTAAAGCACTGAACCAAGATTACCACACTTTTTTTATATCCCTTCAGGTAGTAAAGCACTGAACCAGGATTGCCACACTTTTTTATATCTCTTCAGGCAGTAAAGCACTGAACCAAGATTACCACACTTTTTTATATCTCTTCATGCTGTAAAGCACTGAAACAGGGTGACTACACTTTTTTATATCCCTTCATACTGTTTACAGTGTGAAGGGACTGAACCAGGGTTACAATTTTTTATATACCTTCAAGTAGTAAAGCACTGAACGAGTGTTACCACACTTTTCTATATCCCTTCAGGCTGTAAACGATTGAACCAGGGTTACCACACTTTTTATATTCCTTCATACAGTAAAGCACTGTATGAGTGTTACCACATTTTTTTATTTACCTTCATGCTGTAAAACACTAAACCAGGGTTACCACATTATTATATATCTCTTGCAGTAAAATGTTGAAATCCTGTTATGACTCTTTTATATTCTTTCAGGTAGTGAACGTTGAACTGTTATATTGCAACCACTGATCCTGTTTTGTGAAAGAATCAGAAATGTTAAGGATTTCAGTAGGAATAAATGTAAAATTGTCTGCTTTATTTGTATTTCTTGCAGGACACCTGTATGTCTTTGAGAAAGGAATCATTATTCTTCGTTCACTGCAGGATCCGATCTGCTTGCCAAATTCCAGAACCATTTCCTTGGAGACCTATTACAAGGTGGGGGCACATGAGTTTGATATTGTTTAAATTGGGAAGGTTTTTTTTTTTTTTTTTTTAAATTGTTTTTATATTCATTTGTAAGATTTGATAAAAAAAAATACTTGATCCATTTTTATTGAAACCAATTTTGAATATTATCAAAACCTTTTCTGAATTTGCTAAAACAATTACAAGTATTATTTTTTTTCTAATTAATTTCATGATCCCACTTGACATTTTCCTCAAAAGTAAGTTTTATATACAGCAAAACCTTTCTTCTCAAATGTCCCTTATCTGAAACAAATGAGTTCTCAAATTTTTGGAGAAAAATATATGCCAGGTTTTGCTCAAGATAGACCCAATGTATATATATATATATATATATATATATATATATATATATATATATGTGTGTGTGTGTGTGTGTGTATGTGAAAAGTGTGTGTATATAAATATAAATAAACCTATCCAATCTAAATAATCTTGAAATAGTCACAAACACTTCCAAAACCATTATGAATATACTAAGATCTTCAAACAATAATAGCACTAATATTTCTGAAGCAGGCATTTATAGAATAAATTGCCAAAACTGTTCCTCTCAATATATTGGAGAAACAAGTAGAAGTTTGATAAAACGCATTTATGAGCACAAAAGAGACCTCACAAAAAAACAACTTAGCTAATGCACTAGTCATACATAGAAATAAATTCAACCATAATTTTGATTTTAAAAATGCTACACTCATAAAAAAAGAAAATAACTCACTCAGAAGGAAAATTCTGGAGAGTGCCGCCATAGTAAACTACTCAAATATTAATCTACGCCCAGGTTTTTTCCCTATTTCACCTTTCTTAACAAAATTAATGCTCTTACAAACAAATATACACAACAGATTCATAAAATCAAAAGAAAATGGTTGAATACATCAACACAATTATAATGACAATATTCTCCACATGTGACAATTACTGACGTTATTTTTCAGTTAAAAATATGAAAATAGCGTTTCTCTACATTCCAGTTGCTAGGTACATTCTGTTTTTGTTTTTATTAGTTACTTTGTTCAATTAATTTCATTTTCGTATTTTGCTTTGATAAAGTCCACATTGGACGAAACGCGTCAGCAATTACCAGTTTTCCTATTGTCATTTTTATTCATAAATATATATATGTATAATTATTTATATATTATATGCGCGGTACTTATTAGAAAGCGCTCAATATCAGAGATAGAGTTAACTAATGTGTGTATGTATATATATATATATTTATATATATATATATATATATATATATATATATATATATATATATAAAGTGAAAATTGAAGTCAACACTTAGAGGCAACAGGTTGTTTCATGGTATTTTCAATCATCAGGCCACAAGTGTTGTTTTTTACCTCGACTATTTATATATATGGGTCAGTAGTGCATTGTGGGTAGTCTATTTTAGCGTTTATTTTGCTAGAAGTCGCTTATTTGTTTATTTATTTATTTGGGAGTAGATTATTTTGCTTGTTTTTATTTTTTATTTTTATTTCTTATCTTATATATTTATTTATTTTTATTTTAATCAGTGTTTTATTAACGTAGTAAAAATTTGTTTGTATCACTTATTTAGTAGTTTTGTTTTGGTTTGGGAAGATAATTAAAGCTATTTATTCAATTTTGGGGTTGATTGTTGTAGCTTATTCTAACTATTATTTTGGCGGGAACAGTTTTTAATTTGTTTATTGCTTCATTTATTTATTTGGATTGGTTATCTTTTCTTGTTTTTTCTAATGGTTAATTTATCAGGATCAGTTTGTTAGTTTGTTTATTTATTTATTTGGACATATATATATATATATATATAGTATAATTATTTATTTAAAAATATGATTCCAACTCGCTACAAAAGAGGTCTCATGTTTCAAAACAAGAGCCGAAAACAACAAAATAATATTTGAATTAACTTGAGTTAAAGTAGGCTCTGTTCCATCTTCAAGCGAAATTTTTTGGGGGATGACTTTTTTCTGAAATTTACGAGTTTTAGTCAGAATTGAAATCAAAAATTTACATGGTAACATCAAGGGCGGATTGTTTAGAATTGGCAGGGGTGGGGTGTTAATAATTTGTATCAGTATAGAGTTACTTCCATAGATGCCGGGTCAGGGTAAGGTGGGGGTGGCTAAATTTACGACGGAGGAAGTTTTTGCATAGTCTGGCTTGAGCGTCTATGGAGATTTATTTATTTATTTTTATTTTATTCTTTTATTATATCTCTTTATGAATGGGATTTGTGTATATAACGAGACCGTAATGTTTGTTATTTGATGACTTCATAAAGGGTTATCATTTTTGTAGGGTATTAAAACTATGTATATGGGCTATGGATTTTAAAATTTATTTTATTGTATGCGTGTTTTTAGCTAGTTATTCAGAGCGTAAGTTCGGTTGTGTTGGCAGAAAACCATTAATTCTTGCCTGTTGTTTAATAGGTTTTTATTGTTTAGAAGCTTAGTAATGTGTAGTTTCTCATGGAGGCACAAAGGGCATGGGTCATCCCAAGTTTTGCAAGTTCTAGTCCTGTTAATGATTTTCCATTTTACTTTAGGTGTCCTATTTTTTTCTTTCAGGTGCCAAAAGATAGAGAGGTCTGATGTCTTAAGTTTATGTTGTTGAAGGAGCATTTATGCTGCCTCCATCTGGTTTTAAAGGCATTTTTCGTGGACCCAATGTATATCATATTATTGTTAGGGTTCTCCGTGGATGATATAGTGCATTGGTATACCACAGATTTGATGCAGCACTTATTTTCTAATGGGCAGTCTACCGGGTTTCTGCAATCGCATAATTTTTCCCTATTATTATCAGAATTATCTGATTTAAGTGTAGAGTTATTAAAACTATTCAGGTAAGGGGGTTTGTTCCGGATTTTATTATTGTGTCTTCTTATTATACCTTATATACAGCTGCACTGAAAACCTAGAAGGTATAATAAGAAGACACAATAATAAAATCCTGAACAAACCCCCTTACCTGAATAGTTTTAATAACTCTACACTTAAATCAGATAATAATAAGGAAAAATTATGCGATTGCAGAAAGTGAAAAACAAGAAGTATTAAGTATGGGAAGCCATTGGTATAAACCAATGGCTTCTGCTATAAATTATAGGCATTTAAGAATATTTGTGGAGATTTCATAGTTTATTTTGTTCAGGTTAGGTTTCAACTGTTTTATGTATATAGCTTCAAGAATTTTTAGTTTTTATTTATTGTTTTCATGTTTAAGTATAATTTATGCAGCCAGGCATGTTGTTTTAAATGCCTAAAAATGTTAGAATTTTCATTCAAATGTAGAGTCAAGCATTGTGAAAGTGAGTTTGTGGTGTGACCAACATAAATATTATTTAATCTGTTGGAGATACAATCTCTCAAAGGGCACTTGAATTTGTTAACTATGTTCGTTTTTTGCAAATAGCTAACCAGGGGAGATGAATCATTGCGAATAATTAAGTTGGAGATATATATATATATATATATATATATATATATATATATATATATATATATAAGTTTATTTGTTTAAGTTGGTGAATGCTGCCATAATCCTTGTCTCCAGTTCATCTTTGGTGTTACAAGGAGTTTTATTGGTCTGTTGCTCAACTGCACCTGCCACATAATCAAGAGGGTTGCAGTCTGGGGAGTTAGGTGGCCTGATGTTAAGGGTGATGTGGTCACAGAAATTGTCTGACAGCAATGACTGGGTTCTCTTGCTTGTGTGGCATGGTGCAGAATCCTGTTGCCAGAGATAGGTTCTTCTATCAACCACCCTCTTGACCCAGGGCAGAACTACCTGCTCAAGGCACTTATGTCAGCCTCTGTATTGAGTCTGAGGCCCTGTGGGAAGATGAATGGAGGCATAACGTCGCCATCACAAGTGATCACTTCAAAAACCTTTGTAATCACCATTGGACTCATCCAACTCTTTGCAAATCCTTTGCATTGTTCTCAGATTAGCACCCCAAAACTCTGAAATGTCTTTATTGGTGCTTCCAGCATTAATGCCAAGCAGTACAGCATGCCATCTCCAAATTTCTGGCGGAGAGAATTGCATCATGGTCCTCTTTTCTCACAGACGGTTTCCAACTGACCCTACTATACTAGGCAGTTGACAAAATCAAAAACAAACAATGCACATTCACAAAATTAAAAATATAAAATGGTGACAATGTAGATATATAGCTATTATTTTTGTTGAGACAGGACCAGGATTAATCTAGCACCAAGCCAAGTCGTTCTCTGCCTCACAGAGGATCTCCTGTCATAATGATTTGAGGCAACATCTTACGAGGCTAGATGCTCTTCCTGTCACCCAACTTAGACATTCACGGTATTCCAAATACACCATGTGTTTTTATTGAGACACCATCTCCAGGAAAGTTGGCATTCAAGGCTTCAGACCCTACCCTAGCCATATATATATATATATATATATATATATATATATATATATATAACTATGAACCTAAAGAGTCATGTAAACCTACCTAGGTTTCACCTACATGGATCATCTGGGTAAGAGCTTACTTTCATAGATTTGATCTACTTTGTGTATTGAGCACTTTATTTAGTCACTTTTGCTTTACTCGTTTTGGAGTTTTTTTTCTTTGGACCTTATTTTTCCTTGGGTATTGGTTTGTTCATTTACAAGCCAAAACACCCAAGGTTTTTCCAGATGAGTATAATTACTTATATTTGTTATTATTATTTTATATATATATATATATATATATATATATATATATATATATATATATAAATATGTGCTAGAGCTATTAGTGTCTGTTGGATTTTAAACACAGCTCCAAGTAGATTTGTATTTATTTTCTTTTTTTTTCTCTACTAGCTCATACTTGGAGTGGGCTAATTTAAAATACAACAGACACCAATGCCTCTTATATGTAAAAGAAAGCAACAGATGTTTTTATTACTGAAACAGTTTATTTTTAGTGGATACCTGTATTAGAGTAAACAATCCATTATTTTCCTAATACGATTTCTCGAATATTCAGACCAGCAGGCTAAAATAAATACTGTTTAATAGTGTCTACTTGAGTATGGGTATCCACTAAAATAAACTGTTTAAGTAATATGGTATGCTATATTTATGGGTTAAGGTGCTCAATATCAGAGATAGAGCATATGTAAATATAATAGTGGACATGGAAGTCGGGTGACAGTCATGCTAAACACAATCCTCAGACCATGTGCATTGTGTTTTTGCAAACTACCATTACTTGTTTATATAAGATGTTATACTAATTCTGTTAAATATATGTATATATATATATATATATGAACCTAAGGAATCAGGTAAACCTACCTAGGTTTCACCTATACGGACCGTCAGTGTTGAAGGTTTTTTCTTTGGACTCTGATCTTGGATTCTGGACGATTATTTTCGGCTCAATTTAATGTTCTTAGTTCTTTCTTTTTTTATCCCTTATTTTTCCCTTTATTATCATTATTATAATATATATATATATATATGGGATAGGATCTGAATATATATATAATTAATCTGATTCATGACCCAAATATTCATTAAAATTTACTCAAACACCACAAGAAGTAATTCATCTCCATTCATCCGACATACACCACAATACCAAATACTCAAAGGGGTGGGGGGGAGTCCTACTAAAAACCCCCATGACATAAAAATTTTTCCAATACAGGTATACCTCACCATACGTCATTAATTGGTTCCAGAGGTCAACATGTTGGAGCGGTAAACAATGCTCGGGTGACACTTGTCAGTAAGAATATGAAATAAAAACATCCACTAAATACAAATGTTTTTTTTTTTGTTACTTTTTTTCTTTGCCTTGAAGCCTTTCTATATCCTGAATCAGTCTTACAATGATGCTGGTTAAGCTTTTTCTTCTGGTTAATTTAATAAAATATGGGAGTGCCCACAGGATATGAGATAAGTGACCAAGGTTTGAGGAACAAAAACAAAATGTTAGTATTATTAGTGACTTCATCTTGAGATAAAATCTAAAGAATCTGCAATATTATTGGTCCTCACCTGGCATCTTGGCTTCATTTACTTTCCCTCCACTCTCACGTATCTTCATTCATTTTTAGTTGGTGTTTTGTTTTATGTTATCAAGGTATTGGACTCATGTTGATTTTGAAGTATGGAACCATTTTACTTGCAGGATGCTTTTAGCTCTTTGGCGCTACTTTTGGTAACAATAACCACAGACCAAGCCAACGTCTTACCCACCAATTTTGCTAACTCAGCTGGAAAATTGGTTATTGTCTTCAAACCAGAGACAAAAGCTCGAAGAGTTTTTTTTTCACAGGTATGAGAAATATTGCCAAAAATATTTCAAATCTTAGAATTAAGGAGATATTATTTATGGTGGAATCTTTGAGTTGAGGAATTATTATTCTATGCTTTCAGACCAATATCCTCATCTTGGTTGTTATACAAACAATGATTTAGCCATTTCATCACCTCCCCAGCCTTCTCCAGGTGTTTGTCTTTGTACCCAATAAACTTTTTGGAATTTTCAACCAAGCCCTTTATTCAATCAAGAAATAACAAAGCAAATAATAATGGTAATTCTTCACCTCAAAGATTCTGACAAATTCTGAGAGTTTTACAACCAAGATGAGAATTCTAGTCTGAATAGCAAGGCATATAATAATTCCTCATCTTAGAGATTCAGACAAATTTTGAGAATAAAACAACCAAGATAAGGATGCTGGCCCAAATAGAAAAGATTTTATAAAGATTAACTAGTCTTAAGTAAAACGTTTTTTAGACAATTTTTCTGCAAACCCCTCAAGAATTGTCAAATATTGTAAAAGTGTTTTTTCAAAAAAATCTATTCAATTTTGCCTTACATTATTTGTCCTTAATATAAATTTTTTTTTTTAATTAACTTAGTAAGAAACTGATATAATGGAATATGCATACACCTGAGTTCCCCCTCACTGATATATGGTCGTCTGGACGTGTAGATATGGCAGAGTTTAAGTCTATGACTACACCTATTGGACTATGCCATTGGCTATCCTATTGGTCTACACCTATTACCTGCGACTACGACGAGTACCGGTCGATTACTGCTAACCGTGTACTACTTGGTTACAGTAGCCAAAACCTCTTAGCTACTTCGATCAAATATATCCCTTTCCGGGACATATCAGAAACTAAAATTGGGGGACTTTCTTGGTTAGGTCTTTATTTTTGGACCCTTTACTGAATGTCTTGTGCAGCATGAACACCAATTCACAGATTGGTTTTTCTCCAAAATTTTGGGTAAAGAATCACTTGATTTAGTTACAAAAGGAAAAAGAATGGATACCACACTCATCTATGAGGAATCTTTGAATTCTTTCCTTTTTTTCTTATTTCAAAATGGCCAATCTTGATGTTGGAAGATTCCGACTACCATAAAAACATGGTCTCTTTTAGTCTGTGATAATAAAATAAGCATATACCATCTCCCCACTCACTTATAAGCATCAACTATAATAAATTTCAGCTGAATTAAAAATAAAATTGCTATATTACATTGGGCCATAGAGAAAAGAATGTTATTTTTCTACAGATCTTTGATTTGCTTACAAAGGCTGGCACCCTTATTTTCTGAGCACACCCATCTGCTGGAGTGACTAGTCAGTCCCTGTCACAGACAACTGCTCAGCTACATTTGTATTTGTTCAATACTCATAGAATTCCCATAAGGTTTATAGTGCAGTTATGCAGATTGGACCTTAATTACAATTTCTGGAAAATGCATTGAAATGATTTTTACTATGAAAATGCATTGACCAATGATTTTTACTATAAAAATGCATTGGAAATGATTTTTACAATGAAAATGCATTGGAAATGATTTTTACTATTAAAATGCGTTGTCCAATGATTTTTACTATGAAATGCATTGGAAATGATTTTCACTATGAAAATGCATTAGCCAATGATTTTTACCCTGAAAATGCATTAGCGAATGATTTTTACCCTGAAAATGCATTGCCCAATGATTTTTACTATGAAAATGCATTGGAAATGATTTTTACTATTAAAATGCGTTGGCCAATGATTTTTACTATTAAAATGCATTGGAAAATGCATTGAAATGATTTTTACTATGAAAATGCATTGGCCAATGATTTTTACTATGAAAATGCATTCGCCAATGACTTTTACTATGAAAATGTATTGGAAATGATTTTTACTATGAAAATGCATTGGAAAGTGCATTGAAATGATTTTTACTATGAAAATGCACTGGCCAATGATTTTTACTATGAAAATGCATTCGCCAATGACTTTTACTATGAAAATGTATTGGAAATGATTTTTACTATGAAAATGCATTGGAAATGATTTTTACTATGAAAATGCATTCGCCAATGACTTTTACGATGAAAATGCATTGGAAATGATTTTTACTATGAAATGCATGGGCCAATGATTTTTACTATGAAAATGCATTGGCCAATGACTTTTACTGTGAAAATGCATTGGAAATGATTTTTACTATGAAAATGCATTGGCCAATGACTTTTACTATGAAAATGAATTGGCCAATGATTGTAGGCCATGAAAATGAATTGGCCAATGATTTTGCTATGAAAATTCATGAAGGTGCACATCATCTCCTGCATTTTAAGGTTTAGTATAACATACCTTTTTTGTTATTATGATTAAAATGTCCTGTTTTAAAATAATTTCTTCTGTTTATTTCCAAATATCTTAGAAAAAATATAATTTTAGTTTACTTATTTCTTTATAACATTTCTTTCTTTTACAAGTAAATGTTTATTTTTTTTTAAGTTACTCCACTATTGGAGAAAATCTGGGCAAGTCACCCATGTGGATGAAGTGGAACCAGAACTTCAGGAAATGTAAGTGATTCTGACTTATTTTAATGTTTTGACTTATTTTAGTACAATATTACCAGATACTCTATTTTATTTTCACTTTTTTTTTTTAAAGAACACACATGCACAGGAATTGGTCCTCCTGTTTATTGAAAAGGAAGCATATGCCTTCCTCAGATGAATGTTTAACATTCAAAATATGGTACACACCCAAAGTAAGATGCAAATTACTTGAAATAATTTTACTATAGAATTTAAAAGATATTATTTTATTTGAAAATGCGTTGCAAATGAATTTGCCATGAAAATGAACTTGAAATAATTTTACTAGAAAAAAAGCATTGGCCAACAATTTTTCATTGATAAAAAATCCTGGTTGGTTTCCTAGTTCCCTTAGTATCATCTCATTGTATAAAACATATCCTATTTCTATTTTTGTGTATTCGCTGAAATGTATCAAGTTTGGAAAGAAATCTAAATTTTTGAATTCCAAAATGTGTCTGTTCCTAATGGCCTTTGAGATAAGAGAGTGTGTATCTACATACAGAGGTCAAGAATAATGTTGTCCCATCGTACCGAGGATGATAAAAATATTACTTTCGGACGATGGGTTAAGTTTTTCTTATGATAACAGAATGATATAAAATTTTAAAGTAAAACTGTGTTTATTCTGAAAACAATCAGGTTGAGTCTTATGAAATTTAAGTTGACTGTTTAATATTGTCTAATTTCAACTTCATCTTGATCCCTTTTTAGTAGAGATTTGGTTTGAAAACAAATAGTTTTAGCTTTTTTTTGTGATGTCAACGGACACTCAATTGACACTTTTGTGATGCCAACAAATACTTGTTGTCACTTTCGTAATGCTCATTATAGTAGAGACTTTGTAATTGCAGATACAACTATAGTACATCATTGAACAATGCTGGTGTCAGATGCCTTCAAATAGCATTCACAATAATAGTACTTGTTTGAATAGTAATCTGTATTGATCCAAATAGAGGAATAGTATAGTGAATAAAGTAGAGAATAGCACTCCATATGGTAATAGAGGATAGAGTAGAAATAACGATCCATACAATATAGAGGATAGAATATAAATGCGATCGTTAACCATCAGCTACTTCCTACATATATGTGTTTCCTCTATGGTCATGTGATCCACTTAATTCAATAATAGGATCGCCTGTATTTGCTCACTGGCGGTATATGTTCAGACTCAAGTCTCAGCAGTGACACTTTATTCCTATATAACTACCACAATTCTATGAGGAAAGGGAGTGGTGACGTTTCTTTTATGGTCACGTGGTCTACTTAATTCAATAATGGCATTGCCTGTGTTTTCTAACTGGCGATCTGTGTTCAAACTCAAGTGTTGGCAGTGACACTTTATTCCTATATAACAACCATAATTCTATGAGGGAAGGGAGTGGTGAAGTTTCCTTTATGGTCACGTGGTCTACTTAATTCAATATTGGGATCGCCTGTGTTTGCTCACTAGTGATCTATGTTCAAACTCAAGTGTTGGCAGTGACACTTTATTCCTATATAACAATTTTAGTTACTTAGTTGATGACTATTCTTATAACAGATTTTTTGGTGCTTGTTATTATAGCAGTTTCTGTGTCTATAGACACTTATATCGAGAGATCTTATATGAGATAAAGAATATCAGATCATGTATGAATCTTGATTTTGCGTTACTTTTCTCTACTTACAGCTATAACCATCTTTCAAACTGTGACACTGATGCAAGCCGTCATTCTTCCCTGCCAGGATTTAAGTGTGAGTGGACGTTAAAACAAGCTGCTGCTCATCTACCAAGACTTGCAGAGTACGTTTTCTCATCCTTTTTGGGGTTTTTTTTTTTTTTTGTTTTTTTGGTGAGGCAGTGGGGTGTTAGGGGGGGAGTGTCCTTGTCAAAACTGACAATGGCATTAACAAATTTTTACAGTTGTAGTATATGACTCACCCCAGATCATAACTGAAGTGACTTTGCATTTAGTGTCATTCAGAGATACCAGGGTGCTGGGGTGACTGGATGTAGCAACCTACCCATGGGTAGAGATCCGCAATTCACCCATTGTCTGTGTGGCGACTTTGATCTGTTGACCCCAGATTGTGAGCATATTTTATTTTTAGAGTATTCTTCACACAATACAAAGTCCAAGAGCCACTCAAGGTATAGGGTGTATCTCAAGAAATGGGATGAAACTTTCATATATGCTGGATTCATTATACATAAAGTGAAATCGTTCAAGCTTTTTTGTTTTAATTTTGATGATTATGGCTCACAGCTCATGAAAATCAAAAGAAACCTCTCTTAAAATATTAGAATATTTCATACGATCTATAAATGAATAAGGGATTTATAATAGAGAAATATCAAACTCATCGAAAGTATGTTCAAAATCAAGGCCCCAAAATCAGGAGAAAGAGTGTGGAGACGCTGAATTTAAGTTGCTTGATGATCGCTTATGTTTTCAAGGGAAATTTGAGATCAAATCATAAAATCAACAAATAATGACATATTTAAAACTAGCAGTAGAACCCGGCGTTGCCCGGGGATGTAACAGTAAGAAATAGATCAAGTATCGGCCATCATAGAAACTGAGAAATAAAATTGACAAAGATTATTGTTTAAGGTTGACGGACACACATGTCTTAATTAGTTTTTTTTTTTTTTTTTTTTACAAATTGGTCAAACCCAAACTCAAACAAAAACATTGTTTTCAATCGTTATGAGTCTACCGATTGAATAGAATTTTATTATAAATAATTGTCTTGTAAATGGAATTTTTAAAGCATTCTGAATGTAAAAATAAAGAAAAAAGTGTGCAAGACAATAAGAAACACTACCTGCCAAAAAAAAGGTGAAGTTTTGTTGAAATCGGTTGAAAAATGTAGGAAATCCGATCCCATATATAAACAAACACACACACACACACACGCACAAAAACAACCTGGGTTTTATAATAAGTATAACTCGATATGAGTTGTCCCCCTTTAATTCTTGTGATGCCTCTTAATCGTGTTTTCAAAATGATTTTGTGCAAAAACAATTGTAAGTAAATTTTTCCAATTTTTGGCGCTGTTAGAACCACCGCAAGGTAATTTTACGTAGTCCTGTGAAGTTTTGTTGAAATCGGTTGAAAAATGTAGGAAATCCGATCCATTATATAAACGTGCAGACACACACACACACAATCTGTGTTTTATAATAAGTAAGATATACAGACATTTTCAATTAGTACACTAAAATTTTGATATACCAAAATTCTATTCATGTATACATAATACTCAATAAGTATGGTAAAACAATCTTCAGTTTAAGCATAGTAATTGAAAATTTATTTTTTTTTAATAGTTACCAATGGATAAATTAGTGGCACTAATTGAGGGATTCCTGTATTTATTTGTAAATTAATTAAATTCTTCATTTCTTTTTGGTAAATTCATTGATCACTTTGTTGTCAAAAATGTCAGTACCCTGCTTTACTTCCATCTTCTTCCAAAAGGATTTTATTCTTGGAACCATGAAGCAGACTCCCATATGATTGCTTCCCTGAAAGCTACAATCTTAACCTCTTCAAGTCTAGGGTCACTCATTATGTAAATCTTTCTATCTTACTCTTGCATTCATATCAGACACCCTCATTTAGTGTCCATGGCCAAGGGTGACTTTGAAACAGTAGCATACAGTTTATGATGATTATTATTGGTCCTGACCTGACCATCTCATTTTCTCACCACTGTAATGTATCTTCCCTGTGCCTTTTCTATAAATACTTTCACAGTAATTGTTCTGATGAGCTTTCCCTTATCGTATCATGGCTTTACAAATTTAAGTGCAGTACTAGATTGGCAGTAAGGTCTCATCATTTTACAGTTGAAATGGTTAGATGAAACCATAAGTTCTATGCTAACAGTTTCCTCTTTCATGCTTCTCACTTAGGGCTTCTTGCTTTGATTTTCAAAAATTTATCAATCGTTATCTTCTGTCTTCTTAATTCCTGTTCTTTTATTGTTCTCTCTCCTTAATGTTTGTCTTTTCCTCATGTTCTTTCATACATAGTCCCCTGTAGCATCTTAGTGGCTTTATTTCCTTGCTTGGGGTTAAATGATTTTAACAAAATATTATAAAAGTAATATATAATCTTAATAAAACCAAACAATTGGTCTGATCAGCTTTCCTCTTTGGTATTTAGATTTTATGAATTTAATCACAGTACTAGATTGGCAGCAAAATCTCATGTTACGGTTAAAATGGTTAGATGCAACCGTAAGTTCTATGCTAGTAGTTTCTTCTTTTGCACTTCTTGCTTGTGGAACTCTCTTCTGGTTTATTACTTTACAGTTGACTTTGATCTTCAAAACTTTAAATGCATTGGCAGTCGTTATCTTATCTTCTTAATTCTTGTTCTTTTATTATCCTTTCTCTTTAATAGTATATTTTTCTCATTCTCTAACACTCACTAACCTCTTGCATCTTAGTGGCTTTATTACCTTGCTCAGGATGGAATTCTCTCCTAGATTCTTGCTTCCCAGTCAAGTTTGATCTTCAAAAATTTAAATGCAATGTCAATCGTTATCTGCTGTCTTAATTCTTGTTCTTTTAATGTTCTCTCTCTCCTTAAATTTCCTTTTCTTTCTCATATCCTCCTAAACTTAATAACCCATTGCATCTTAGTGGCTTTATTGTCTTACTTTGGGTGAAATGATAAAAAAAGAAAAGAAATCTGGGAAAATGATAAAATATCTATAAATATATATCTCCATGAACATGTTATCATGGAAATATATACGTATGTATATGTTTATGTATTTATGTGTATGTATTTCTGTGTGCGTGTATGTATGTATATATATATGTATATGTGTGTGTGTATATATATATATATGTGTGTAAAGAAAAATTATTATATATATATATATATATATGTATGTGTGTGTATGTATATATATATATATAAGGTGGACATCGAAGTTACCTATGGGTGTTGACTTTGATGTCCGATTTTATATTTACATACACTATTTTAATATATTAAATAATATTATTTTTAATCATTTTTATCTTTGTATATTTTCTCGCTTAAGTTATATTTCAATAAGTGGTTAGCATTTGTGTAATGACACTTTCAGTCTTAAATATTTATTGGTTGTGGTATCCGATTGTCTGGGTCAATGTCTGTGGATGTGTGTGCATGTATTTATAGGTGTCTATGTGCATGGAAAGTGCATTCACTTTTAATTGTGTATGTATGTACGTGTGTATTGGTTTCCCTCTCCCCACCCACTTCCTTTTCTTTTTTTTTTTTCATGAACGACCGTGGAGATGTTCTCTGTCTCGTCTCTTTTTGTCTGTGTATATATATATATGTCTAGGTGCTTATATATTATAATCTGATTGCGTTTGTTTTACGTGTGAGTTTAGGACCCCATTCACACACTCTTAGGATTAAAATGTATACATATTGACAAAGGACCGGATATAAAATTAGCTAAAGTAACTTCAATGAAGAAATAAATTGAATAACATATATATTTCTTCTTTTCTCATCAGTAATTTTATAGTTGTAAACTTAATAGCGATTAAATTTTGATTTTGAAATTAGCAGTTTTTAATTTTAATATTAAATTTTATCATATAATTTAGTAATTATTGGTTAGAATAAATTCTTTTTTAATACTACCCATATTTTAAACATCTGAATAGATATTATAACATGACTTCGTTGTCAAGCTTTTTGAATTTTCCTATACTTGTATTTTGATTGGTCCATCTAGCTTTTGCGAAGGATTGTTAATTTATTTGAAACTTTTAAAACCATTTATTTTACATTCAACATCATCACTTGATAAGACACCGAGGGTGTTGAAACAAAATGGCTATTTTTGTAGTGATTTTATAACATATTTATGTTATAAATATTTTTTTTTAAATAAATAATTATATCTGCTCTACTTTGTATTGAGCACTCTTTTAAGAATAGTAATTGTTGGTTATTGGAATTTATTCCATATACACCAATCATATACTTGTATATATATATATATATAGTTAAAAAAGAAAGAACAGTAAGATATATAATCCGGTGTTCTTATTGATATTTTGATTTTTTATTTTCCAAATATTGTTCTTTATATATAAAAATATATATCGTTATCTCATATACATATATATATATATATATATATATATATATATATATATATATATATATATATATGCTTGTCATGGTGCCTACCTAGAATGACAGATTGAACTCTTCCTAACGCTATATATACTACGCCTCTCAAGAGAGACGAACAGTATTAAGACGGTATTGAATAGAGTCGAGCTGATAGTAGTTCACTCCCAACCAGTCTGACAGTCATACTAACACCTTCCACTTCTTGTATTATTTTTTGTGCAATATATTCTTTGTTATTTCTATTCTTGTGTTTCGTGTTGTTCTTCCATGATCCTAACCTTCGACCATAACAATACTCGTGTATCATGTGACTATTGAAGACCTAATTTTGAAGCTAATTTTAAGGAGGTAGCATCATACATGTTTTGACCGGTTGCAATGTAACATTGTCCAGCTGTTGTGGGCCCACCATGTGGAAAGGTACTGAGCTTAATGGGCCAAAACCTTGCTGAAGCACGACACTCAGATGATGATTGCAGCTGGTCTGGAGCACTTGATGTGTACTTGTGTTCTATATATATATATATATATATATATATATATATATATATACTCGTGTATCATACAACTATTGAAGCCCTAATTTTGGAGCTAATTTTGAGGAGGTTGTATCCTACATGAGGTATAAAATTAGCATATGTACTGCTGGCTATGGATACACCTTTGACCAAAATATATACCCATTTACTGTAGTCAAAAAGTACAGCTATATTTAAAATAAATATGATTTTGATAAAACTGATGTTTTACTTAACTTTATCCAATAATAATGCATGTAATATTTGCATATTAGTATCGTATTATAAAATACAAACAGCGAATATGCATCTTTTCCATTGTTTACGTTTATAAGATGTTTAGCTGTTTCTCGTTTGGTTGTTTATGGGTGTATGCATTTATGCATTACTAAAAATACTTTTATCATTCTCTTTTACTTTTTTAACTAAAAGATGGGATAAAGAGATAGAGGAAAATAAGTTAGTCTATTGTAATTTGGTCTCTCAAAAACAAGGAACTCGCAGGATACACGAGATACATGATAAAATCAATTTTTATAAGTGAAAATTTGGGGGTCACATGATAGGCAAGATTACACATTACACAAGCATATAAGGTATACATACATACATACATACATACATACATACATATATATATATATATATATATATATATATATATATATATATACACACACACATATATATATTTGTATATATATAATTTATTTGATAATTATAACATGAAGTGTTGAATCAAAATGGCTATTTTTCTATAGATTTTCGAATAAATTATATTTTCTCTACTCTGTATTGAGCACTCTTTTAAGAATAGTATTTTTTGTTATTAGAATTTATCTGGTACGCACCAATCCTATGCTTGGGTATATATATATATATATATATATATATATATATATATATATATATATATATATATATATGTGCATGCATTCATACATACAACAAATTCATAATTGTTGTTTTCCTTTCAGGTTTTTTGACCATCTGCTGGTCAGTACAGCAGTTACGACCCCAGTGCAATCCAATTTGTTACCAGTATTACTGAAAAAATGGCCAAAGTGGTCAACAGTGGCAGAAGAGACAGACAACAAGGTAAGAAAAAAAAAGAAATCTACTTGGTGGGATAGTTAATCCCTGTTGAAGGTGCCTGCTCAGGTACATCTGTGTTTCTCTGACACCCACAGAACCAACCTGTGGTTTATACCATAACTATCCTGAACAAACGTTAGATACAGTAGCAGGAACAGGGTGCATAATCTGGCTTGATCAGTAGTTGAGAAAGGTTAATACACTCAAATCCTCAAGTCATTTCACTCAAATGGTTTGAATCAAGCCATAGTATGGTTTCCAGGCACTTCCCAATGATTCTGTACGTTCACATTGTCTTTCTTAACCAATCATCAAGAAGTTACTTTCCTAACAAATTGACCATAGTCCTTATGAGGACTCTTTTTGCCGATGAGGCTTGTGTTAGGTTTGGCCTTTTCAGTTTGAAATGACGAAAAAACTGTGTAAGGAAAATGCATTGGGATTTTTGAAAAGGGGCAATAAATTAAATTACACTATTTACATATATTTCAAACTATTGTCTTCATCTTTGTCGGCATATTTATTACAACATTTCAGCCGTTGTACGCTGCGGCCTTCTTCAGGTGGTTGGAATGTCGAACCGAACCCTTTATTTCACTCACTAGAACAGTCTACCCCAGTGAGCAAAATAAAGGGTTCAGTTCAACATTCCAACCACCTGAAGAAGGCCGGAGCATACAACAGACAAAATGTTGTAATCAATATGGTGACAAAGATGAGGACAATAGTCCAAATAATGTAAATAGTGTACATAATACCTCATCTCAGAAATACAGACAAATTAAATTACCTTGTCAGATCCGATAACAGTGTTTGTTTTATATATATATATATATATATATTAGGTTGTTGCAAAAATAATGACGGTTTCTCACATAGTAACATATGTGAGAAACCGTCATTATGTTTGCACCAACCTAATATATATATATATATATATATATATATATATATATATAGTAAAAGTAAATACATTGGTATATAATCCAAGTAGATCCTTGTAATATAAGATATTAAAACTGATCCACAAAAAGAGCTCAGTGTATTTATTATTACAGAGCAAAAATTAATACACAATAAAATCCAAAATCACCTCATATGGGGAATAAGCTTATTTCAACAGACAAAAAAATATATCTGTCTTATCAACCCCAGTATAGACTGAGTTCATGTCAGAAATAGAACTTTAACTGTGAAAGCTACAAAAAAAAGACAAATCAAAAAACTAATACAGAATTTAGCCATTTCAATGTTTCATACAGACAAAAGGCACAAGAGAGTGGTCAGGGGAGGGTGGAAGGTATTTGTTTTAAAGGGATGAGGTTTTATAAAATTAAACCCAGATATTAACCTTATGACATTAACTTGGAAGGAAAGAGAGTTCTTAGAACAGTTATCAATTTATAAATTATAATTAATACAGTGTTAGACATCCAGAAGTGTGAGTTCAAATTACAGTCTATTCAGTTGCATTTACTTTTGCACAAGGACACTTGGGAATAGTATGAATTCATCTCTTCTTCTCCTAGCTATGGGTTAAATAGCAGGGTATACTGGGCTATCTAGCTATGGATGGCAACCAGCCTAAGAGAAGGACCACCCTGGGTAAGACAATAAACTACATCCAACAGCATCCTGAGTGTGGAACCATCTCTTAATTGCTGGTCTTCCCAAGTCCACCCTGACCCGGGGTGGTAGCACCTGTTAGGGTCCTAGCTATGGGCAAATAGTTAACCCCAAAACTGGAGTCAAAACACTATGAAAATGTAAAAATAGGTTTTAATACCAGCAATATATTTTTGTAAATTAATTACCAGCAATGAATTTTGGAAGAAAAAAAATTATTACCAGCAATATATTTTTGAAAAAAATATTACCAGAATTAAAATCTTGTTGACATTAAATAAACTATTGAAGTTGATATGCTATAAAACAAACCAAATCAACCTATGAGAAGGAAAAACCTGAATTCCAAACTATAAGGCAACAGGGAATCACTCTTTATTTCTATGAAGGACATATTGCAATTCATAACTAACGATAAAAAGGAATCTATGGAGACCCACGATTGCCTACATTCTGAAGAGACATGGCATTTACATCCTGAAAGAAAAGAAAAATGTTTAAAAACAAGGATTGATTTTGATTTTATGCTTTATCAACCTCTTTGTGGCTTTAAAACTGAAGCATATTCTTGATTCATGATTTTTTTTACAAGTAAATATTGCAGTAACATTTCTTTGAGAATAACAATGATTTTTCCAGATACAACTCCTACTATTTAACCCATATCTAGGGGAAAAAAGATGGATTCATATCTTTCCCGATGGTATTTGCACATAAATGAATTTAATTAATCTGATTGCAATTCAAACTTGGCCCTCTGATTTCTCATTCCAAGCCACTACATCCCTAAGAAACAAGGAATGACAGACATGATTTTAACCATTGCTGATTGAAAGAAAATTTTTTAAATGAAACTTTTGACTCATGGATAATTATTACTTTTTCAGGTGGTAATCACAATCATTAGTGGAATTCGAGGAAGTCATAAAGAAAAGGTTTTTAAAGTGTTGAGTAGTTTGTCAAAGGAACACAACAGGTGAGTACTCAAGATTATTGAATAACTGTTCACCTACACATGCAAGCCAATGATGATAGGTGTATATGCAGGTGGACATTATCAAAAAAACTGTTTACTTGTATCAATATGATTTCTCACACATCTTTAGAAGATAAGTAGATAAATTTCTTTTGTGTCCACTTAGTTATCCGAGTTTCATAGGCATGTTGCTTCCAGTCCATCTTTGAGTCAACTTGAGTGTCAGTGTTTTCAGGAATTCTCTCTCCAGCTTGCCTTTGATTTGGCAAACATAAAATGTTGTTAATGATTTAGATAATCATAAAAGTAGAATCTTTTGAAGATTTGACCAGACTCTGGTTTTTGGGTTGTCTTTAGTTCTGGAACATAAAGAGATGGATAGGGGTAGTGGGACCCCAGCCATTATGCATATAAGCAGAGAGGCAGGAAGTTCAGGGAGAAAAGGGGTCCAGCAGTCAGAGAAGTAGGTAGGCAATCAGTGAGTAGTGGCCCAGCGGCCAGGGAAGAAGAGTTAAGGAGATAGCAGTTCACTTACCACCCCAATCCCAATGATGATAGGTGTATATACAAATGGACATTATCAAAAAACTGTTCACTTACTAGCCCCACCCTGATAATGACAGGTGTATATGCAGGTGGACATTATCAAAAAACTGTTCAGTTACTACCACAGACTCATGATAATAGTTGTAAATGTTTATGACAGAACAAGGATACCCCTAAAATAATAATAGTTCTGGCCTGTCTATTTGAAACTCAAACATATATATTATATTAATTGATTCATTTCTGATGGTTATTTAAAGCTAAAATATATTTGGTTCAGCCTACATATTCTGTAACACTTTTCAATACCAAGCAAATGTCTACATTAACTATTCTTTTCAGATGGATGATTCTCAATGATTCCCTTGAGGAAATGAGCTCCTTTGATGACGTGAAACTGCAAAATTATCTAAGTACATCAATTATGGCCCAACGGAAAATTTTTCATGAAACTGAAGGTCACCCAGACAAAGAACTAAGAGTCATAATTATTGTACCTGGGTAAGTTTTATTTGATAACCAAGTTTTGCTTATAGACAACAGAAATAATTCAGGACAATGATTGAATACAAACACTCTTTATTTAATGTATTAACCTCTTTAACAATCCTCACCCACCCTTACTTATATCCCTGCTATAAAATCTCATGAAATTAAAATTTTTTGAAAATCCCACCATGCTGTAATGTACTTTGTATGTAAATTTTCATTGTGCTTCTTTTCTCTTCCTTCAAAATGAATCGAGATAAATTAATAAATAAATTGGTAAATCAATAAAAAATTACTTTTCCTGTATTTACAGTCCACAAACCAAAGTAATGTACAAAATATGGAACTGATTTTCAAATTTGATTGTTACATTTACTGTTCAGTATTCTACTGTATAAGCATTTACCATTCAGTCCTCTACTGTATAAACCTTTACCATTTGTATATCCACTGCAAAACTCAATAAAAATAATTGGCAATAGTTGGATTTGTATATCCATAGTCAAGACACATTAAAAATTGTTTTTGCTTTAGAAATTCATTACTGATGACCATTCCTCTGAAAAGAAATCATGTAGGATTCTCAACAGAAATATGGTTGTTTTCCAATAGACAGGTATTATAATATATTTCTCACAGTTAAAACTATCTTTTACCGAACATTTAGGGATTTTTACCTGAGTAAATGTCTAATAATGTCAAGTAAGTAATTCTAAGAAATTTTGTCATCATGTCACAAAAAAAATGATTATTTTACAGTTATGCAGAAACTATGGATGTTGTCCGGGCCATCTTCACTCATCCAAATTCACAAATTCGGGAACAAATCAAAATTGGTAAGTTCTTTAAAACCTTAAAGATTCTTAGAACATTTTTTTTTATTGCATTTAATTACAAACTCCAAATTGTTACGGTTAACTAATGTGTATGGCAGCACAGTGGAGTAATGGATAGCAACTTGGTTTGAGGAATCAGAGAGCCAAGTTCAAATTCCAGTTAGATCCATTACATTCACTTACATGCTAATACCCTTGGAAAAGGTAAGAATCCTATTCTTCTCCTCCCAGCTATGGGTAAATAGCAGGACAGACTGGGTTCTATAGCCTTGGATGGCAACTGGTATATGGAAGAAAGAAATGGCAACCTACTACAAGAAAAGGGAGTAATGGAATCGAAGGAGTCAGAGAGCCAAGTTCAAATTCCAGTCGAATCCATTACATTCACTTACGTGCTAATACCCTTGGGAAAGGTATGAATCCTCTTCTTCTCCCACTCCACCTATGGGTAAATAGCAGAACAGACTGGGTTCTATAGCCTTGGATGGCAACTGGTCTACCGCAGAAAGAAATGGCAACTTACTGTGGGAAAAAATTTGCCTTGACAGTCATGTATCGAAAGATACATGATCACCTAAGTGGGTGTCACGTATGGTACATAACTGACTGAATGTGTTTTACCCCTTTTGATGATTGGGGTGAGTGTCTGATCGAGATAGGTGGCACTTTTTTCTTTATACTAATGTTCACCCAATACAAATCCTAGAGCCACTCAAGGTAGAGAATGTATAGAATTGTATGAGTGTAAGCAGGAGCAAGAAGTGAAGTTCATGGGGCTATGCAGGAAAACTAACATTTAACCCTAGACTTGAATAGGTCAAGATTGTAGAGACTGGGAAAACATCTAGCCAGGAATTTCCTCTTTACTAATGGAATATGAAGAGAACGGGGATGATTCACCCTTGTGTATGTTGCATGGTGGGTCTCAGGTGCAAAGGTCAGAGTTGGTAGGGTCTAAAGAATACAGTTTCTCAGAACACGTCACGAAAATAACGATAGAGCAGCAAGGGTCTCACAACATTTTGTCTATGGGAAAGGGGGCTGTATGGTGAAAAATTATCCACAAGTCCACGTACATACTTTTGAACCCTATTAAGACAGGCAAGTGAGACCTGGGCATCTCCAGCCGAGATATGGCAGTAATCCTTCATTTTTGGTTTGATCTGGTTCTTTTAAAGTTAAAGTACAGCAGGGAATATCTGATACTTATTGGAATGGTACAATGAATCAACCATTTTCCCAATATCTTTAGCAATATTTGATATATGAGTTCCACTTGGGGTCTGGAGAGTGCTTGAGTCTCACCAGATATTCAAGACAAGAAGACCCACATCATGATAGGCGAAATTTCAGCGTCTGCTTGGTGGTGGTAGAACATTATTAGTTTGGTTTTGGTCATATTGGATTTTACAAGCCAGTCCTTTCCCCATTGAGCCCCCTCCCCTGGGCTAGGTCAAATGAGAGATGACTTCCAGATTTTGGGTGGTACACCTATAAACAGTTGTATCATCCGCATAGATAGTCACTATCAATCGGAGTATGTTGTTAGGCAGGTCATTAATATATGTGTACTTGTTGTGACATTCACCCAGTCAGTTGAGCCAGCTCCATCAAATGACCCCACCTGCATCCAAACAAAAGCTGACCAATCGAAGCAGAGGTTGTATTCATTCAGACATGCAAATTCGTTATAGGTGTTTTAGTGGGAATTTGGATTCACAAGCAGGTGACAGCCGCATGTATATACACTTTTACGATAGTGCAATCCAGTTTTTATTCCTAGTTTCTGTCTCCTAGACTGGTTACCACCCAAGGCTATAGGACCCACTCTGCCCTGCTATTTTACCCATAGCTGTGGGGAGAAGATATGGATTCATACCTTTCCCATGGATATTAGCACATAAGTGGATGTTATGGACTCAACTGGAATTTGAACACATAAATGAATACTGTATATTACCACATATAAAGCAACCTTTAGACAAGATGAGGGTAAAAAAATCAATTGTATTCAGAGTTGTCTTTCTCATAGATTGGTTACCAACCAAGGCTACATAGCCCAGACTGCCCTACTATTTAACCCATTGTTAGAGGTTTTGAATTTAGGGTTGTCTTTCTCATAGACTGGTTACCAGCCAAGGTGACAGAGCATAGGCTACCCTACTATTTAATCCGTAGTTAGAAGTTCTGAATTCAAAGTTCTCCTTCTAGACTGGTTACCATCCAAGGCTATAGGATCCAGTCTGTTCTGCTATTTTATCCATAGGTAGGGAGAGAAGAGAAGGATTCATAACTTTCCTGAGAGTATTTGTAAGTGGATGTAATGAACTCAACTGGAATTCAAACTCAGCTCTCTGATTCCTCAATCTGAGCCACTGAGTCATTATTCTACCATGCACCCACCAATCATTAATATACAGTAGAATTATTAGTAGAATGCTTATAGACGGTCATAAAATACTACGATGAAAGTAAACATGTAAATAACTTACAGAATAAAACGAGAGGCGGGTTTTCATAAATTTTTGATTCCTGAAGAAACCATTCTGTGCAAATACAGAAATTATAATTATTTACATTGTTCGAACTATTGTCCTCCTTTTCGCTGCCAAATTCACAACATTTCGGCTATTCTACACTCCTGCTTTCTTCAGGTGATTGGAATTTCAAACTGAACCCTTTATTTTGTCCTCTGGTATACATTGTTCTAGTTCCATGTGCCAGGGTTCAGTTTGAAGTTCCAATCATCTGAAGAAGGTCAGAGCATACAATGGTCAAAACTTCATAAATATCGCAACGAAAATGAGGACAACAGTCTGAACAATGTAAATAGTGAAAATAATTACAGTACCTCATTTCAGAAATATAGACAGATCCTGAAGAAGGCCAGAGTGCACAACAGCCGAAACATCATGAATATGGCAACGAAAATGAGGACAACAGTCCAAAGAATGTAAATAGTGTAAATAATTATAATACCTCATTTTAGAAATATAGACAGATGTTGAAGGTGAATATGGCAATAAAGATGAGGACAACAATCTGAACTGTGTAAATAGTGTAAATAGTTAGAATACCTCATCTCAGAAATAGAGACAGATGTTGAAGGTGAATATGACAATAAAGATGAGGACAACAGTCCAAACAATGTAAATATTGTAAATAGTTACAATACCTCATCTGAGAAATAGAGACAGATGTTGAAGGTGAATATGACAATAAAGATGAGGACAACAGTCCAAACAATGTAAATAGTGTAAATAGTTACAATACCTCATCTGAGAAATATAGACAGATGATGAAGGTGAATATGGCAATAAAGATGAGGACAACAGCCCAAACAATGTAAATAGTGTAAATAGTTACAATACCTCATCTGAGAAATGGAGACAGATGTTGAAGGTGAATATGGCAATAAAGATGAGGACAACAGTCTGAACTGTGTAAATAGTGTAAATAGTTAGAATATCTCATCTGAGAAATATAGACAAATGTTGAAGGTGAATATGGCAATAAAGATGAGGACAACAGTTTGAACAATGTAAATAGTGTAAATAATTACAATACGTCAGCTCAGAAATAGAGACAGATACAGAAATTGTATTTTATCTTTTAGGTGCTGTTACTGTGTGTGTTAATCCAGATAATTGCTTTCTTGAAAACAGGTAAGAAACAGTTGCTTTTTTTAATCTCCTTTATCTTGTTTAAATCTTTAATATGCGGGGTGTTGAAAAGTTCCCAATCTGACTCAATTCCCTAAATGAAACCACATGCCAAACATCAGATTTCTTATTTAGAATGATGGCTTGGTGTCATGTCAAGAATTTTTCAGAACAAAACCATGCAAGAGGGTTAAATAGGTAAAAACAATTGTGAATGCAATCACTGGGCCAAGCAATACAGATTCAAAATCAATGGAAACAGAGTATGGCATGGAATTTATAGCCATGTACATATTCTGTATTTAAGTAAGTTCAGTAGAATACATTCCATTCTAAATTGAATAAAGCTTCAGTTATGTTACACCTGCGTTCATTTTCTCACTACAATTTATTCAACTTTATTCCAATATAGAACTTTTACAAGGCACCTCACTCTCCTCATGGCTGTCACAACTTGGTAAAGTCCTTCTGAGATGCCACGTTCAACACAGGAAAATGACCCTTTAGTAAAAGAAATCAAATTAATACAGGCAAACCTGAATTACGTGTTTGCTCAACACTTAGACAGGAGATGAGATACTGTGTCATTGAAGGATTTGGGCCCTTGCAGGAGTAAACCCCCCAGACAAATCAGACATGGAGTCACTACCTGAACAAATGGACCAATATGACTTTAGTTCTGTCAAGGAATTAGCACCTAAAAAATGAGGGCCAACTCTGAAACGAACCCTGCTATTTCAATTATAGATGCCATCAAAACAGAATAGACCATTATTTATGTGACATTGGTATGATGTAATAGTCGTATTAAATAAGAAACAAAGAAGCAAATTATAATAATAGTCATAATAAGAATAGGAGGGGGGGAATATTATAGGAATATTATAGGAAAAATTTAAAAAAATGTTTACTAATGCATTGTTTATATTTACAGATTTATATTTCCAATTTTGATGAATCAGTGTGCCACTGGCTGGGTAAACAATGTCCTTTTCATTACCAGTAGAAACAATGACGTAAGTATATTTACCCTGGCCTCCTCACTGAGTCTGGTTGTGACACAAAGTCGTTTTTTAATGTGGGGAACCTCAGCGTGTACACTTGGGCCAAGAACAAAAATTACCTTCATTTGCACTGGCATCAGTGCAAGCACTGATGTTTTCTGTCTAGTCATATGAGAAGGTGCAACCTCGGGCATCTGTTCCCCAGGGCTAGGCACCTCACAGTGTGATTTTCCTCAGTTGCACCCCTGTCCTCTGACGGAGCCGCAACCAAGACGCACTCTGCCCGAAGACAGAGACGTAACTGAGAGATGATAAAACCTACCTGGCCTGTGCCAGGTAAGTATATTGAACCTATAAAGATGATCTACTTGGGTTTTTTTTAATGATTTCATCCCAAGAAAGGCAATATAGCCACTAAGATGCAAGAGGTTACTGAGTGTAAGAGAATATGAGGAAAAAAAGCACTATTACAGAGAGCAAACAATAAAAGAACGGGAATTAAGAAGACAGAAGATAACGATTAACATTGCATTTAAATTTTTGAAGATTAATGTTTATTGGGAAGCAAGAGGTAGGAAGAGAATTCCACAAGCGAGAAGTGCGATAGAAGAAACTATCAGCATAAAACTTACGTGTTGCATTTAAATTCACTGTAACTGTACCGATGAGCTGCTTTTGCTAGTTCCCAGACTTCATGAATTTAAGCATTCAACTAAGCTGCCATTTCACTCTTACCCTTTCACTGTTGAAACTGTTAAATGTAGCCATCTCTTCTACTTAAATAGCTTCATGTCTCACACTTCTCGCCTGTGGAACTCCTTCCCCAGTTCTTGTTTTCCTGATAGCTATAATCTCCAACTATTCAAATGTAATGTCAATCGACGTCTCCAGTCTATCCCCTAACCTTCTCTTGATCTTTTCCTCTATCATTCCTCTTTGCTCTCGCTCCAACTCTCAGTAACCCTTTGCATGCTAGTGGCTTCCCGCCTTGCTTGCAGGGTTGAATGCTTAAAAAAAAAAAGTTTTTTTGAAAATTGTATTTATTGGGGAAGCATGTAAATAGAAGGGATTTCCACAGGTGGGAAGTGTGAGAAAAGAAACTATTGGGGGGGATACAAATAACAAGATACAAAACTGTTATGGTTTTCCATTTCACTGAGGCAGACATTAAATCAATGAATGTTATCATCTCCATCTTCTCTTTCTATCACTCATTCCTTGTTTATTTCTTTTTCCTGAAACTAAAGAGTGCCTTTGATACATCTATCCTCACAATCAAACACAAATGATTCATTGTCAATCTGCAGTAATGTTAGGGCCCTATGTATGTAATAATTAAGGAACAAGAAGATTTAAAATATGATACATCCTGTAGTCTGTCTCAACCTTCCATGGTCTTGTGCCAATCTATATATTTTTTTTTTTAACTGACTTGCATTTGTGGATTAATTGCTTGTGAATTTGACTTCCACAAAATGTGAAAATTGAAACATTAATGCAACAACCAACATTCACTTGACTTTGAAATGTATCATCCTTTCAGAATATAGACGAACATGGCCCTCCACAGCTTCTGTTTCTTTTTAATATGTGAAGTAGTGGAATGGTTTCTTGTTGCCTTCTCCACAGTTTTAAATTTAGAGTAGTTTTTCTCTTAGGCTAGCTGCCATCCAAGTCTAGATTGTAATATGCCCGATGAAATAATCCATAACTGATGAGCAGAAGAGATGATTTCGTGCCATTCCTAAAGGCATTAGTGCAAACAGATGCGATATAAAATTTGAACTTGGTTCACCAATTGAATTGTGTTTAACAGCAACTGTTATGCTAACGGAACTCCCCCTCCCCTACCAACTGCAAAAAGAACAAGAGTCCATCTTGATTGATCTGAATAAATAGCCAGATGTTTGATTATGAGTCCTTTTTCCCCCTTTTTGGAATGTTGGAAACTGTACCATTTATCACAATTCTATCCTTTATTATAACTGACTAATGTTCTTCATATGGTCATAGATGGTAACCAAAGACAAAACACTATCATTCCTTGCCTGTAACACTGCAGTAGTGTATTGTCAGGATGGAATATATAAAGAAACTCAAATTTGAAAGACATTACATCAGAACAAGTGTGGCTTTCTCACATTGAAAACTGACAAATGCTGGAAATATTTTAAGATTGCGTTTACATTTTCTAGACAGGAGCTGATGATATTCAAGCCTCAAAATGATGTCTGACTTTAGGTTTAATTGGAGACATTATTACTGGTTGTATAAATTAATATATTTATAACAGAGGAAGTAATGTTCAAAGGACTTAGCTTTGGAACCATCTTCAAATTTCATACGCAAATCACTTGCCGTGTCAGCATTTTATATGTGATACTTGAAGTCAGTCACAAAAAAAGTCTTTCAAGCTTTTCTTCATCTGTTGACTATTGTTACTCATTTTCTTATTGAGCAATTTCTTTACAAAAGATCTACTCAACTTTAAAAGCATAAAGATTGATTAATTTTAAATGTTTTGGTAGGCGTTAGAGATTTGTTATTATTCACTAACATAAAAAGATATACAAAAAAATGGAGGCAGTCTTTGCAAATGCATTCATTTGTGTAAATGGAACTGATTTCAAGCTATTTGGTTTTGCCTAAACAGAACCAATTTCAAGCTATTTGGCTTTTGCACAAACAGAACCAATTTCAAGCTATTTGGCTTTTGCCCAAACAGAACTAGTTTCAAGCTATTTGGCTTTTGTGCAAACAGAACCAATTTCATGCTATTTGGCTTTTGCCCAAACAGGATCGATGCCAAGCTATTTGCCTTTTGCTCAAACAGAACTCATTCTAAGCTATTTGGCTTTTGCCTAAACAGAATCAATTTCAAGGTATTTGTCTTTTGCCCAAACAGAACAGATATCAAGATATTTGGCTTTTGCCCTAACAGAACTGATGACAAGCTATTTGGCTTTTGCCCAAACAGAACTGATGACAAGCTATTTGGCTTTTGCCCTAACATAACTGATTCCAAGCTATTTGTCTTTTGCCCAAACAGAACAGATATCAAGATATTTGGCTTTTGCCCTAACAGAACTGATGACAAGCTATTTGGCTTTTGCCCTAACAGAACTGATTCCAAGCTATTTGACTTTTGCCAAAATAGAACTGATGTCAAGTTATTTGGCTTTTGCCCAAACAGGACTTATACCAAGCTATTTGACTTTTGCCCAAATAGAACCATTGCTAAACTATTTGGCTTTTGCCAAAATAGAGCCAATGTCAAGCTATTTGGCTTTTGCTATAACAGAACTAATATCTAGCTATTTGGCTTTTGAGCAAATTGATCACCATCAAGCTATTTGACTTTCACATACACAGAACTGATGACAAACTATTTAGCTTTTCAGTTGTATGATATGATTCAGTATTAGATCAGCTGAAAAATTGATGATATACTGTAAACCAAATCATTAATTACTGGCATCTGCTTTTTTCTTTGTAGAATTTGTTGAATGAAATTCAACTTTTGATCCGAAGTGCTAATCCCCAAGTCAGCTTTCTTAAGGCTCATAAGGGAAAGTTTCAAAGGTAAGAAAATGGTTCATCAAATTCTTTTATCAGAAATTCTTGTTTCTCTTCATGAATTGAGAGGAAATCTTCAAAGGAGTTAATCACAGCCTTACCAGGCTCATCAAATTCTTTCTGTTTAATGTTGTATATTTCTGGATCGCATGCGATAATAAAGTTCTTACAACTATGCTGTTAAGAAGAGATTGTTTGCTGTTGAGTGATGGTTAACAAGCTAGCCTTGGAGGCAGTCTCGAGTGAATGTACTTCTCACTTGATTATCTCATGATTTTAGCTTTGATCATTCTAAGCTTCACATTGCCTCTTACTCCAGATATGGTTTGGCTTGGTTTATTTTGTTTTACAGCATATCAACCTCAATAGGTTATTTAATGCTGACAATATTTTTAGGGTAGATTCGTATGAATAGAATATGTATTCTTTGGTTTAGATTGGTTTGGTTTATTTTGTTTTATGGCATATCAATCACAATGGGTTATTTAATGCCGACAACATTTTTAGAATAGATTCGTATGAATAGAATATGTATTCTTTGGTTTAGATTGGTTTGGTTTATTTTGTTTTACGGCATATCAACCTCAATGGGTTATTTAATGCCGACAACATTTTTAGGATAGATTCGTATGAATAGAATATGTATTCTTTGGTTTAGATTGGTTTGGTTTATTTTGTTTTACGGCATATCAACCTCAATGGGTTATTTAATGCCGACAACATTTTTAGGATAGATTCGTATGAATAGAATATGTATTCTTTGGTTTAGATTGGTTTGGTTTATTTTGTTTTACAGCATATCAACTACAATGGGTTATTTAATGCCAACAACATTTTTTATTGCTGGTAATATTTTGTTCTGTCAAAAATCTGTGTCTGGTAATATATTTCCTTCAAAACTGTATTGCTGGTAATAAATTTTTTCAAAAAAGTATTGCTGGTAATAGTTAACTATTTTCCCATAGCTGAGACCCTGGGTCAGGGTGGACCTGAGAACACCAGCAATTAAGAGGTGGTTTCATGCTCCTCAAAACCTCCTGATCAGAGGCCTTGCTGCTGGACGTAGTTTATCATCTTACTCAGGACACGGATGTAGTTTAACGTCTTACCCAAGACGGACTCCAGATATGATCTACACACACAGGTAGATGACAACCTATCAAGTCAGCAAAGATTTTGAGATTCTCACAATATCACTGTTGAGAAGAACATGTCTGCTGTTGAGCTAGTCTTGAAGGCTGTCTCTAGTGAATTTACTTCTCACTAGATATCTCGTGACTGAAGTTTTAATTGGTCAAACCTAATCCCTGTAAATATGTGTTTATAAAAAAAAAAGCCTTTTGTTAATATCTTTCTTGCATTGGATTTTTTATTTGCCATGTCCGTTCAAGATATAAGTGAGCATGGCTCTCCACAGTTTCATGGTTTTTATTATCTGTGAACTGTCGTGATTTCTTGAGTAGCATTCTCATTGCTTTCTATATGGTTTGGAGTTCATACTTGCCTTTCTAGCTTGAGAGCTCTGTCTTCCCTGCTGTTAAACTAATCTTTTATTACAAGGCCACTGTTCAGGAGGTTTTCAGGAATCACCTCTTAATACCTTTCGTTCCAGGTCCCCCCTGACCTCAGGTGGTAGTAGCCATTAGGGTCCCAGCTATGGACAAATAGTGAACCCCCAAACAAAAAACTATGAAAGTATAAAAATATAGTAAAAATACCTGCAATACATTCTCATAGTACAAAAATTACCAACAATACATTTTTGCAAAAAAATAACTGATGCTCCAAAAGAAAATTAAATTTTGGCATTAAATGACCCATAAAGAGTTGATGTGCCGCTAAACAAATGAATCTGTTATTAAATGCCACAGCTTTTTATTAGTTGTTTTCTTTTGTAATTGTAGGCAGCCAAAATAAAAAGAAAAGTTTGTGAGTAAATAATTAAATTTGAATTCTATCAAGTATGTTTTTTTTTATTTTCACTTTGAAAACAGTTACGACTTTGATTTGATCCTGTCCGACACTGCTTTTGATAGTCCAGCCCTGTGCCGAGCCAGAAATCTTCTCTACCCAAACTGGTAAATAAAAACATGACATCTTTCTCATTATTTTATGAAATAAAATGATTTCAAAAATATACTGTTTAATAAATAAACAGAGCGTCTACTCACATATGAGTATATACAAAAAATAGCATTTCAGTAATAAAATATATAGGCATATGGTCACACACACACATATAGATTTTTTTTTTTTAATCATTACGCCCCGAGCAAGGCGTGAAGCCACTAGGATGCAGGTGGTTGCAGAAGATTTGGAGCGAGAGCAGATAGGAGTGATAGAAGAAAGGATGAGGAGAGGGATAGTGGATAGATCAATGTCGATTGACATTACATTTGATTAGTTGGAGATTATAGTTCTCAGGGAAACAGTAATAGTGAAGGGTGTTCCACAGGCGAGAGGTACAAGGTATGAAACTATTGGAGTAGAAGAGACAGCTACATTTAAAAGTTTCGACAGTGAAAGGGTGAGAGCGGGATGCCAGGCTCGTAGGGCACTTGAATTCAGGAAGTCTGGGAACCAGTGAAAGCAGCTCATCGGAGCAATTATCATAAAAGTACTTGTAAAAAAGACAGAGAGAGGCGACGGCGCATCTGTGAGAGAGCAACTGTAGACGAGATGCCAGATCAGGGCGAATTATATTACATATTCGCCTCTGGATCTTGTCAAGAACTCCGAAGTAAACAGAAGGTACACCAGACCATATATGGCAGCAATACTCCATGCAAGGGCGAATGGTTGATTTGTATATTTGAAGTATCAATTCCAGGAAGAAAAATTTCCTGGCACGGCACAGAGAGCCAACTTTCCTTGCGGTGGACGAAGCAATGGACTCAATGTATTTGTTCCATCTCAGGTCAGCAGTCAACGTGAGATTGAGCATACGCAGAGAGTTGCTCTCAAGAAGTTGACTATCAGACATTCTAATGGGGGGGCAGGGAAGGATCTCTATGGTGATTAATAGAGAGTAGTTTAGTTTTTGAGGCAGTAAAGTTGACCAGCCAATTCTTGCCCCAATTAACAACCGATTGGAGGTCCATTTCAAGACGAGTGGCCAGGTTTGTTTTGTCAGCGACATATAGATATAGATATATAGATATAAGCATGTGTGTTTACTGTTTATGCAACTAATGATATGACAGTTAAAATTGTAAAAATTTATTTAAAGAATATGTCAACACTTTCACAGCCAATATAATAAATATAAAATATAAATATACAGAAATGCATTGGAAATGATTTTTACTATGAAAATGCATTGGCCAATGATTGATTTTTACTATGAAAATGCATTGGACAATGATTTTTACTATGAAAATGCATTGAAAATGATTTTTACTATGAAAATGCATTGGCCAATGATTTTTACTATGAAAATGCATTGGAAATGATTTTTACTATGAAAATGCATTGGCCAATGATTTTTACTATGAAAATGCATTGGAAATGATTTTTACTATGAAAATGCATTGGCCAATGATTTTTACTATGAAAATGCATTGGAAATGATTTTTACTATGAAAATGCATTGAAAATGATTTTTACTATGAAAATGCATTGGCCAATGATTTTTACTATGAAAATGCATTGAAAATGATTTTTATTATGAAAATGCATTGGCAAATGATTTTTACTATAAAAATGCATTGGAAATGATTTTTACTATAAAAATGCATTGGCCAATAATTTTTACTATGAAAATGCATTGGCCAATAATTTTTACTATGAAAATATATTGCCTATGATTTTTACTAAAATATAAAGCTCTGAAAATGCATAAGAAAATCTTAAATAATGTTCTTACAAAAATGCATTCATAATGATCTTAATGCATTGATATGAATGAGTAAATCAATTAAAATAAAATTTGTCATTTTTTTAAATATTATAAAAAGTTTGGTAACTTCAAGTATTCAACTCTTCCTCTCACTGGTTATGTGATCTGGTTGATAACATTGGTTAATTAACATTTTCACTAAGATTTGTTAAAAGGAAGCCAAATTTATTCAAATTGAAGTTAAGTATCCAATAGCTACATTACAATCATCCATTTGCACTTTTCTTACCATAACATAGCGACATATCCTCAAAGAATTCTTTGTTGGTTCAGTGTGATTGTCTGTGCAGTGAAATTGCGAAATAATGCAAATCCCTTTTCAACTACGATACTGGTTCCCTAATTTAAATTAAGCATAAATATAGAAAAATATTCCTGGTTATGACGAAAAAACTACATCCAGCAGCTTCTGCTCAGGAAATTGGAGGTTTTAATAGCTGTTGTTACCTGGTTCATCCTGATTCAGGGTGGTAGCATCTGTTAGGGGCCCAGTTTTGGACAGATAGTGAATACTAAACAGAAACAAAACAAAACATTATGAAATTATAAAAGTATATTTTTATAGTAACAATGCCAGAAATACATATTTCTGTTAAAAAAAGATGGCCAACAATAAACAAATACGAATAAATTGTAACAAATTCCCCCAAAGAACTCTCTCGTGACATTAATCCATATAAAATCCTACAATTTTATAAAGAATTGTATTCCAAAATATAACTTCAGCAAAACTACAACATAAAACACACATATCACCACCTCTAGTAATTATGTCCACACAAACATGTATATGTACAAAAGCTGAGTATCATCTACCATGTACTCAATTGTGAAATCAGAATAACATATATCATATTTTTATTACTTTCAAGCTTACAAAAAAATTAAACTTTGGCACAAGGAGTTGATATGCCATTAAACAGACAAATCAATCAAATTTACAAAAATAAAGTTTCCAAGAGAGATAACTCTAGGTGCATTAACTGCTAATTACAGAGTTATTTCATTAAATTTTCTTAAGAACATCAGAGGAATAAACAGGAAAGAATCCTTAACCTGTCTGCATTGTCGGCTGTAACCAGATGTAAGTGATGATATTTTAATAATATTTAATAACAATAATCTTTGTGATAATTAACATTTGCAAATAATTATAGCATAAATTCTGTAAATAGTGGTTAGATGAAGAAGGTTGCATTTAGGCAAGTTGTAATAAAAAAATACATTAAGTCACATGATGAGTGTTTAGTGGAAAGTAATTGATTACTTGCTTAATTTTTCTTTCCTTCGTAGGAGAAATATCCAAGCCGCATCAAGGTCACCTCTTCCTATCGAGGATATCAAGTTGGAATTTTCTCAACCATTGGAGAAACACACTCTGAAATTAAAACTAGCAGGTAAGAAAGAATTGTTTTATAGCTGCAATAATAATAACTATAGCAAACTTTTTTTAATGCACACCTGTGTAAAAAATGGAAACAAATCTACCAAATTGATTTCATTTGATCTATTGCTTGGAAATTGGTTCAATATATAATGTTAAAAATACATTCATCCATGATTTGAATATTGTTGGCACATCCAGTCTAGTGTTTCTGCAAGGTATTTAGAGATTCTTGATAAAATACAAAGAAGGATCTGCAATTTTATTGGTCCTGATCTGCATCTTCGCTTCAATCACTTTAAATACTTTCATGGTAATTGTTTGGATGAACTTTCCTCTACAGTACCTAGACTTTATGAATTTAAGCACAGACCCCCCATCATTTTACAGTTGAATTGGCTTGATGCAACCATAAGAACTATTCTAGCAGTTTCTTCTGTCGCAATTCTCACTTGTGGAAATCCGTTCTGTTTTCTCAGTCAATTTTGATCTTCAAAAATTTAAATGCAACATCAATTGTTATCTTCTGTTATTATTCCAGTTCTTTTATTGTCTTCTCTCCTTAATACTAGTTTTTCTTATATTCTCTAACACTCAGTAACCTCTTGCATCCTAGTGGCTTTATTGCCTTTGATCTTCAAAAATTTAAATGCAATGTCAATCATTATCTTCTGTCTTCTTAATTCTTGTTCTTTTATTGTCTTCTCTCCTTAATAGTACTTTTTCTCATATTCTCTAACACTCAGTAACCCCTTGTGTCCTAGTGGCTTTATTGCCTTTGATCTTCAGTAATTTTGAATGCAATGTCAATCATTATCTTCCGTCTTCTTAATTCTTGTTCTTTTATTGTCCTCTCAGTTTAATATTGATTGTTTGTTTTTTTTGGCCTCATATTCTCTTGTGTTTCTCTTTGTGTCTTAGTGGCTTTTTTGCCTTGTTTGTTATAAAATGATTAGAAAAATGTATACAAAAGACATATTAGATTAATATTTAATATGCCCCCAAATATTCCATTGTTCAAGTGCTAGTTTTTTCTGTTGTTTTTTTTTTTTTAATATTTAAATGTTACACTGAGGTGAAATTTCAAGCATATCGACATATCAATTTTTTTTTTTGCATTTTTCTTGTTTTACCGCAAAATTCAGGGTTTGTCCAGAGTTCGCAACTCTCAAGTAAAAAATTTAAATTGCAAAATATTTGGGGAAAAAATTAAATATTATGTTGGAAAAAAACCTGGGATCCCTAACCTTGGTTTGCAATTTGTGGGGAGAGGGCTGACAGCTCCAATGCATCAAAACCTACTTACAAAGAAACCGCAGCCGCAACACCTACTGTGATGAGGCTGTGGCCATGGGATGTATGATGATACCAAGGAGGAGGGAGATTTCATTTCTTTTATTATTCGGAAACTAGTGTGCCACTCATGTTAAAAATACATTTTTCTTTTATCATTTCACCCCAAGCAAGGCAATAATGCCACTAAGATGCAAGGTTTTAATGAGAGTGAAAGAGAATTCTGAGAAGATGAGGAGAAAGGACAATAAATGAAGAGGATTCAAGAAGAAAAAAGAATGACAATTGACATCACATTTAAATTTCTGAAGATTATAGGTGGCAGGGAAGCAAAAAACCAGAAGAGAGTTCCACAGAAGAGAGGTGCGAGAAAAGAAACTGTTAGCCTAGAACATACAGTTACATTAGGTGATTATGTATCTTTTGATACATGACTGACGAGACAGATTTTTTCCCACTGTAGGTTGTCATTTCTTTCTGTGGTAGACCAAATGCCATCCAAGGCTGTAGAACCTGGTCTGTACTGCTATTTACCCAAAGCTGGTGGGGGGAAGAGAAGAAGAGGATTCATACTTTTCCCAAGGGTATTAGCACATAAGTGAATAGAATGGATTTGACTGGAATTCAAACTCGGTTTTCCAATTCCTCAATTCAAGCCGCTACAGCTGTTTTCAAAATTATTTTTCTGTTGCATTCTATTGTTCTTGCTATTTGATCAGAAAACTCAGGGTTTATTTTTACATTTTACAATTGTAAAAAATTTGGCGGGGTGGGGGGATTATATTGGAAAAAATATTAGTAATAGGGTAAGTAAGTATAAGCATTGTTATAATGGTTGAGTTCAAGTCAGTCTTGCACAGAGTTGGAACGACCAAAGAAATGTTTGTACTTACTTCATCATAGGGGGATTGGCATGGCTAGAATGGTCAAGCTCAAGTCAGCCTTGTGCTGAGTTGGAGCGACCAAAGAAAAGGCTGATTTATAGAGGTTTTGAAAGGCATGTGTGAACATGATGGATTGGAAAGTGGTGAGAGAGTTCCATTGTCAGTAGATCAAGGAAACAAGCATGCCCCAGTAGAGACATCTTGCCACATCCTGCTACATCTTGCAGCAAGAGGGAGGAAGGAAATGTTTGTCTATTTTTAGAACTTAAACAGCATCAACTAATGGGTGTTTGGCGAAGCCAGGTGGGGTAATAAAATTTCTGGTTCCTTCATTTCTAGCATCATGGGAAAATGTATTTCTTTTTTTTATTATTATTATTTTATTTATTGACTTTATTTTCCCACGTTAAAGGCAAAATTCCTGGAACATAATCATGCCTGTTTTCTGGTAAATTATTTTTTGGCACTTTATTTTTCTTGCTATTCAAAGCAGTCTACACTGCTATTTAACCTATAGCTGGGGGGAAGAGGAAAGGTATGCATATCTTTCTAGAGTCCATTAATGCAAAAGTGAAAGTAACAGATGAAGCAAAGTTTTTAATCGGTTTGCTGATTGAACTTTCTGTGCTGATAACAATCCACTTACTGCCTCCTATTCAGTGACACTAGACTCCCCCCACCCCCTGTGGAGTATAGGGCCACAGCCTCACCACATCGGTTGTGTTTGCTGTGGTTTCTATACTATGTAGGCTTTTTTACAGTGCATAGTTGCTACCCAAGTGATTTTGAATTCAGAGTTGTACATCTCCCTGCTGTTCAATGCAGATGAGATAGAGAGTATTTGTGCTAAAACAAAGTGCTCAGCTGGAATTTGAACTTGGCATGCTGGCTCCATTACTTTCCACATCAATAGCTGATGCATACATCTATAGTTACACTCATTGATGCTTATGCTACCCAACGACAATTTTATTATATAAACAAATCGCAGAAATTGATGACAAGTTGAATTTTTAGCCTCTACCACAGGAGCTTGCTTTGTCATGTTGCAACATCTACAGCCAGCTGGCTGAAAAATCCACTGACTTTTTATAGTCTTATGAAAATTATTCTTTCTTACTTTGGTTTACAGCCATATCATGTTGAAACACTAGTTCCTGTACGATCACCAAAGTTAAGCAATGTCAAGCCTGTTCAGTACCTATGTAGGTGACCGCTGAAGAATACCAGGTGCTGTAAGCTTGGATGTGTGGGTGATAATGCATAATGAATTGGAATTGTTAATCAGAGAGCCAATTCCAGTGGGGTTTCTTATATTCAATTACAAGCAAATGCCCTTGGGAAAAGCATGAATTAACTTCTCTCCCCAGCTATGGGTAATTAGTAAGACTCATGTCACTAAATCATTATAATTTCCCCCCCAAAAAAAAACAATTATAATCTAAAAATATTTCCTGGTTTTAAATAACCTGCAGAAGTTTGATAAACTGTAAAAAACAGATCAATCAAATCTTTCTTATTTTGTACTACTTTTCTTATTGGCAAGCACAATGATATTTTTCCCTATATTTGGCAACAGAATACAATATTTTATGTATGCAGAATGTTCTTATGACAAATGATATCAAAACAGAACACTTGTTATACTACCTATTCTATGGTAATGGACTCTTCCAGAGATAACAAGTAGCAGTAGCGGTTGCCAGTCCGGCTCAGTGGTGTTGAGCTAGTCAGTCGATATCGGACATTGAAGTACCAACCATCACAACTAGATTTGCTGCGTCATTAACTCTTATTTCCAAGTTCCTAACAGTTTTGTACGTTGAACCTAATTTAGGACGACTTATTAAAATACAAGCCTCCACTGTGAAAACTACTCTACAACAACACTACATATAGATTAATGGTGAACATGCTAATACAGCTTCACTCCACATTGGGTTCCCATATATACAGCCTTGTGCCAGACTAATTTATAGTAAATACAGTTCACCTTTTCTATAATACAATAAAAAAAAATAGTATAGTAGACCATTACTTATGTAGTGGTATCAATCCTCTCTGGGTACCTCACACATGTAGCCTTATGCCAGACTAAAGCTAAGTGTTTCCTTAGTCTATAATGTAATGGCAAGCATGGTAGGCTTTTTTGTTTATTGATTTCAAACCGCATTGGGTGCTCCACACATTTTGCACTGTGCTAGACTAAGCTCTTCTTAATAACTGTACCAAAAGAGAGAGTGGCATTCTGAGTTTAGTGGGGAAAAATATTTTAAATGTCTTTGTGACTTTTGTAATCCATTCAAAATGTTATTACCATTTTCCTTGTTTTCAGGATTAAAAGGCACTTTAAGTGGTTTTCCGTTTCACAAAAATGTCTACAATGTCCGTGGCCAGGTGTTATTCTCAGGTAAGCCAGTATACATCTATATACACTATAAAAAAAATCTTACATTTATATATTCTTCCTTCTAGCAGTTGTACACAGTGGCAGACTTGCTAGGGTGTCAGCTTGCCTGATGGTAAGTTGACCCCTGATGGTAAGTGACCTCCAACTATATCAAATAAAAATGTAATAAAAAAAGAAACATTAACAACCATTTCAGTAAGAAAAAAGAAATAAGAACTTTATAAAAAAATCATCTGCACACTACCAGTTCCTCAAATCCAATGTGAGACGGACATTTTGAAAGTTAAAGATCATAAAGACAAGGTTAAGAAATTTACTACCTGAAGAGAATTTGGAATCATACATGTTGTTTATCCATTGAAATGGAATTGTTAGATGAATTGGATGCAGAAACAGTTATTGGCAGATTCACACAATCATCTAGCAAACACAAATTAATGCTTTTAATATAGTAGACTGTACACAGTGTTCTGTTGTGCTGTTGAACGAGCTCTTAATTTGTTTTGTTTTGTTTCATGGCATATTAGCCTCAGTGGGCCGTTTAATGTCAACAAAACGTTGGTTGGCCTGAATTCAATGGTGAACTGGCCAGGATGTCAGCTTACCCAATGGCAAATGGTCTCCTGATGGAGCATGCCTCTGAAATCAAATAAAAATATAATAAAGACAAAAAGAGAGAACTTTTTTAGTAATAAGAACTTTGTAAAGTCATCTGCACACTACCAGTTCCTCAAATCCAATGTGAGACGGACATTTTGAAAGTTAAAGATCATAAAGACAAGGTTAAGAAATTTACTGCCTGAAGAGAATTTGGAATCATCCATATTGCTATCTATCGAAAAGGAATTGTTAGATGAATTGGATGCAGAAGCAGTTATTGGCAGATTCACACAAGCATCAGATGGAGCACGATTGCTCTTAATATAGTCGACTGCATGCAATGTTCTCTTGTGCTTTTGAACACTCTTTTAATTTGTAAATTGTACAGTAAAATATTTAAACATATCAACCAATTTAAATTATAAAAGAAATAACATTCTGTATTTACATTTGGTATCTACTACCAGTAGTATGTAGAGTACATGTAGATTGTAATTATTAGGTTGGTGCAAAAATAATGTCGTTTTCTCACCTAGTAACATATGTGAGAAAACGACATTATTTTTGCACCAACCTAATACTAAGAAATACACATTTTTACACAAGAATTTTAATGGTATTCTTTTTTGGGATATTATTATTATTATTATTATTATTATTATTATTATAAATAAATAAAAAATAAAATAATAATAATGAAAATTACAAATAAAACAAAATAAAACAATAATATTAAAACTTTGTATAAAATAAGTTAAATTAAAAATAATAAAAATACCCACAGAATGCAACAAAAAAACCCCTCCTGATTACTCTTTCCACTTCCCACTCATTATTAATGTTTCTGTTCCTAATTCTTCCATACCCAGTAACCCCTTGTGTCTTAGTGGCTTTACTGCCTTACTGGTGGAACTCCCTTCCGGCTCCATGCTTTCCAGTGAACTATAATCTTAAAATATTTAAATGCAATGTCAATCGCTATCTACTGTCCTCCTGATTACCCTTTCCTCCTTCTGCTCATTATTAATGTTTCTGTTCCTAATTCTCCCACACTCAGTAACCCTTTGTGTCTTAGTGGCTTTACTGCCTTGCTTGTGGAACTCCCTTCTGGCTCCATGCTTTCCAGCCAACTATAATCTTGAAATATTTAAATGCAATATCAATGGCTATCTACTGTCCTCCTGATTACTCTTTCCTCTTCCCACTCATTATTAATGTTTCTGTTCCTAATTCTTTCACACCCAGTAAACCCTTGTGTCTTAGTGGCTTTACTGCCTTGCTTGTGGAACTCCCTTCCGGCTCCATGCTTTCCAGCCAACTTTAATCTGCAAAAATTTAAATACAAGGTCAATCACTATCTACTGTCTTCCTGATTACTCTTTCCTCTTCCCACTCATTATTAATGTTTCTGTTCCTAATTCTCACACACTCAGTAACCCCTTGTGTCTTAGTGGCTTTACTGCCTTGCTTGTGGAACTCCCTTCTGACTCTATGCTTTCCAGCGAACTATAATCTTGAAATATTTAAATGCAATGTCAATCGCTATCTACTGTCCTCCTGATTACCCTTTCCTCTTCCCGCTCATTATTAATGTTTCTTTTTCTAATTCATCCACACCCAGTAACCCCTTGCATCTTAGTGGCTTTATTTGCTTTGCTTGTAATTTTGCAATTGCATTATATATATTTTCAGCCTTATAAATGTCTTTAATAGATAAATTAATTTGTGAATACTTATTAATTCTATGGTGCCTCATACAAGAGGTAGTTTTAATATTTGGTGTGGCAGAATTTTTCTCGATATGAAATTAGTCCTGAGTATGATGATAAACTACATCTGGCAGCAAAGTCCTCTAATTGGGAGACTGGAGATTTTAAGGAGCATGGAACCACCTCTTAATTGCTGTTGCTCTCAGGTCCATTTTGACCCAGGGTGGTGACACCTGTTAAGGTCCCAGCTATGAGCAAATAGTGAACCCCCAAATAAGAGCAGAACACTATGAAAGTATAAAAATACATTTTTATAGTAAAAATACCAGCAATACATTTTTATATAAAAAGGATCAACTATACATATTCATAGTAAAATGACCAACAATACATTTTTTCTGTAGTTGAAGACATACAGTTGCGTTCAAATTATTTGGATTTCAGCATTAAATAACCCATAGAGTTTGATATGCCTTGAAACAAAATCAGTCAACCAAATCAGTTTGAAATAAATGGAGGGAGTCTTAGTAAAAATAGAGGTTGTAAAATTATTTAAAGTGCCGAAAAGTGAAAAATTAATAAATGTGGTGACCTTAATAAGGAGAGGTGATGGCATCTGTGGAAAAATAAATGTTACCCCTAACTCCTATCTATTAGGCTCCTAAGCTTGTGTTTATAAATATGTTTTTATTTGTGAATATCTATCTATATTTGTTTGATGGGTTTTATTTATTTATTTCAGGGGACAAGCAAATGTCCACGTTTCACTATATCACCCTTTCCAACCAACTAGACGTTGAAATTGCGACACTATTACCAACACCGCCAAAGCCGTTTCCTCAAAAGGAAAAACTTACTGCAAGATATTTTGTTATCTTCTCCGGCTGCTGTTTGGACAAAGAAGAATTGAGAACTTGGCTGAGGCCATGTTTTAAAAACGTAACACAAATATCAACATATTTTTTTTTTTTTATATGTTTTAATGATCATCCCTTGAAGGTACTCAGATTTAAATGTGCCTTAGCTTATACAAGTTCCTTCTTCTCTATACTAACCTCTGACCCAATAAATAAAAGTCTTTATTCCTTTTTGGCATTGGATATTATTGCCACGCCTTGTCCAGTGTTTCCGCTATAGAGGGTGCGATGGGTAAATTGTCTCCATTTTATATTTTTAATTTTGCACATGTGCTTTGTTTGTTCTCGATTTTGTCGACTACCCAGTTTAGTAGGGCCAGTTTGGCAACATCTGTGAGAATAAGAGTACCATGACGCAATTCACTCCACCAGAAATTTGGATTTGACATTCATGCTGGAAGCTCCAATATGAAAATTTCAGAGTGTTTGGGTGTCAATCTGAGGACTGTGCATAGGATTCAAAAAGATTTGGATGATATATCCAGTCAACATAATGGCATTTGGAGTGATCAATGGTGATGGTGATGTTATGCATCACTTGATCTTCCCACAGGGGCTCAGACCCAACCCAGAAGCCTACATCAAGTGCCTTGAGGAGATCAAGAGGGTGGCTGTTGGAAGACCCTATATCTGGCAACAAGTCTCTGCACACAAGCAGTCATGGCCATCAGACAATTTCTGCAACCACATCACTCCTTACATCTAACCACCTATCTCCCTAGACTGCAACCCCTTGATTATTATATGTGGGGTTCAGTTGAGTGAGAGACCAACAAAATTCCTTGTAACACAAAAGATGAACTGAAAGCAAGGATTATAGCAGCATTTACCAACTTAAATCAGGAGACTGTCCAGAAGAATTGCAGGAGATTCTATATTTGTCTAGAGACCATGGTCGAAGCCAATGGCAATTTTATTGAATAAATTAACTATTTAGCATTTCCAGATATTCTGGGGTAATCTGTTAAAGTGAGATGTCAGCATTGTTTTCATTTTTGTGTAATTTAGACGACAATTTATCCATCCCAACGTCTGTATGCAACACATATATATATATATATATATATATATATATATATGAAGAAATATAGCTTTATGGTGTGCTATATTTATGGGAGAAAGTGCTCAATATCAGAGATAGAGCGTATGTAAATATAAATATAAAAGTGAACATTGAAGTCAACACTCAGAGGCGACAGGCTGTTTCATACTGGACACAATTGTCATACCGCCTGACAATTGCGTCTAGCATGAAACAGCCTGTCACCACTGAGTGTTGACTTCAATGTTCATTTATTTATATATATATATATATATATATATATATATATATATATATATATATATATATATATTCTTGTTTCCCAGTAAACTTTGATCTTGAAAATTTTAAATGCAATGTCAAATGTTATCTTCTGTCTTTTTAATTACTGTTCTTTTATCTTTCTCTTTCCTTAATAATAT
>OZ010609.1:65218839-65258839 GCA_963932145.1 Acanthosepion lycidas | reverse complement strand
GGTGATTAATTCAATATTTCTTTTATTTAAAGAGTCTGAAAGAAAATTGTATGCATGCACACACGCGCGCGCACACACGTGCATGCACACACACACATATAACTTAAGACTATTACTACTTAGTGGAAAAACAAGAGAAATAAAATGAAAGAAATACTAGTCAAAAATGAATAATAATTGCCAAGACTTCATCAAAGAAATTCAGACAACTTAAGACTATTACTACTTGGTGGAAAAGCAAGAGAAATAAGATGAAAGAAATACTTGTGAAAAATGAATAATAATTGCCAAGGCTTCATCTAAGAAATTCAGACAACTTAAGACTATTACTACTTGGTGGAAAAGCAAGAGAAATAAGATGAAAGAAATACTTGTGAAAAATGAATAATAATTGCCAAGGCTTCATCTAAGAAATTCAGACAACTTAAGACTATGACTACTTGGTGGAAAAGCAAGAGAAATAAGATGAAAGAAATACTTGTGAAAAATGAATAATAATTGCCAAGGCTTCATCTAAGAAATTCAGACAACTTAAGACTATGACTACTTGGTGGAAAAGCAAGAGAAATAAGATGAAAGAAATACTTGTGAAAAATGAATAATAATTGCCAAGGCTTCATCTAAGAAATTCAGACAACTTAAGACTATTACTACTTGGTGGAAAAGCAAGAGAAATAAGATGAAAGAAATACTTGTGAAAAATGAATAATAATTGCCAAGGCTTCATCTAAGAAATTCAGACAACTTAAGACTATTACTACTTGGTGGAAAAGCAAGAGAAATAAGATGAAAGAAATACTTGTGAAAAATGAATAATAATTGCCAAGGCTTCATCTAAGAAATTCAGACAACTTAAGACTATGACTACTTGGTGGAAAAGCAAGAGAAATAAGATGAAAGAAATACTTGTGAAAAATGAATAATAATTGCCAAGGCTTCATCTAAGAAATTCAGACAACTTAAGACTATTACTACTTGGTGGAAAAGCAAGAGAAATAAGATGAAAGAAATACTTGTGAAAAATGAATAATAATTGCCAAGGCTTCATCTAAGAAATTCAGACAACTTAAGACTATTACTACTTGGTGGAAAAGCAAGAGAAATAAGATGAAAGAAATACTTGTGAAAAATGAATAATAATTGCCAAGGCTTCATCTAAGAAATTCAGACAACTTAAGACTATTACTACTTGGTGGAAAAGCAAGAGAAATAAGATGAAAGAAATACTTGTGAAAAATGAATAATAATTGCCAAGGCTTCATCTAAGAAATTCAGACAACTTAAGACTATTACTACTTGGTGGAAAAGCAAGAGAAATAAGATGAAAGAAATACTTGTGAAAAATGAATAATAATTGCCAAGGCTTCATCTAAGAAATTCAGACAACTTAAGACTATTACTACTTGGTGGAAAAGCAAGAGAAATAAGATGAAAGAAATACTTGTGAAAAATGAATAATAATTGCCAAGGCTTCATCTAAGAAATTCAGACAACTTAAGACTATTACTACTTGGTGGAAAAGCAAGAGAAATAAGATGAAAGAAATACTTGTGAAAAATGAATAATAATTGCCAAGGCTTCATCTAAGAAATTCAGACAACTTAAGACTATTACTACTTGGTGGAAAAGCAAGAGAAATAAGATGAAAGAAATACTTGTGAAAAATGAATAATAATTGCCAAGGCTTCATCTAAGAAATTCAGACAACTTAAGACTATTACTACTTGGTGGAAAAGCAAGAGAAATAAGATGAAAGAAATACTAGTCAAAAATGAATAATAACTGACAAAGCTACCTTCATCTGAGAAAAGAAGACAATTTAAGACTTGGCGGAAAAGCAAGAGAATATAAACCCAACAAAGAAATTCTGACAAATGAAATATTCATAGAAAATACAATAAGAAAATGAAAATATTAATTCCCATTATCTGAGGACTAATGTAATGGCTTCACTTTAGAAATGTAGGCGATGCAACATGTATCTCAGAAAGACTGTAAAATGAATCAGATGTAATATTAGATTAAAATAAATAGCAATGATGAGATATAAGTATAGAAAATCTATGTAATAATGACTGATGTTTTTCTTGTAGGATAAACATAGATTGGATTCCTTACCTGCTGGATGGTATTATAATGGTCAACAATATGTTTGTTTGACAGGTGAGAGATCAGCTCAACATCCCTGTATCCTTTTGGGAGGAACAGATTTATCATTCATTCCAAAATATACATTCAATTCATGCAATATAAATCATATTTTCTTGTCCAATTCCAGAATTTGCTTGAGTTTCATGCCATTTATTTTTATGCCCTGCTAGTCAATAATTCAATAAGTCTAAACTCAAATTTGAATTTTTTATTTAAAAATATTTTTACCAATTTTCATTTCCTTCTGGTGATTTTTGCATATCTCGTTTCATAAACTGTTCATATATTTTTCTTATTGTATATACATCTTAAAATATGTTATGAAATATATATATTTATATATATATATATATATGTGTGTGTTATGACATGACATATGTTATGATATATATATATATATATATATATATATATATATATATATATATATATGTTATGATATATATATATATGTTATGATATATATATGTGTGTGTGTTATGACATATGATATATATATGTTATGACATATCATATGTTATATATATGTTATGACATGACATATATATATATATATGTGTGTTATGACATATCATGTTATATATATGTCATGACATGACATATATATATATGTTATGATATATATTTATGTTATGTCATAACATATGTTATGACATATCATATGTTATATATATGTTATGACATGACATATATATATATATATATGTTATGATATATATTTATGTTATGTCATAACATATGTTATGACATATCATGTTATATATATGTTATGACATGACATATATATATATATTATGATATATATTTATGTTATGTCATAACATATGTTATGACATATCATATGTTATATATATGTTATGACATGACATATATATATATATATATGTTATGATATATATTTATGTTATGTCATAACATATGTTATGACATATCATGTTATATATATGTTATGACATGACATATATATATATGTTATGATATATATTTATGTTATGTCATAACATATGTTATGACATATCATATGTTATATATATGTTATGACATGACATATATATATATATATATGTTATGATATATATTTATGTTATGTCATAACATATGTTATGACATATCATGTTATATATATGTTATGACATGACATATATATATATATTATGATATATATTTATGTTATGTCATAACATATGTTATGACATATCATGTTATATATATGTTATGATATGACATATATATATATGTTATGATATATATTTATGTTATGTCATAACATATGTTATGACATATCATGTTATATATATGTTATGACATGACATATATATATATTATGATATATATTTATGTTATGTCATAACATATGTTATGACATATCATGTTATATATATGTTATGACATGACATATATATATATATTATGATATATATTTATGTTATGTCATAACATATGTTATGACATATCATGTTATATATATGTTATGACATGACATATATATATGTATATATTATGATATATATTTATGTTATGTCATAACATATGTTATGACATATCATGTTATATATATGTTATGACATATATATATATATATATTATGATATATATTTATGTTATGTCATATGTTATGACATATCATGTTATATATATGTTATGACATGACATATATATATATATTATGATATATATTTATGTTATGTCATAACATATGTTATGACATATCATGTTATATATATGTTATGACATGACATATATATATATATATATATATTATGATATATATTTATGTTATGTCATAACATATGTTATGACATGACATTTTACATAATTCGCTTGTCAAATTCGTTGTATTTAACCTTTTGTTCTGAAAATTGACATTTTTTTCTACTTATTAACATATAAAAAACCTGGCATCATACAGACATTAGATTCTGAGAAATGGATGAAAATATTCAACATTGATGGCATGGCTGTACGAATAATTTTGTTGTTAACTGTATATACATACATATATATACATATATATTTATTGATAATATTAGTGGTCAATATCTATATATATATGTGTGTGTGTGTGTGTGTGTATATGTATATATAAATAAAAAGAAAGAACAGTAAGATATATAATCCGGTGTTCTTATTGGTATTTTTATTTTTACAAAATAGTGCTCAATGTAAATTTACAGAGCATAAATATTATAAATTAACTGATTTAAAATATGGTTCCTTCGCTACACATGAATTATCATGTTTCAAAAATGAGGATAGAATCCAGGTAGAACTCAATCTCCAGGACAGAGTAAGAATATAATATAAAAGACTCAAACACTAATATTCCATGGTTATAATTTATTATATTGGAATCATAATCACAATCCAAATCAGCTTTTTGAATTTGTAGGTCTGAAGAATTGGATTGTGATTACGATTCCAATGTAATAAATTATAACCTTGGAATATTAGTTTGAGCCTTTTATATTATATATATATATATATATATATATATATATATATATATATATATATAAACTCAAAGTCCAACAGAATGATAGGATGAAAAACAATAGGAAATTTTTATCAATATAAAATGTTTCACTTTTATTAAATCTTCTCCAAAGAATGAGAAGAAAAAGAAGAAAGAAATTCTTGTCTTTTTATTTTTGTGTTGTTTGATTTTCATTGGTTAAGCAGGTTTCACATGCCATTGACTTGTTAAACAAACGTTAGTATAATTTGTGGCATTCCGAATTCAAGGAGAGATGTCATGTCTCTTCAAAGCTTCAAGAAATTAATAATGTTAGCATTTATGTATGTATGTATGTATTTGTGTGTGTATACAGATTGTGCTTTGCATATATGCACATCGTTTTCCTTAATTCTGTACAGATTTGAATGAGTTTCTGGATAAATATACAGAAACGACAAATGCAGAAATCAACGCGTTCAATGCTGAAATTGACAAAGAACAGAAACGTTTCGTATTCCTGTGAAATTCAGCTGAAAATAAATCGACAGCAACAAAAAAAGAAAATTTATTTAAATTTTGTAAACCAGCAGATAATTAGTGATAATCTGATCCCAAAATTATTTTTTATGCTATTATTTCTCATTCACTGATGATTTAAACTAAAAGTTTTGTGTCAGTAAAGTTGATTTTGTTTAATATATAACATCTAAAAATACTGAGTAAATAGACACTTTATAGGAAAACTTTTTAAATAGTTATTTATAGAAATGTTTAGTAAATTGCTATAGAAATATTAAATGGATATTTATAGAAATACAGGATGAATAAACATTTAGAAAATTTAGATTATTTATAGAAACCCTGAGTGAATAAGATTTTATAGAAATATTTGATAAATTGAAATCTATAGAAATAAATTGAAATTTATAGAAATATTTAATAAATTGAAATTTATAGAAATACTTACTAAATAAGAATTTATAGAAATATTTAGTAAATTGATATTTATACATAGGTATATATCTGGCTGGATAGCATATTCTCACAGTTTTTAAATAATCCAATTTATTTAGAAACTGTAAGAACTTTCCTTCCAGATAAATACTTAGTGCAGTTTGAATAAATACTTACATAGATATTTATACAAATGAATAAACATATATTATAAATCTAGTAAATAATTTTCTATATATTTTAAAAAATTCTTTAGTAATGAAACAAATATTTTCTTTAGCAAGAATGTGAATAAATTTGAAATGACTAGTAAATAACTAATATGTGTGTGTGTGTGTGTGTGTGTGTGTGTGTGTGGATATGCTGAAAAATGCTTGGTCTGACCAGGACATCTTTTTAGGAATTAGATCTGGACAAGAACCTTTCAGATTTGTTCATATGTATTTATATTTAAGAAATAAAGTTTGAATTAAATTATTTAATTAGAAAAGTAGATATTTTGATTAAATACAATACTAAAATATATCCGTTAAATATATATTTCTATATTGAGAATAATTTGGAGGGTGTGGGGAATTAAACCTGATCAAAATTCTTCTTTCTGTTACCTTATTGATTTAATATTTCAATTACAATCATTTCATATAAATAAACTAAAATGTCGATTGATTGTATTTACAGTTTATTTCATGCTGTTTCCGAGTTTCTTGAAATATTCGATTGTAGCTGATCATTTTTTTCCCTTTCAAATTGATGGAATACTTCTCTGCAGATGGAAAACAAATATTTTATTTTATTAATGTTTTATAACATAAATATTTTATTCAACAAATATTATAACAAATATTTCATTTGATTTTATGAAATATAATAAAGATGAAATATTATTTGATTTAATAAAGTATCATAATAAGTATTTTGTTTTATTCAATAATTATAACATTATATAGTATTTATTTTGTTTAATGTAGCATTGTAAATATATATTTTTTATTCAGCAAAGTACTAATAAATATCTTATTCAATAAAGTATTGTAACAAATATTTTTTTATTTACAGATTGTGACAGCTATTAGGGAGATGTGATTACATATACTTTAATGTTTTAAAAAAGAGATTCTGGTTCAATAAAAGTAAACATGGCTTACTTAATTGACAGGAGTTATCTCCCTTTGCATGTATAGCCTAATAAAACAATGATCAACTCTCTTGGATTGATAGATCACGACAGTTATTAGGCAGATGTGATTAAATATACTTTAATGTTTAAAAACTTTTTATTCCGTATTATTATTGTTTCGATAATAAGCATTATAACATAGCTATATTGTAGGAAAAGGAATTTTCAACAATATACGCATATTTTTATGTATTGATATTTATTTATTTTTTAACTTTTATCAAAAACGACATTTTTAATTTTGTATATGTAGTTATGGATAATATTAGACATTAATTACTAATTATTTTAATTAATAACTATTTGTGCTCAGTTGTTGACATTAATAGCTATCTGCCGATGTGCTAAAAGTTTGGAATTTTTATCCAAGCTATTTCTGCAAATTATTTAAATTGGTAAAGAGAAACATATTAAAAAAAATTCCTCTTACATTCACTCCATGCTTTACGTCCCTTTCCACACCCGCATACACAATAATCTCCTATCTTAGGGAAATAGGGATTACTTGGCAGCACCCATCTCCTCTCTAAGTACCACACAAGACAGGTTGTATTTTTTACACAGTATCAGCAGCAGAAATGATTTAGATGGATTCAATTCTATTTTTTTTCATTACCCACTAGATTGTTTTTTCCATGCTGATATCTTGATGGCATTTTACTTGGCAGCACTAAGTAACACCTGACAGGAAATAATCATTGTGAACATTTTGGAACAGGTATTTTCATGACTTACCTTTGCAATATTAGCACAAGTTTATTACAGTCAGTATCTTTATTTACTTCATAATTTATACTTACAGGCTGTCATCTTAGTCCCACCTTTTCACTGTCAAAACAGTTAGATGTAACCACCTCTTCTACTCAAACAGCTTCTTCTCTTGCACTTCCCATCTGTGGAACTCCCTTCCCCTTACTTGCATCCCTGATGACTATAATCTTCAAATATTTAAATGTAATGTCAATCGACATCTGACTCCCTGAGCTTGTTCACCACCCTTCTCTGTATTCTTTCCTCAAAACACGCCTCTTTACTCTTGCTCTCAATCCTCTGTAACCCTTTACGTGCTAGCGGCACTCCCATCTTGCTTGGGTTGATTTGCCTTAAAAAAAAGACTTCTTCCTGGGTTTATAGCCATATCATGTTGAAACACTGGTTAAGCAACAATGAGCCTGGTCAGTACTTAGATGAGTGACCACTTGGGAATACCAGGTTCTGTAAGCTTGAATGTGGAGGTGGTGTAATGAATAATGGCTCAGACTTGTTAATTGGAGATTTCAGTTGGGTTTGTTATATTTGATTACATGCATCTTCCCTGGGGAAAGGTATGAATCCACCTCTTCTCCCCTGCCAACTATGGGGAAATATTTTCTTGACTCTACAGTCTCTGTTCTTATCTCCTCACTTTTTGGACTCCATAAAAATTTTTCACAGCTGGCTGGCTTCACTTTTCAATCAATTTTGCCCATTGTCATGGCCCTTGATTCTGCAGCGAGCCCAAATGTAAAAATAAAATAGGAAAATAAAATATTAAAACAAATTAAAATTAAAATAAGGCATTAATTTTTCAGTTAGGTTGCCTGAAATTTTTTTATATGTCATGGACTGATTGTTTACAGTCTCCCTACAACCCACAAAACAGGCATCCCAATATCATCCATTATTTCAGGAATAGTCATCACTCCCCACAAACTAGCAAAAGTCATAACAAAAATTTTAAACCCTCTCCTTGGAACAATCAATCCAACACATATAAAAAATTGAAGCAACCAAAAACAAAGAAAAGAGTGCTGAACATGATATCAGTCCTCCTATATGGCAAATAATGCTGGACAATCTCCTCACAGATGAAGAAGAGACTTGAAACAAGAGGAACAAAGAAAAGTGTACTGAACTGTTATGTAATATCAGTCCTCCTATATGGCAGTGAATGCTGGACAATCTCCTCACAGATGAAGAAGAGACTTGAAACAAGAGAAACAAAGAAAAGAGTACTGAACTGTTATGTAATATCAGTCCTCCTATATGGCAGTGAATGCTGGACAATCTCCTCACGGATGAAGAAGAGACTTGAAACAACAGAAACAAAGAAAAGTGTACTGAACTGTTATGTAATATCAGTCCTCCAATATGGCAGTGAATGCTGGACAATCTCCTCACAGATGAAGAAGAGACTTGAAACAACAGAAACAAAGAAAAGAGTACTGAACTGTTATGTAATATCAGTCCTCCTATATGGCAGTGAATGCTGGACAATCTCCTCACGGATGAAGAAGAGACTTGAAACAACAGAAACAAAGAAAAGTGTACTGAACTGTTATGTAATATCAGTCCTCCAATATGGCAGTGAATGCTGGACAATCTCCTCACAGATGAAGAAGAGACTTGAAACAACAGAAACAAAGAAAAGTGTACTGAACTGTTATGTAATATCAGTCCTCCTATATGGTAGTGAATGCTGGACAATCTCCTCACAAATGACGAAGAGACTTGAAGAAGACTTATTTTAATTTTTAACAATGAATTTTCTCAGCCCCCCCCTCCTATTTATTTAACCAGACTTTTACCAGCTGTTTTGCCAATCCACAAATCTTGTCTTCAAATCTTTTTACTTAATCATATTCATGAACCCTACAGGACCATTTCGTATTTCAATTTCTTCAAGTGAAAAATAAAACCCTATTTCTCAATTTGTTTACATTTCCAAAATCAGTGAAGCTATTTTTGCTCTTTGACAGGCAGATATAAATCAGTTTCTCAATCCTACCTTCATCTTCAAAATTACCAAATATTATAACTCAATTGACCCATTCATCTATCTGGTAATGATGAGACATGTTTTTGTAACTTCCACTTTAATTAAGTGGACATAAATCAATTTCTGCTTCCATTTCCAAAATTCTCAACTAACCTTGAATATACTTTCACTATTCCTTCTCGGACATTGTGCGTTGAAGCCTTCCACATGGCTTCTGATAATGTCTTTCCCAAAAGCAATAAAGTCATTCTTTTCAGGTCTGTATTTTCTTCTAGCTAGATTTTCAATAGGAAACCATTTCTTTCCTTCTTTCAGTTTATATATTATTTTTCATATTTCAAATGAACCCTTTTCTTTTACTGGTGTCACTTGGTGTCACAGAAAGGTTTTTAATTCTTTCATGAATGAGTTATATAATCCAAACTATTGTCTTTAAAAATTTATTTTTCAATGAATAGAGAATTTCCACAAGAATTGGTTTTAATTTTGTAAAAAAATTAATTATAATTTATAAAGTCTCAATTCTGTCTTAATTTGTACAGATTAGAAGATAGTTATTAAGCAAAAATTATATTTACTAATCATAATGGAAAATCTTACGACAATTCATCCAACACCAATATTTTAAAAAGTATTTTGAAATTTTTTCTGTGTATAAATGTGCCGATTTTTTTGTAAATATAGATGGCCATACACATTACTAGAAAATAAGAGCGATAACTATAGTAAATTTAAAGCTAAAGTTGTTTTTTTTTAACCGTTTCACCCCAAGCAGAGCAGGAATGCCACTAGTACGCAAGGGCTTACAGAAAGTGAAAAAAACTGGGTAAGAAGGGAACTGAGGAAAGGATAAAAGCTGAACTGGGTTCAAGAAATAGAAGATGGTGATTAACATTGCATTTAAATTTTTGAAGATTGTAGTTTTCAAGCAAAGAAAAGAAAGGGAGTTCCCCAGGCAAGTAGTGTGAGAAAAGAAACTCTTGAAGTAGAAGTAGCAGTCACATTTACCTAATTCAACAGTAAAAGGGTGAGACCTATATGCCAATCCAGTAGCACACTTAAACACACGTAGTCCAGGCACCAGGGAAAAAAAACTTGTCAGAGCAGTAGCCATGACAATATTTGTAGAAAAGACAGAGGGAAGCCACGTCATGTTGGTGATTGAAGTCAAGATACCAAGCCAGGATCAATTACATTGCAAATTCCTCTTTGGATTTTGTCAAGAACCTTGAGATGAGTAGCAGGAGCACCTGACCAGATATGGCAACAGTATTCAATGGACAGACGAATGGTAGATTGTAAATGTGCAAGATAGTCTCTGACAAGAAAAACCTTCTGGCACGGCACAGTGACCCAACTTTTCTTGCAGTAGATGCAGCTATTGATTCAATGTAGGCATTCCACTTCAAGTCAGTTGAGAACGTATTATGCAACTGTTGTTTAGCCTCTCAAGACGCTATGCAAGATTCCAGGCTCCTAAATATCATTCGGGAACAGCAACCAGAAAAATGCCAACTCAGTACTCTTAGTATGAAAAGACGTTGCTATCGTCCTCACATATCACAAAAAAGATTCATGACAGTATCACTATTAAGGCCTGAGAAAAAGAAAGGAACTGGTAACCCCTTCCTAAACAGGAAACAAATCCCTACTCCTGTTCAAGAGAAGTGGGAGAAATATGAACCGTGCGATTGGAAAACATATCTACTTCTAATAAAGAAAAACAAACAAAACAAACAAAAAATACAAAAAACAAACAAAACAATGAAAAATACAAAAAAAAACAAACAAAAAAGCGAAACAAACAAAAACCACAAAAAACAAACAAAAATGCAAACAAAAACAAACAAAATATACAAAAAAAAATACAAAAACAGGCAAAACAAACAAAAAATACCAAAAAACAAGTAAAAAACACATAAAACAAAAAATTAAAAAAAACACAAAAAACAAACAAAACTGTTCTGTTACAGTTATTTCAAGAAATGAACATTCAGAAAACTAATTTGAAAAGTTACTCAGCAGCCACAGAACTTTTGACCATGCAATGTTTAACTGACCTTCTAGTATATAATGAAGGAGAGGAGGTAATTGGAATGGGGTAACCAAATTAATAAACCACATAATGTTCTTCTAATGTAACTGGTCAATGTGGTTGCGTAAAGGTGAGCTTGACACTATATGGACAGAATAAACTGACATCGTTTCAATGGTGCTTTGATACAATTACAGCAACTTTGAGGTGATTTTTTTTCTGATTTCCATGTCCAAAAGCATACAACAAGGGAAATCAGAAAAATTCACTTCAAAGTCGACATAATTGTATACTTAAAATTCAATAAAACATCAGATAATGGCAAATATTTTCCTAAATTTTTAAGATTACTGGGTAGTTAAAAATTATATAAAGAAAGGGGCTCATGTTACATTCCTCAAGTAATTTTTACAGATATATCCACTGTAGAAAAACATTAGATAAACTTTCGTCTGTCAGTGTAAGCTGTCAACATGTCAGCACCTTAAATAAACAGCTGTGTAGTGGTCCTGTAAGTATTGTTGGCTAGGGTCACCGTGAATATAATCAAGGAAAGCTGTGTTCTTGTAAAACAACACTGCACATGAATAATGCACAATAAACACGAGAGAAAAATAATGAAGCTCAGTGAACATTAATAAAATATTGTATTAACAATGATATACAAAAATCAACAATAGTATAAAGAAAGTTCTTTCCCTTTTTCCGTTATAAAAAGGGTAAGTTTAGCTAATTAATGTTGAATGTTATTTAACTACAAAGTTCAATTGAGACCTTAGCTAAATAAAGAATAGTTCCACAGTGTTTTATCAGTGTAGAAAGATGTAATGTTCATGAGGGATATCAATAAGAATTAGTATGATTAGTCGAAAGAGTAATAATTAAGAATTAAAATGTCAATATAGCGCCGTGCCTTATTTTCCAAGAATTGAACTGCTACTGGCTGTTGGCTAACAGCGAGAGGATTTATATAGGTACGGATAGGCTCCAGAGAGCTTGGCGCTAAAAATATAGAAAAGGTACTAAGATACGCGATTGGTCAGGAAATGGACCAATCCGTGATTTTAGAGAAAAATTCAAATTACGTGCGATGGCAAAATTGTCATATAATAAGTATCATATATTTATGAACCAATGACATTAAAGAAAGCAGAGGTGTGGCACATGTAAGTGATCACAACAGCTGCCACCATATTAAAAAATGCATTTCTACAATATTTTAAACTTAAAGTAATATTTGTTTCAAATCAGATTAATTAAACTTTAAATCAGTTAATATTCCTCAAATAAAGTTTCAAAAAATGCATATTTTATTTTGGGAAGTTGTTTTAATAAAGACAATTGCATTCTGATTAAAGGTGGCTAAAAATGGTGCTAAAATCAATAATTTCGAAAAAAAAAATTTCCTTCCAGTCAGTTTAAATTAGTTTTGAAATGTAGTAAAGTATTTTGCTTATTAAAAATATTAAATTTAATTTATTGGCTTACATTTAAAACTAAAATAAATGAATCAAAAAAGATTTTTCATTTTTAAAAATTCATTTAAAACTTTAGGTATCATGAATCTGTGATGGTACCTGTTATGAGTAATCAAGAGTGGTCTCCCTTTGTTTTGTTACTCTCCTCTTTGAGAGAGAGAGCTATTTCTGTTTACTGGGACTCTAAAAGGACACTATATGCAAACCTTGTATTCTCAGTTAAAGGCTACACCTGCGTACTTTTGTCATTACAGTACCTACTATTTATTTACATTTTTCCCTCAATATGATTTGGTAGGTTTGTTTATCACCCTGTTCACCTTCCTTACCAATCTTTTGAACAGAAGTAGAGGTTTAATCTTTGTCTTTTGCTTAAGACTGTGTTTCCTGTTCCTTCTAAAGTTTTCTTCTTCTCTTTCATTTCCAGTGACCCCTTGCATTTTGCCAGCATTATCACCCTCTACCTTGAGTAACCCTCTACCTTGAGTGGCTCTTGGGCCTTGTACAGGGGGAATGTCATTACACAAAAGAAATTTTTAAAATTGACTTGTAACACTAAATCATAATTTTCTCCAAAATGAAAAACAAATCTTACAGCCTAAAAATATTTTCTGGTTTTAAATATTCTGCAAAGGGTTGATAAGCCGTAAAAAAACGAATTCATTAATTACGGCTTCCTGCTACGTCCATAAAACCGCCTCGTTTAGTAATCCTCCATTTTGTGTGTCTCTTTCGTCTCGCATTCGGGAACATTTAAAAACAAACTCCAAATTGTTAAGACTGAAAAAGCGGCTATTAAAGAGTTATTTCCCTTTATAAAGCCCATAAAAAGTTGTCTCCCTTAGATTCAGTAGCTCCATTTTATTTTTAATATAAGAAATTCTAGTTTATCGGTATTTATATTTTTTAATTGTTTATGTGCCGTGTCCCTCCAGAGCGTAGGTGATCATGGCTCTCCGCAACATCCTATCTTTCGAAGCTAAATTCTTTTTTCCTTGCTTTTTTAGCATTTAGAATGTGCAGGTGGCGTAATGGTTAACTAAGTGGCTCTTGGGCCTTGTACAGGGGGAAAATCATAGCATGACAAGAACGGCCTTCATGAAAATCGATAGCATGACAAGAACGGCCTGAAAATTAATGAAAAAAATTTTCCTCGTGTTAAATGTATATTTCATTATTGAGAAGAAACACTAAAGTATTTTTTGAATATTTTTTGAAATTTTTTACTCATTCTTAGCATGTCCGAAATTTTAGTTAAAAATCTTGTTTACGAAAATAACGAAAAAAAACTCGATATAAGCCATTTTTTTTTATTTTGAAAAATAAGTTAAATTCTTCGTTTAAAATTCGTTTAAAAATTAACTATACATATTTCAAAATTCATTCGAAGAAATTTAGAAAATTTGAAGTTTATTTAAAATATTTTGAAAGAAACTTTTACTTACTTTCTTCGTAGAAAAATGTTTTTTAAGATAAAAGAGAGCCGATCTCAACACCGCCCCAATTGACAAGTGCTGAGTGATGCCGTCTATAAATTATTGACAGCTCAGAATGGGAAATTAAAGAGCCGAGATCGAATTCCAGTCGAGTACATTTTTGCTGAAATACCTTTGGGTACGGTATGAATTCACCCCTTCTCCCTATTCACCAGCTAGTAGGGCAGACTTTAGCCTTGGTAGGCAGTCTAGAACAATGATTCCCAATTTGTTGTGCCTATCCCACCGTTGGAGCATGGTAATATTTTGGTGGGGGCATGCGTAGGATGTGCAGCCTTCAGCTTACTATACCAACAGAATAAGAGGGCAATTCAAGAATAAGTCATTAACAGTGAATTGTTTCCCAGTGAGTCTGTGCTAGTGGATATTTCTGATGTTTCAATGCAGTACCAAGAAGAACTCTTGGAGATGCAAAATGATGAGTATGTTGCGGAATCTATGCTGAGTAAGATGTATCAGAAGGTGATTTTTTGTGAAGGCCAAGAATGTGCGTGATCGTAATGCATTTATCCACAGCAAATAAATGGACAATTCAACTTCGAGAAATTACTGAAAACAAGGTCATTGAAGATTTCAACAATAACGTGAATTTATATATATATATATATATATATATATATATATATATATTTGACACACACAAAGTGATAATAAGTTGCTTGTTGAATGTGTCAAGTGAGATAAGGTTACAAAGATTGTCCATGCAGAAATTTAGTGAGTAAAGGTTGATAGTTTAAGTTTGCTTGTGGAATTAAAATAGTTTGATATCTGCAAGGAAAATTGTCAGTTATGTAAGTTCAAGTGATAGTGTGTATGTGTGTGACAACTGCTAGTGTTGATTTAAGTTATGAAGAGTTGTTCACCTTTAACTGATAGGCTAAAGTTGTTTGAATGTACAATTACTGTTTTGTAGTGATAATGTCACTTTTTAGTAAATTGTAAGTTAAGTTTCTTCACACGGCAATATTTGTGCGAGTTGTGTTGAGTTGTTGAGAGGTCGGTAGTGGTTATTGAGTCAGTGTGTTGGCACGCGTGGGGTCTGCTGGTATCTCTCGAACTCAGTGTCTGACTAACTTGAATTAAGTCAAGTGATTCTTTTTATAGATTTTTGAGTTTCCAAATAGGCTCCAGAGACCAGCGCGGGAAAAAGGTTTGTCTCAACTTTGCTACATTTAAAAAAAAATAAATTTTAAACCAATGGGGGATTGTGTTTGGAAAAGTAAAGTGATGATTGGTTAAAGGTTTATTTGGGGAAGAGTGCATCTTCCTTAGGGGGTGACAGGCAAATGTGGAGAATTTCATAAGTCTGTTAAAACTTTATTCAATATAAAAAGAAGTGATGGCATGGCTTTGGGATGAGACAGTAACTAAATAACCAAATTCCATCACCGTTGCAAGACATTTGTTGTTACCATTTCCATCTTCATATTTAGCTGAATATGGCTTTACTGTTGTAAATGATTTGTATTTGAAGAAAATAAATCGACTGGTTTATCACTAGAGGAGGAGACTTGAGGCTTAAGCTGACTAAATTGGGGCCTAATATAAAATTTATCTGTAGCAGGCATGGCGCATAAGGATCTCACTGTCATATTTGTGATGAGCTCAAATTTGCATTATTATTTCCTGATTAAAATGATCAAAGTATATTACAGAATAAAGCTTTCATTCAAATATTTCATATTTCTGACTTTCAGTTCTCTATTATATATTTTGAAACTGTTTTTTTATTTTTAAATTTTTCCTTTCATTGACGCCATGATCTTTGGGGGCTTGTTTAGAGACCAAGTTAATGGCCTTTTAAGCTTCCTTCACGTTAACTGCAGTAAAATGTTAAATATTTAAGAACAAATTGTATATTTGTACTGATTTTCTCTCTCTTTCTCATTTTATAATATATACGTGCCTGTGTCCACAGTTCAGCAAGGCTTTCTTTGTCTTTTTAATGAAATTACACTTCTTCATTCACTTTATATTTCTCGCTTTGCTGAACTGTGACGCACTTCGTATAGAAGCAACAAAGCGCACCGGCCATATATATATATATATATATATATATATATATATATATATATATATATATATATATATATATATATACAGGGTGTCCATAAAGTTCGTGTGCACTTTAAAAATGTATAACTTTATTATTTGTATTTGCAATAGAAATAATTTGTAAAAAGGATTAGAAAGAAGTAAATCTATAATTTTTAACGTTCTTTTGAAATTTTATTTAAGTTTCCACATGTCCTCCATCATTAGCAATACAAAGGGTAATACGATTTTGCAGTTCACGGAAAACATTTGCCAACTGATTTACAGTAATGCCTGAAATCACATTAGTTATTTTAGCTATATTTAAAACTAGGTACATTAAACTTTATAATATTTTTTACAGATTATTTCTATCGCAAATACAAATAAAGTTATAAATTTTCTAAAATGCACACGAACTTTATGGACACCCTCTGTGTGTGTGTGTGTGTGTGTGTGTGTGTGTGTGTGTGTGTGTGTGTGTGTGTGTGTGTGTCCGGATTATCCTTTAGGCTAGTATAGGCTGCACCCTGGGGCGCCTCAAGCATTTATAAAGCAACGATTTTAATTTTCTAGATGCTATAACTTCCAAATAGTCTCATAAACTGAAATGATATCAATATGACAAACTCATATTTGTTTTGATTGTTTTATTGCCACTTTTCAACAGTGAAATTAACGGCAAATGGTCTGGATCGTTTAGTCCTACTAAAGAAATATTACGCCTCGATAGGAATTGAGCCTGCATGCCTTTTCCATCAGGGAAACCATTCCTATATAGACGAAACGTTCTGCTACCCAGCTTGCCTGTCGGGTGGCAGAATTTTTCTTTGAGAGGCCTTCTCGATCTCTAGGCCAGTTGCTATTAATTTCACTAATTAAGGAAATTAAAAACAAAGATTGGAAATCAAACAAAAAAATATTACCAGCAATACATTTTTGAAGAAAAAAAATGTTATATATATAATTACGAGCTTTAGATTTTTGTAAAAGAAATTACAAATACTCCCAAGAAAATTAAATTTCAGTATTAAATGACCCATAAGGAGTTGACGTGCCATTAAACAAACAAACAAAACAAAGCAAACGGCCACCCAAACAAATATTCTCCTACAACGTGATTTCTAAAAATGTATTTTTTTTTCATTTGTAATCGATAAAAAATGAATGAAGTTATGCATTTCAAAATTTTCTTTTTTTTTGTTTTTTTACATAAGAATGTCTACTTTCGCTAAAAAAAAAACGCACCCTGATGAAAAAAAAAAATTTACATCTTAAGAAATTATTATTTAATTTGTGTATATTTGTTTACGTTACCATAGGAGATCAATTTATGTATCAAACTGTATTTTTTGTTATTAACTCTTATAAAATTAATTTTAAAAAAGTAACTTTTTATATTCATGATTTGAAATGCTTAGCTTAATCTATGATGATATGAAAAAAACTGAAAAGTTAATTATTTCTGGTCAAAATGGCTATACGAAAAAAAAAAAAATTACCATAAAAATAAATGAATTCAAGTGGATGACTTTTTATATGTATTTTTATACCAAAATATTTTAAATATGTTTTTTTTTTTCAAAGTCATGGTAAAAAGTATTTTAATTACCTCATTTCTGTTCTCCTCATGTTAGCTGTTGGTGAAACAATTACTCATCGCTTGTCAATAGTCACCGTTGTTAAGACATGTTTCCTCTTATTTTAAACGACATTTTTCTGCGAAGAAAGTAAGTCATGTCATATATTAAATAACATTTAAATTTTCTAATTTTCCTCAAATAACTTTGGAAAACGTAAAATTGATTTTTACAAGATTTTTAAACGGGAAATCTAACTTTTGTTTACAAATTTCTCAAAAATGGCAGACATCATCAATTTTATGATAATTTCACTGCCTCAAAAAAAAAAAAAATTTCTAACTAAAATTTCGGATGTGCTAGGAAGGACTAAAAAAAATGTAAAAAAATAATCAAAAATATTTTCGTCTTTTCTCTTAATAATAATATAAACATTTAGACGATAAATTTTTTTTCACCAAGTTTAAGGCCGTTTTTTTTTTTTTTAATGCTATGCTCTTTTTATAGCGAAACTGTGTAGTTACCTAGCCAAAACAATATATTAGGTTGGTGCAAAAATAATGACGTAATGATGTCGTTTTTTGACGTATTTTTTAACGTCAAAAAATGACATTATGACGACATTATTTTTGCATCAACCTAATAGTTCAGTGTGAGTTCAAGATAAATTTTCCTAAGAAAAACTGTCTTGACCAGCATAAAATTTTCATAAAATTTCACATATATCAATATAATCGGTATTTATAAAATATAGTTTTGTCTGGCATAAAAGCATATGGGCTTGGTATAAAGATAATACCCTCATCATCCAATCATGACAGATATGTCAGCAAAATGACTGTCAACAAAGACAAAAAGGAAAACGTTTTGCTTGACTGGATCCATAAATTCCAGAGTGGATTATTTTTCTTTTAATAATATGATAATCCCGAGAATGGGATTATTGCTTATAATAATTCCATTTTATTGAGTTTATTTATTTATTTATTTTTTTTCTTTTTGGTCAACTTTCAAAATAATGATCAGAATAGTAACGTGACTTGTGTTCATGGAGATAAAAGCATACTTGACAGAAAATAAAATGCGCACAAATGACAGGAAAAGCATGGTAAATTGGATGTTAATTTCATACAATTTATTTATATTTTCTTTTGTGCGTATTTTTTTAGGTTACAATTGTTTTATGGTACATGTGATAAAAGGGAGAATTTGCTCCATAGTATTACATACCATATTACAGAGAAAAGTCAGACACGTGTTGTATGTACTAAGGTTCATGGTGAAGAGACTGAATTTAATGTCTTTTGGCGGTATGTCCATATTTCCGATAGTGACAGTTTTTGCTGAATGCTAGGAGTATTTTTATTACTTTTAATTTTTATTTAATTTATTTCATACAACGATTTTATGTTATTGATTTATTTTATTTATAATTTTCATTATTATTATTATATATTTTATTTATTTAATAATATTTCTACAAGGTGAGATGCGATAACATCTCAAAAAGAGAATTTGAAGAGCCGAGTTCAAATTCCAGACAGATTCATTACATTCACTTCTACACAAATACCTTTAGGAAAGGTATGAATCCATCTCTTCTCGCCATCTACGAATTGAATAACAAGACAAACTGACACCTATAGCCTTGGTTAAGAACCAGTCTACCACATAAAAAACAGAAGACTATTGTGGGAAATCTGCCAACTCAGTCATAAATCGAAAGAGACACGATCACAAAGGTCTTAATGACTAATGTGAGGTTCCCCAGGTCGTCATTGAGTTTTAATCAGAGTTATCTCCCTTGTATTGTTTCATTTTTTTTTTTCCCCTTCTGAAAATGAACAACACATTGTCAATGGCTGCAGTCAGCTGGTCCCAAAAGAGTACAGTAAATATCATGACAAAACAACCGTCAGAATACGTCGGGAACTATACAGAAAGTATGGCCTCAAGTGTACAGATAAGTGGGTGGGATACAACTGTCTTGACTGCTAAGTGGTTGGGAAGAACCTGATCAGACACTTGGGCACAAGGGCAGTCCCGAATGGACCCTGATGTAGTAGCACCTTGGGAAAAGCCGTTGTGAAGGTGGAGCGGGCAAATAATGCTACCAAGACCTGACCGGGCAAATTGGAGAAACGTACCAAGCTGCATTTAGTAAATTATATTTAAATTATTCTTAAAGTTTTTATTATTATTATTTGATTATATTAAAAAAGATACTTCTAAAAATGTATTTTTTTAATTATAGTTGTATTAAGGAGGCACGGTGGAGTAATGGTTAGCGGCTCAGATTGAAGAATCGGAGAGCTGAGTTCGAATTCCAGTCGAATCCATTACATTCGCTTACATGCTAATACCCTTGGGAAAGGTAAGAATCCTTTTCTTCTCCCCACCAGCTATGGGTAAATAGCAGGACAGACTGGGTTCTATATCCTTGGATGGCAACTGGTCTACCGCAGAAAGAAATGGCAACCTAGTGCGGGAAAAAGGAGTAATGGATAGCGACTTGGATTGAGTGAATCGGAGAGCCGAGTTCGAATTCCAATCGAATCCATTACATTCACTTACATGCTAATACCCTTGGGAAAGGTAAGAATCCTCTTCTTCTCCCTACCAGCTATGGGTAAATAGACGGACAGACCGGGTTCTATATCCTTGGACGGCAACTGGTCTACCGCAGAAAGAAATGGCAACCTACTGCTTCGTCAGTCATGTATCGAAAGATACATGATCGCCTGATACTGACTGACTGAATGAATGAATTATATTAAAAATACTTCTACAAAATGGTTATTGAGTTTTAATCAGAGTTACCTCCCTTGTATTGTTTCATTTTTCCCTGCCTTCTTCTCAGTGTACAAATGCAAAATATGTATATATAGCTATGTTTTATAAATTACACATTTGAGTCCGATATAAGGACATTTTGAACTGCAAGGAAAACTTCATTTATGAAGTTGTGCTGAAAATAATGTCCGATTTTAGAATCAACTTTTATTCCGAAATTAATGGAATCTATTTCTTAACAGGATAGGAAGGATTAAAAAATCTGAAAAAATATTCAGAAAATACTTTAGTCTTTCCTCGTAATAATAACGTAAACATTTAGACGTTAAAAATTATTTTATCAATTTTCGGACCTTTTTTTTTATCAGGGTATACCCATGTTTTTAACTTGCTAGTCGACATCCCTGTATTCAAACTGTTTTTAAATCAGTCAAAAAACAGGAACCCTCTGCGGGAAGTTTAAATATCTGGAAAAGTGTTTTTTAGCAGCGGACTGAAAGTGTGACACTGAAATCCGTAGACGCATTGGGATAGCGAAAGATTCCTTCCAAAAGCTAAGCAGAGTATTAAGAAATAGAAAAAAAATCGTTAGAAATAGGAAAAGAGCAATAAACCGCTACTTGATAGCTGTCTTTCTCCTGTATGACAGTGAATGCTGGACAATCTCCCCCAAAAAGATGAAGAAGAGACTTGAAGCAACAAAAATGTGTTTCTACAGAAGGATGCTGAGGATACCATGTACCAAACATGTGAGCAACGACGAAGTTTTAGAGAAAATGAAAACAAAACGGAAACTTATGTTTAACATCAGGAAGAGACAGTTGAGGTTTCTAGGGCACATAATGAGGAGGGAAGGCTTGGAAAATCTGATACTCACAGGACAGGTTGAAGGTAAGAGAATAAAAATAACGCATGACATACTGAGTAAATAGATGGCGGAAAACGGTTTAGGAAAAATATCAGAAAGAAAAAATTATCAAGTACTAGAACAGACAGGAAGTTGTGGAGGGCCATGATCGCCTAAGGTCCTGAGTGGACACGGCGCATAAAGAAGAACATCTATACATTTCTTCTATCGAATTACAATGTTATTTATCATATTATTATGTTTATGGGGCGAGTGGTTAGAACGTCCGTATTCTGACCATGGGTCCCGGGTTCGAATCTCACCAGGGTCGATTTGTCAGCAAAAAGACTTCTTGATGTTATCGGACTGGAGAGGTCGATCTCAGCGTGCGGCACATTTGGAAAGTGCCTGAAAACCAGACCACGGGTTGACCCAAGCCTTGGGAGTGAAATTGGTTAGACGGAACCCTTGGGGGCCATCGATAGCTATGCTAGCCCAAAGTCACAAGTCATCATGGCTGATGGATTGAGCGTGCTGGCCTTGTTCAAATTGTTGATCACGTTAGATAACACACTCTTTCCCAAAACTGTAACTAAGGCCTGCTCAGCATAGTTGCAGGTGGGCTCTGTGGGTGTTAAGCAAACACAAATGCGCCTGAGCAAGCGTCTACAATAGGGATTGGCTAGCCGCCCAAGTAGACGGGTATTCTCGAATACGAGTGGCCAGGATAAGTATATGACAGGATAAGGAAAAAATAGGTAATGGTTATAAATTTAACATGCTTCGATAGCTTTGCTAGCACAAAGTCACTAGTCATTGTGGCTGAGGTCTTGAGCATGCTGGCCTTGTTCAAATTGTTCACGCTAGATAACGCGCTCTTTCCCAGAAACAGGTCTGCTCAGTATAGTTGCAGTATAATGCACAGGTGGGATCTGCGGGTGTTGAATCAACACAAATGCGCCTGAGCAATCGTCTGCAATAGGGATTGGCTAGCCACCCTAGTAGACGGGTATCCTCGAATACGAGTGGCCAGCTATACAATATATATACATTATTATATGTATTAATTGTTGTTCCCAGATCCGCTCTTACACGGGGTGGTAGCACCTGTTAGGGTCCTAGCATGGGAAAATAGTGAACCCCAAACAAAAACAATATGAATGTATGAAAATACATTTTTATAGTAAAAATACTAACTGTACATTTTTATGTAAAAAAAATTACCAACAGTTCAGACAGGGTGTCCATAAAGTTCGTGTGCACTTTAAAAAAGTTATAAGTTTATTGGTATTTGCGATAGAAATAATTTGTAAAAAGGATTAGAAAGAAAGAAATCTAGATTTTTGTAAGATTTCATTGAAATTTTATTTAAGTTTCCACATGTCCTCATCATTAGCAATACAAAGGGTAATACGATTTTGCAGTTCACGGAAAACATTTGCCAACTGATTTACAGTAATGCCTGAAATCACATTAGTTATTTTAGCTATACTTAAAACTGGGTACATTAAACCTTATAACATTTTTTACAGATTATTTGTATCGCAAATACAAATAAAGTTATAAATGTTTTAAAGTGCACACGAACTTTATGGACACCCTTTATTTATAGTAAAATTATCAACAATACATATTATGTGCAACTGAAAGCATACAATTGCGTTCAAAAAAGATTCCGGTATTAAACATCACGTACGTTAATATGCTGCTAAACAAAATCAACCAATATGAAATAACTTTTTCAAAACTATAATCTATATAATATCCTACAATTTCATGATATTAATCCATATATGATCCTACAATTTCCTCTTTTATACAAGTTTCATTAAAAACAACTGCCAAGTATGAATGTATAAAAATATATTTTATTAGTAAAAATTCCAGCTAAACATTTTTATATAAAAAGATCAACAATACATACAGTTAAATGACCAGCAATACAATTTTATTCCTAGTTGAAGGCATACCATTGCGTTCAAAACATATTTAGTTGAAGCCATATAATTGTGTTCAAATTTCGCTATTAAATAACCCATAGAGGTGTCGATATTCCGCTAAACAAAATGAACCAACGAAACAACCAACATGAAAGAACTCTTTCATGACATTAATCCTTTTGATATCCTTTATTTTTTTAAAATCAAACTATATTCCGAGATATAACTTCAACAAAACTACAACATAAAACACATATATCACCACCTCTAGTAATTATGTCCACACAAACATATATATGCACAAAAGCCGTCTGTCCTGGGTATGACGATAAACTGCATCCGCGTCCTGGGTATTTATATATATTTATTTGAAGCCATAAAATTGTGTTCAAATTATTTAGATTTCCGCATAAATTAACCCTTAGAAGTTGATATGTCACTAAACAAAATCAACCAGCCAAACAACCAACATGAAAGGACACTTTCTTAACATTCATTCATATAATATACAACAATTTCTTAAAATAAGCTTTATTCCAAATATATAATTTCAACAAAACTACAACTTAAAACATATCACCTCCTCTAGTAATCCTGCCCACGCAAACATGTATATGCACAAAAGCTGTGTATCATCTACCATGGATTCACTTGTGAAAACAGAATAACATATATTATTAATTAAATTTCGACATTAAATGACTCATAAGGAGTTGATATGCCGTTATACAATCGATCAATCACAGATGGACGTCCTCTACCACCTTGGTTTCAAGACTCGTATCCCGACCGCGGAACTTCAAAATTCCTTTAGACCATTTTCCTTGTTTTGGTTTCCATTATAGAAATTTCTCAGCTGTTATAATCTTTGACCTTCTTTCTGTTTGATTTTCTGAGTCGATATTTCCTCAACCAATCACTATTATATATTGATTCGTTTAGACCATTTTCCTGCCAGACGAGCTTGTGCGAATAGATGGCGGAACGGGGAGGAGGAGGAGGAGGGGGTTCGGCAAACATTTCTCAGCAGTATGATTAAAAATGTCAAGAGGACAGAGCTGCTGAGCACGACATGAGTCTAGGGAGAAGGTAAAGAAAAGATCACGTAAAGAATTGCTGGATCAGTCTCAATACATCTATGCGGAGCATATGGAAGACAAGCGAGACTGAAAAAAGCACCTAGCCACTTGCGTGGATGGATGTTGAAGCGAGGGGCGCGAGCCTTATGAAATGGAGAAAAACTGCTAAGCACCACAAAAATAGAAATTTGTGGAGTAATGGATAGCTTCTCGGATTGAGGAATCAGAGTTCGAATTCCAGTCAAATCCATTATATTCACTTACGTACTATACCTTTGGGAAAGGTATGAATCCTCTTCTTCACCCCCCAGCTATGGGTAAATAGCAGGACAGACCGGGTTCTATAGCCTTGGAAGGCAACTGGTCTACCACAGAAAGAAATGGCAACCTACTGTGGGAAAAAGAGTAATGGATAGCAGTTCGGATTGAGGAATCGGAGAGCCGAGTTCGAATTCCAGTCAAATCCATTACATTCACTTACGTGCTAATATTCTTGGGAAAGAAAGAAAGAAATGGCAACCTACTGCGGGAAAAATCTTCCTTGTCGGTAATGTATCGAAAGATACGTGATCGCCTAAGCATGTATCACGCATGACACATAACTGACTGACGCTTGGGAAAGGCATGAATACTCTACTTCTCCCCCCACCAGCCAAGGGTAAATAGCAGGACACGTCAGGTTCTATAACGTTGGATGTCAACGGATCTACTGCAGAAAGAAATGGCAACCTACTGCGGGGAAAAAAATCTGCCTCGTCAGTCATGTATCGAAAGATAGATCATCCACTGAACGTGTATCAAGCCTAGCACATAACTGACTGACCCTCGGGAAAGGTATGAATCCTCTCCTCTCCCCTTCCCCCAGCCAAGGGTAAATAGCAGGACCGATGGGGTTCTGTAGCGTTTGGATGGCAACTGATTTACTGCAGAAAGAAATGGCAACCTACTGTTGGGAAAACATCTGCCTCGTCAGTCACGTATCGAAAGATACATGACCGCTTAAGCGTGAATCTCGCATGGCACATAACTGACTGACCCTCGGGAAAGGTATGAATCCTCTTCTTCTCTCCCCTTCCCCCAGCCAAGGGTAAATAGCAGGACCGATCGGGTTCTATAGCTTTGGATGGCAACTGATTTACTGCACACAAAAAAAAAAAAAAAAATGGCAACCTACTGTTGGGAAAAAAATCTGCCTCGTCAGTCACGTATTGAAAGATACATGATCGCCTAAGCGTGTATCAGGCATGACATATAACTGACTGAGAGAAGCTATAATAACCTATTTCTCAGAATATAAAACAATAGAAGACGCGCGCGCTTTATTGGTTTTGTTGTCTTTAAAAAGTTTTCAGTGAATGTTTAATCGAAATTAAAATGATTTGTTTTTTACGGCTTGTCAATCTTTTGCAGGTTATTTAAAGCCAGAATTTTTTTTTTTTAGAATTGTTTTCTTTTTGAGACAATAATGATTTACCCGAGTGGTGTTGGAGAGACGAGGTGAATTCATACCTTACGCAAAGGATATTTGCACGTCAGTGAATGTAACGAACCGACTAGAATTCGAACTCGGCTCTCTGATTCCCAGTTGCCAGCCTTTATCCATTGCACAACCTGCAACATTCAAGCTTGCAACACCTGATATTCCCAAACAGTTACCCATCTAGGTAGTGCCTTGACTCGACGTTCCTTAACTTCGGTAATCGTACGAGAACCGGTATTAAAAGCAATATGGCTATAAACCATTTCCACCCGCACATTCAATCTTACAGCACCTAGTATTTCCACAGTTACCCATCTTGGTAGTGACTAAGCTCGACGTTGCTTAACTTCGGTGATCGTACGAGAACCGATGTTTAAACGTAATATGGTCGTAACCCACTTCTACCCACACATTCATTATAGCACCTGGAGTTCCCAAATGATCACCCATCTAGATACTGACCAAGATCGACATTCCTTAACTTCGGGGAGCATCCGAGAACCGGTGTTTAAACTTAATATGGCCGTAAACCATTTCTACCCGCACATTCTAGTTTACAGCACCTGGTGTTACCAAGCGGTCACCCATCTAGATAATGACCATGCTCGACATTGCTTAGAGAACTGGTGTTTAAACGTAATATGGCCGTAAACCATTTCTACCCGCAAGCGTACTGCACCTGGTATTCGCCAAGCGGTCACCCATCGAGGTACTGACCAGGCTCGACGTTGCTTAACTTCAGCGATCGTACGAGAATCGATGTTTAAATGTAATACGGCCGTAAACCAATCCGACTGAAAGTTTTTCTTTTTCTTTAACTTCTTTTCTATGAAAAGTCGTGGTATTGTTTTTGTGGTTAAAACTTTGCTTCATCTTAGCTTTTCCTACACTCGAAATACTTATGCCAATGTTTACCGCTCTGTTTGAAGTAGACTATATACAAAGTCAATGTTTAAACACGGTTTCATTCTGAAGGACGACAAATTTCGACACTATTCACGTGTCTAACACTAGTGACTGTCTGATCAACACAAACACTTCGTTTGTTGTTGGCCGTGTGATATTTTCCCCGGTCCGCCGTAAGCGCACAGGATCCAAATCCAGGCCTTTCTCACTCCTGTTTGAATAAACCCTCCCTGATTAACCATGTCTTCAGGGTTGTAGTAGTACTCAACACGCTTGGCCAATTGCGGGTCGGCGATGCTATTTAATTTAACCCATAGTCGGAAGTACTGAATTCAGATTTGTCATTATCCTAGACCGGTTGCCAGGCTATAGGACCCAGTCTGTCCAACTGATAGGTATGGATGGCGATTTTCTTAGATGTGGCACAAGGCCGAATGTATAGAGCACCCAGTAAGAATGGAAGCCAATATTCATTTTTTATTGATCTAGCGAGACAAGATTGCTAACCTTTAAATCACGTCAAAGTGCCCAGTGTTTATAGCGATTTTCTAGGCGTAGCTTAGATGTGTGGCACAAGGCCGAAAGTATGGGCCACCCAGTGAGGATCAAACTCACGATACAGTTCTAAGTTTGTTAACCATAGCTATGGATGGATTCATATTTTCCCAAGAATATTTGCCCATAAGTGACTATAACGAACTCGACTGGAATTCGACCTCTGCTCTCCGATTCCTCAATACGAGCCACGGTCCATTAAACCACCCTACCCTTCACGTGATATTTGCCACAATAAATAATGGATTTTGTTAGAGAGTAAAGTCAACAGAGGATGAATCCTACCACCTACTTTCAACCTGGAATTGGAACCATGTATTGGCAGATTGAAGCTGTTGGAATATTGGTCTTGGTCGAAAATAAAATTCTCATAAAGCTCTTCTCGAGTGGAAGAAACGTGGAAGAACCAAAGTCTTAGATAATTTTTGGAGTTGGGAATGATATTGTGAACTACGGTTAGAAATACACATTGGTAGAAATGCTTATGGTTATTTTATAAGCATAGCTTAGATATGGCACAAGGCCAAATGTATTGGGCACCCAGTGAAGATCAAACTCACTATTCAGTTGTAATTGATTTCAAGAGACAGGCTTGCTAACCATTACACCACATCAAAGTGCCCAGAATGATTTTCTTAGCATAGCTTAGATATGGCACAAGGCCCAAAGTATTGGGCACCCAGTAAAGATCAAACTCACTATTCAGTTGTAATTGATTTCAAGAGACAGGCTTGCTAACCATTACACCACATCAAAGTGCCCAGAATGATTTTCTTAGCATAGCTTAGATATGGCACAAGGCCCAAAGTATTGGGCACCCAGTAAAGATCAAACTCACTATTCAGTTGTAATTGATTTCAAGAGACAGGCTTGCTAACCATTACACCACATCAAAGTGCCCAGAATGATTTTCTTAGCATAGCTTAGATATGGCACAAGGCCCAAAGTATTGGGCACCCAGTAAAGATCAAACTCACTATTCAGTTGTAATTGATTTCAAGAGACAGGCTTGCTAACCATTACACCACATCAAAGTGCCCAGAATGATTTTCTTAGCATAGCTTAGATATGGCACAAGGCCCAAAGTATTGGGCACCCAGTAAAGATCAAACTCACTATTCAGTTGTAATTGATTTCAAGAGACAGGCTTGCTAACCATTACACCACATCAAAGTGCCCAGAATGATTTTCTTAGCATAGCTTAGATATGGTACAAGGTCAAAAGTATTGGGCACCCAGTGAAGATCAAACTCACTATTCAGTTGTAATTGATCAAGCAAGACAAGCTTGTTGACCATTACACCACGTCGAACGAAATGCCTCAAATGATTTTCTACGCGTAGCTTAGATATGGCACAAGGCCGAAAGTATGGGGCACCCAGTGACGATCGAATTCACTATTTTTATCGTTATTGATTTCAAGAGACAGGCTTCCTAACCATTACACCGCGTCGAAGTGTCCAGAATGATTTTCTAATTGTAGCTTAGATGTGGCACAAGGCCGAAAGTATGGAGCACCTAGTGAGGATCGAACTCACTATTCAGTCGTAAATGTTGTTTGTGGCACAAGGCCGAAAGTATGGGGCACTACTCAGTCGTAATAGTTCTAGCGAGACAAGCTTGTTGACCATTACACCACGTCGAAGTTCCCAGAATAATTTTCTAATTGGAGCTTAGATGTGGCTTAAGGCCGAAAGAAAGGGGCACCCAGTGAGGATCGAATTTACTATTTAGTCGTAATGATCTAGCGAGACAAGCTTGTTAACCATTACATCACGTCGAAGTGCCTAGAATGATTTTCTAATTGTAGCTTAGATGTGGCACAAGGCCGAACGTATGGGTCACCTAGTGAGGATCAAACTCACTTTTAAGTTGTAACTAGTCTAGCAGGACAAGCTGGCTAGCCATTATATCACGCCGATGTGCCGTGGTAGAAATGGTTAGGAACCATTGTCTCAGTGGTTTTATGACTATGGAAAGCCATTGTCTGAATTTTTAAACCAAATTGTAATCTTTTTAGAATTTCTTTCTACAGTTGACTTTGAGGTTAAAACTTTGCGTAATTTTTGGGTTTCCCTACTCTTGAAACGCTGCGTACATTTTATCGTTGCGTTTGATGTCGGAAAATATTCCTTTTTATTGAGGAAACAAGGATAGTTAAGCGGCACTGACAAAATTCTCAATAACAAGAGGAAGAAGTGATCAAAATAAAACAAGGCAAGACAATATAATGGAAGGCAAAACAAAACAACTATAAGACAGTAAGAAAGTAAAAAGTTCACAAACCAGAAATAGCGTTCACACGCAAAAGGGATACAGTCAAGTGGTTATAATCTTCTAACATTTTTTAAGCATTTCATCCCAAGAAAGGCGGGTGTGTGACTAGCACGCAAGGGGTTACAGAGGATAAAGAACAAGAATAAAGAGGTGTGTTTGATGAAAGGATAAAAAGAAGGACGGGGAACAAGGTCTAGGCATCAGATGTCGATTGACATTACACTTGAATATTTGAAGATTATAGTCATCGGGGAAGCAAGTAAGGGGAAGGGAGTTCCACAGACGGGAAGTGCGAGAGAGGAAGCTGCTTGAGTAGAAGAGACGGTTACATTTAACAGTTTCGACAGTGAAAGGGTGGGGCCGAGATGCTGGTAGCTCGCTTAAATTCATGTAGCTGGGAACCAGCGAAAGTAGCTGGTCGGAACAGATGCCGTGAAAATACTTGTAGAAGAGACAGAGGGAAGCCACGGCACGTCTGTGAAAAAGCGACTGTAGATGAGATGCCAGATCAGGGCCTATCATATTGCATATCCGTCTCTGGATTTTGAGGGGGCACCAGACCATATATGACAGCAATATTCCATGCAAGGACGGGTGGTTGATTTATAGATTTGAAGGATGGACCCAGACGAGAAAAACTTTCTGACACGGCACAGAGAACCAGCTTTCCTTGCGGTAGATGAAGCTATTGATTCAATGTATTTGTTCCACCTTAAGTCAGCGGACAGCGTGAGACCAAGCAGGTGCAGCGAGGCCCAGCGAGGCGCAGCGAGGCGCAGCGAGGCGCAGCGAGGCGCAGCGAGGCGCTCTCGTGGAGTTGGCAATCAGGCATTCTCATAGGAGTCGGAGATAATTCTCCGCGATGGATAAATGAAAGCAGTTTCGTTTTAAAGTTTACAAGCCATTTCTTGCCCCAGTAAACCACAGATTGGAAGTCCTTTTCGAGACCAGCGGCCAGGTTAGTTTTGTTAACGATACCAGATTTACTATTGATGCAGGAGTAAATAGTAGTGTCGTCTACGTAGATGCCTACTTTGATGACATCGGGAAGGTCGTTAATGAAGACCAGAAACAGTGTAGAACCCAAGATAGAGCATTGGGGAACACCAGCGTTCGTGATAAAGGAGCTGGAGGAGAACCCGTTTAGGACGACCATCATTTCACGGTTTGACAGGAATTATTGTATTAAGTCAAATAATCGTCCTGTAATGCCGTATCCCTGAAGCTTACAAAGAAGGCCGGCATGCCAAACCCTATCAAACGCTTTAGAGATATTCAGAACCACGGCTCGAGTTTCTCAGTTATTGTGAAGTGCTTGGTATACAAATTTAGTTATGGCCGTGAGCATGTCAGCGGTAAATCGGGCAAAGCGGAAACCATATTGTTTGTCGGAGAGTAGATCATAGGATGTAAGGTGCAATTCGTCGTTGATTAAAGCTTCAAAGACTTTCCCGAAGGGTGGCAGGAGACTGATAGGATGGTATTTAGATAGGTCAGAAGGGTCTTGAGCACATCAGCAGGCAAAGCGGAAACCATATTGCCTATCAGACAGCAGATCATGGGATGTAAGGTGCTTAACCAATTCGGCGTTGATTAAACACTCAAAAGAATAAAAATGTATGAATTGTCCATGTGTATTGGCTAGGAAAAAAATCTCAGTATGCATCTGTAGAAATTGTCGATAAATTTGCAGGTCGGGGGGAATTTTTAGCAGTCATTTCCCGGAATTGAAACCAATAATTTAAATATTTGTAGTTGTTTTTAAAATATAACGAACCAAGTGGAATTTGAACTCAGCTTTCTGACTTCCAATTCCAAACCATTATCCACCCGCACATCCAAGCTTACAGTTCCTGGTATTCCCAAGCGGTCACTCATCTGGATAATGACCAGTCTCGTTGCTGCTTATTTCAAAGTGATATGGCCGTAAGCCATTTCTAGCCGCACATCCAAGCTTACAGTTCCTAGTATTCCCAAGCGGTCACTCATCTGGATAATGACCAGTCTCGTTGCTGCTTATTTCAAAGTGATATGGCCGTAAGCCATTTCTAGCCGCACATCCAAGCTTACAGTTCCTAGTATTCCCAAGCGGTCACTCATCTGGATAATGACCAGTCTCGTTGCTGCTTATTTCAAAGTGATATGGCCGTAAGCCATTTCTAGCCGCACATCCAAGCTTACAGTTCCTAGTATTCCCAAGCGGTCACTCATCTAGATAATGACCAGTCTCGTTTTTACTTATTTCAAAGTGATATGGCCGTAAGCCATTTCTAGCCGCACATCCAAGCTTACAGTTCCTGGTATTCCCAAGCGGTCACTCATCTAGATAATGACCAGTCTCGTTGTTGCTTATTTCAAAGTGATATGGCCGTAAGCCATTTCTAGCCGCACATCCAAGCTTACAGTTCCTAGTATTCCCAAGCGGTCACTCATCTGGATAATGACCAGTCTCATTGTTGCTTATTTCAAAGTGATATAGTCGTAAGCCAATTACAGTAAGAAGATCAAGTTTAAATAATACATGGCAAGATAATGTAATGCAAGTCAAATCAAAGTAACTATAAGACAAAGTAAAAAATTCACAAAACAGAAATAGTGTTCACACGCAAAAGGGATACAGTCAAGTGAGTATAATGTTCTGACTTCAAGACAAAAAAGAAAGGAATGTGTGGGTAACATCAGGAATTGTTCATTTTTATTGATGAGGAAAAATTATCAACATGCATTCGTAGGAGTTTTTTGTCAATTTGGGGAGGGGTGACATTTAGCAGTCATTGCCCGAGATTGAAATTATAGAAAGATGTTGAAAATACCAGAGAATCTTTGTGCAAAGAAATTTCAAGGAAAAGGGGATCAAAAAAGAGACATAGATGTAATCAGAAAAAGTTAGTTCAAATTTTAATGAGGCATGATGAGGAAAACAGGCTTGGAGAATTTGACACTCTAATTCCTGAAGACGTTAACGAGAACAAACGAGAAGCATATGTATGCGTATGTGTATCTGTAAAGAAAACAGACACTATTAAGCTGTGGGGTTCAGCGTACCCGGATTAAAAAGAGAATTTAATACGGGATACCCTGCCCACAAAATACAACGCAAATTTCAAGAAGAAACAACACGATACGGAACGTTTGTAGAAAATAGAACATTGTATATTTATTTTCTTGTGAATAGGGTAAAAAAAGATTAATGCTTTAGTTCGTTTAAGCAAAAATGTGATTTTTACAAAAATGTCTGTGTTCGCTGTCTTTCAAAAGAGTAGCAGAGTAATGTCCGTTTCTTTTGTTTTTGTATAGGTGTAAAGAAAAAAGGGGCGATCAATTTAAGCTGAAAAAGAGAGTGTGGATGAGGAATAAAAGATAAAAGGAAAATGTACTTATGAATTGTTTTGGAGTCAGTTGTAAATTTGTTGTTGTTGTTTTCCTTTCCTAATCCATTTTCGGCTCTTAGTGTCAGGTTGAATCAGCGATGGAATTTACTGTCAGTCTTCTATGATCTCTGCGCCCTTCTGACTGGTAATTGACTTGAGATTCTTTATTTATTATTGACTTTTTTTTCACACTGGCTCGTTATCTTTTTTTTAGTTGAGCAAATCGCCACCTTTAATTGGTCAGAAAATTAATTTCACACCTTATTGCGAAATCTGTTTTTAGTCGTTTAGATCCGATTTTGCGGGTGCGCAAATCTACTTTGTGTTTTTTAGTCATTTGTTGGAAAGATATAGGATTTGTATCCTATAAAGCGTACAATTCTCAATAACAATAAGAGGAAGAACAGAGCAAAATTATACGAGACAAGACAATGCAAGGCAAAGCAAAGCAACTATAAAACAGTAACAAAGTAAAAAGTTCACAAAACAGAACAGAAATAGTGTTCACACGCAAAAGGGATACAGTCAAGTGAGTATAGCGTTCTAACTTCAAAGCAAGCAAGTAAAGAAAAAGGATTGTTAACACCGAGGTTTGTCTATTTTTATTGGCTAGAAAAAAATCACAGCATGCATCTAGGCATCGTCTATAAATTTGGGGTGGGGTAATTTTTAACAGTTATTGCCTGGAATTGAAACCAACAATTTTAATGTTTAAGTATTATTTTTATTATTATTATTTTTCAGAACTTCTTACTTTGGCAGTATTAATGTGTGTTTAACTCTCACTTCTGTGTAATCTACACAGACGATTTGTTTATTGTCGGCTGGATGATCTTTACCGATAAAAAGACACGGATTTTGAGAGGAAAAGTTTTCAACAAAGGCCAAATCCTACCCGCCGCCATAGTGAAATGTTTCACCCTGAAATTGGAACCATACTATATTACCATATTAGTAATTTCAAGCTTTCTAGAATATTGGTCTTTCTAGAAAATAAAATTCTCACAGAGCTCTTGCAGATTGAACAAACGGGAAAGAAACGCTGCTATAAATAATTTTTGAAGAAGGGAATGTCATTTGGTAATTTTCCGCTTTTTTTTAAAAAAAAAAAAACAAACTTTGTTTTACAATACGCTTCTACCAAAACCAAGTATTGTTAGCGCCTCAAACTCAAAGCGAGTTGGGATTAAATATATACACGTCAGATTTACTCTTCTGGATTAAATCCAAGATTAATAAATCCTTCACCCGTTTGTTATTGTTAATATAGTTTATTTGCCAAAAACAAAAAAATGTTTTGTTTTCAATTTACTCTGGCCCGAAGGCTTCTTTTTATTTTTCACCTCTGATGGCCTAAAAACATAAGCTTGAGTTATCATTAACTGCTTTTCGGTGTTAATCCTTTTGGACTATTGCATATATTTTATAAATAGAAGACTTGTAAATAATAATAAGGAATAATCGAGTGGTTGGTATTTAACGGCAAGTCTAAAGTTTGGTAGGAAGTTTAATGAGGTACGGTTTTCAGTGCTACTTTGGAGTGTTATCTAATTTGGAATGTTATCTACAAGGGAAAATATCTACTTTGGAATGTTATCTACAAGGAAAACATATCTACTTTGGAGTGTTATCTACAAGGGAAACATTATTATCTATACCGTACAAATTTTATTTTGGAATGATATCTACATAGTAAAACAGGTGGTGCTTTGGCGTGTTATCTTTTCCTTGTAGATAACAAACCAAAGTAGTAGAATATTCTACTATGTAAATAAATAAAAAAAAAAGAAAAAAAAAGATAAATAAAAGGACAAAGTAAAAGCTTTCTTCATTTTTTTTCCTTCAAACTTTATCTTGCAATACGCAACCCAAATACTGTTAGCGCCTCAAACTCAAAGCGATTTGGGATTAATATACACACGTTAGATTTACTCTTCTGGATTAAATCCAAGATTAATAAATCCTCACAGGTTTAATATTGTTTATACCGTTTATTTGCAAAAGATTTTTATTTTGTTTTCAGTTTATCCTGACCGAAAGGTTTTTTATTCTAACGAAGCCTTTGTGCCATGCGTTCCTGAGCAATTTTAATTCCTTCTGTTTGAGTTCTTGATATGTAATGTTTCATGATAGATATAAAAATAGTTACAAGTGTTTACCCACCGATCAACCGGTAGATGGGCTTTAAGTCATTTTTCTCTACCACCGTTCAACCAGTGGCTAGGCATTAAGTCATTTTTCTCTACCACCGTTCAACCGGTGGCTAGGCATTAAGTCATTTTTCTCTACCACCGTTCAACCGGTGGCTAGGCATTAAGTCATTTTTCTCTACCACAGTTCAACCGGTGGCTGGGCATTAACTCATTTTTCTCTACCACCGTTCAACCGGTGGCTGGGTATTATGTTTTTTCTCTACCACCGATCAGCCGGTGGCTGGGCTTTAAGTCATTTTTCTCTACGACCGTTTAACCGGTAGCTGGGCATTCAGTCATTTTTCTTCTACCACCGTTCAACCGGTGGCATGGCATTAAATCATTTTTCTCTACCACCGTTCAACCGGTGGCTGGGCATTAAGTCATTTTTCTCTACCACCGTTCAACCGGTGGCTAGGCATTAAGTCATTTTTCTCTACCACCGTTCAACCGGTGGCTTGGAATTACGCCATTTTTCTCTACCACCGGTAAAGCGGTGGTCAGGTCTCAAAGGGTTAAACTTAACTAGCTAAAGCGCTTGAGTCATCATTTACAGTTTTTCTATGTTAATCTTTTTGGACTTTGAATATATTTTATAAATATATGACATCTAGTAATCTTTTTTTTTTTAATCATTTCACCCCAAGCAAGACAATAAAGCCACTAAGACTCAAGTCTGAGCGAGAAAGCATATGACAAAAAGAAAAACATAATTAATGAAGAGGAATTAAGAAGAAAACAGTTAACGATTTTACATTGCATTTACATTTTTAAGATCAAAGTTGAATTGAAAGCAATGAGGCTCGGTAAGTGTTCCACACGCGAGAAGTGCTAGAGAAGAAACTGTTAGCATAGAATTGACGGTTAGATCTACGCATTTCAACTGTAAAAGACTTTGCTGCCAGTCGAGCACTGCGTTTAAATTCATAAAGACGATGTCACAAAGAGAAAAAGAAAAGACACAAAGAAGCGACGCAATGACAATGAAATTGAAACCGAGATGCCAGCTTTGATATAATTGTATAAACATAAGATAGACTGGGAACTTCATATAATTGACTATGAAGGGGTGATGCTAGAGCTGTGAAATCTTGCATGCATTCATTTCAACTCATTAATAACTTCGTTGTTTGATTCCAGGTAAGAGGGTAGGCAGAAAAGTTCAAAGGCTGACTATGAAGGAGTGATGCTAGAGCTGTGAAATATTGAATGCAATAATAATGAAGTCTATCTTGAACAGTCACATAATTTAGCTGGGAAAAAACAATGCAGTTATTAATAAGAAGAGTTGAAATGAATGCATGCAAGATTTCACAGCTCTAGCATCATTCCTTCATAATTAACCTTTGAACTTTTCAGCCCACCTTCATACCTGAAAAGAAACAATGCGGTTTTTAATAAGAAGAGTTGAAATTAAGGCATGCAAGATTTCACAGCTCCAGCCTCACACCTTCCTAGTAAGCCTATGAACTTTTCAGCCCATCCTTGTACCTATAAAGAAACAATGCAGTTTTTAATAAGAAGAGTTGAAATTAAGACATAGAAGATTTCACAGCTCCAGCCTCACTCCTTTATAGTCAGCTTTTGAACTTTTCAGCCCACTCTCGTTATCATTGTATTAAACTTTAAAACATGTCCTCAATGATGCTAAGACTTTATTTACTGAGAAAATGGGACACGGTATAGCGCCAAACTAATTTGGTTCTCTTGACTACTGGCGGCTCTGTAATAGTGTGTTAAGTAAGTATAAATCTATCCCTCCTCCCTTCACTCACTTTGAAGTTTTATCATTTTCTGCTGCTAAAGCAGAATGCTTTGCTCGTAAATTCTCTTCCAATTCTACCCTCACATGATGTTTCAATTAGAACTAAGTCTCTACTCCCTCTGCTATCATCTCTAAAATGATTCTCCACGAAGCATGCGTACTTGATGGTGTACATATAATAGTACTAAAGAAATCTATTCTTGAAATAACTCCGGTTCTCTCTGAAATCTAACAACAAATACCTTGAAACTTCTTGCTTTCCTGCCTGTTGGAAACCTATAGAATGTCATAGTTTTCTTTCCACATGGCTTCTTAGGCCCTAGACAAACCAAGGGTTTTTCTAGTTTTTTTTTTTCTGAGCTATGTTTTCTGTATATCCCGGTCAACACTCCTCCCCCTTCCCCTGAACAAGAGCAGAGGCTCACACCTTGTTTCCTGTCTAAGAAGGGGTTCCCGGTACTTTCTCTCTCTCTCTCTCTGGACTCTGTACCAGTGCTGATGTGTTTCTCCCGTGACGTGTGCAGTCTGTGGCATTGCCTCTTCATCTTGAGGGTACACGGTTGACAGTTCGCTGGTTACTGTTTCCGACTGGTAGTTAGAAGCCCTAACTCTTGCGTAGCGTCTTGAGCGGCCGCTCTTATGAACAGTTGTATAATACCGGGGTGCTTGTAGTGCCATGACGCGCATGGAACGGTGTCCTTGCTGTCACCTCCGGTGGGCAACCCTGAGGCCACATTATGATGCAGGCTGTGCCAACTCCTCTCTGCTCATGTTGCGGTCGATAACCATCTGCTTCTCTTACTTCAGGCCTTCTCATCTTCCAACAATTACTCCACATGAAGACTCAAATGAACCAAAAAAGTAAACCTAAACCAGCCCCTCAAAAATCACCTAAACCCCTCAACATTTCGTTCAGCAACATCCGTGGCATTATAAGGGGGGTTTGGATTAGAATACGTTGTATCGAACTAAAATTTTATAATATTATTTTTTACTTTTAATTACTAATAGACTATAATATGTGTGTGTGTGTGTGTGTGTGTGTGTGTGTGTGTGTGTGTGCAAATGTATAGGAAAATAGGAAAGAGCCATTAGGTTAATAATCCGAAGTTCTTTAGTATTTTTGTTTTTATTTTTAAAAAACAATGCTCAATACACATATAGAGCCTAAATTATAATTATTTTTTTTAAAAAAATATGATTCCATCACTACATAAGAATTCTCATGTTTCAAAAACAGAAGCTAAAAACTTCAATTTAATTATAGAAATTAAATTGAATTAAAGTACCCAGCTCTGTTTCATCCTCAGGCGAATTTTGTAATAATCATTATTGATTAATCACTAATTAATTTAATGTCATTAAATGACATTTTTAAATATAGTCAAAAATACGTACGGGCAAAAAAGTTAAGTACAACTGTCGGAGACAAAGCTGGATGCATTGGATGCTGGATGCATTGGATGCTGGATGCATTTTTTTTATATCACATACTGCAGCTTTTAAGAACCGACTCCCAAAAGGATGCATCCCTGGTCACTACAAGCTTAACCTGTTCAAGACTCGAGTTAACAGTTATCTTCTCTACATATCCTCATAAACTGTGACCCTTACCATGTAACCCTCTACCTCGAGTGGCTCTTGAGCCTCGTACGGGGTGAACAGTATTGTAAAAAAAAAAAACAACAACTTCACGTGACAAAGGAGAACAAACGGAAATTTGGAATGCGTTTTGTTTTTTTTCTCTCTTTTCAAAAATGAATGTTTGTAGGTGAAAGTCAGGCTATAAAACAATGATGTTTGACAATGTCAAGATGAAGTACATATTACTTCGTTGGCAAACCTGAAAAACCAGTTAAGATTTTATGTAATTCACATTTATGATCTAATGACGGAAAACAATGAAAAACAACGTGAAAAGGAAGGCTGAAGGTTGCGGACAGTCTATGTCGATTGGCTAAAAGGCAAACCATTTCCAATGTGACGTGTCGAATATTCGACAGGATTTATAACACAAATCATGTCCAATTTTTTGTCTCAATAATTATGTAAAGGGTGTGCCCCACCTCAAATTTTACATAATTTAAAATGGGAATATCTGAATAACTACATGTCCCAGGCAAACGAAATTAAACGGGCTTCATGTTGAAGAATAAAAGATTTATTTATCAAAATTCGAACAAGATATTCAAAGAGGTGTAGATTTTATAACTGATTTCACAAAGCCTCACAAATGTTCAACCAACTTTTGGCCAGCATGCTTATACACTTCGGGTGAAATAAGGTCCTTAGGACTACGTGATTTTCCAGATGAGATTTGCTTGATGGGGCCAATTATCTCTTGATAAGTAGGTTCAAAAGACAACTCCGGAATTTTGCTCAATTGATGTGATGGCTTCCTCATCAGTAAGCGAAGTGGTGTTTAACACAGTTTCAAAATGCTATTTCCAGCGATTAAAAATGTCTGACTTATCCGTCAAGAGAGTTTAACCATCTGCTGTGGAGATAGGAGCAACACCACTTTTCTGAGGACCGAAAATGCTCTTGAGGCCAGCATAGAAAGCCTTTAGATCCTTTCTATCTGAAGCTTCTTGGAGTTCAGTGGCCTTTTCAGACCACCAATGATCTTTCATGGCCCTGAGAGCTCGTTGAACCCGAGACTTTTGCACTTCTT
>OZ010609.1:65176339-65213839 GCA_963932145.1 Acanthosepion lycidas | reverse complement strand
TTTGACCTTAGCGAACTGGTCAGACTTGGTATCGAAACAGAAGTAAATGGTTGTCTCATGAGCATAGATAAGATAGATCTGATGCCATTGGGAAGGTCGTCAATGAAAATTAAAAGCAAAATGGGACCCGAGGATGGGGCCTTGTTTGTGGGCGGTTGACACCGGAAATTAGTTTTATTTACAAATTCTTTATGCTTCATGTTTCAGCTTATAGTAAAAAAAAAATTAAAATAAATTATCATTGTATCAGTTTTCAGAATGTTATAAATATAAAATTAGCATTCCCAAAGAGGATTAGCAGTACAGTTTTCATTTAAATGGATTTATGAAGAATCTGCTTTTTTTTAAGAGGCCAATAATGACTGATTTAAATCCCCCGAGGAAGGCAAAACGGAAAGGTTTATCAACTCCTCCTTAAAGATTAAGAAATTTGGCATCGAGTTTAAAATATCAAATGACAAAGACTTGACTTAAACATGGAAGCCATGTCGTTGGCGTCTCAAGCTTTTTAAAAATGAAAATCGTTCTTGATATAAAAATAATTATCCGAATGCAAGGTTGGTGTAGATGGAATAAACTTCCAGTAGCCAAAAGCACTATTTTTTTTTAAAAGTGCTCAATACAGAGCAGAGCGAATAATATTTATTTAAAAATTATATCATAATTATGTTATAACATCACTAACCTGATTTCCTGTAAAATCGAAAATTAATTTTAAATCATTAATAAATTGTATCTAGGGTCCGTTATCGTGTTATTTAAATTATCATATACTTGTAATTTGATTGGTCATTACATATTACGTAAAATATTCCCCCCCACCCCAGTGGAGGTAGTGGTTGGTTTTGAACTCTTTAAAAACTTTTTATTTTACTTGCAACATCATCACTTGATATGAAACAAGAAGTGTTAAAACAAAATGGTTATTTTTGTGATGTTATAAAATACTTATCTTATAATTTTTAAATAAATATAAAAAAAATTAATTAATAAATTATTCTTCTATCTATCCTTCGTAGCCCTTTGCAACAGTTGTATTTTTGCCATTCATCGCCATCCATTCCCGCAAGTTCGCCAGATAAGTGTCCAACTGCTTCCCCTTCTCCTTTTTGCCTTGATATGTACTTTGAGTGTCAAATTCTCCAAACTCTCCATCCTCAGTATGCGTTCAAAAATATAATTTATCTCTTTATATATAGTCGTCCACAGACAAAGAGTTTCGCAGCTCATCAGTGTGTCTAGACGTCAGGTGGTCTCTAGCTAGGTTCGAAACCCGACTGAATTGGCGTCAGTCGGAGATTCTACCACTAATCCGTTGGCGCACGGCAGGCATTTAGGTGAATTTAAGCGTATTTATTTTTAGATAAACACACAGTGATTGAGAGAACTCAATTCGATTTAACGAACAGTCTTGCATTATTAGCCGTCATAGCCACTGTTTACAAACCCACACTTCCTCCCCAGAGAGCTCAACCAAATAATATTTTTATTTAAATATATTTTACATTGCGACGCGGATATTTCTATGTTCCTGGACTTAATTTTTTTTTATCCCATCATCAGTGTTTTCTATATCCTTTTGAAGATTATTCTGGACCCGATGAATTACTATATGTGATATATATATATATATATATATATATATATATATATATATATATATATATATATATATATATATATATATATATATATATATATATATATATATATATATTCGAATCCATTATATTCACTTACGTGCTAATACCATTCGGAAAAGTATCAATCCTCTTCTTCTCCCCCAGCTATGGGTATATAGCAGGACAAACTGGGTTCTATAGCCTTGGATAGCAACTAGTCTAGGAGAAGGACAACTCTGAATTCAAAACCTGCGGAGGGTCGTTTGGGGACCTTGTGGCACATAATGCACCAGGTCTCTGTATTCGGCCCTTAAAAAATGTCGTTGGTTCTGCACAAAGCCTTCACCACTATAATCGAATCATATGTGCTGGTATCAGGCTGTCGGTTCCTAGGAACTGAGCTGCTTGACCCTCATACATCGTATACGACGGGAGAGTCCACCATGTACATATATTAATCATTTCACCCCCCAAAATGGCAATAAAGCCACTAGGATGCAAGGGGTTAATGAATGTTAGAGAATATGATAAAAATATACTATTAAGGAGTGAGAAGAAATGAACAAGAATTAAGAAGACAGTAGATAACGATTGGCATTGCATTTAAACGTTTTCAAGATCAACGTTGACTGGGAAGCAAGAAGCCGGAAGAGAGTTCCACAAGCGAGAAGTGCAATAAAAGAAACTGTTAGCATAGAACTTACGGCTACATATCGCCATTTTAAATGTAAAATGATGAGACCTTGCAGCCATGCACTCTCTCTATATATATATAATGTATATTTAAGTATTAACCTTTCTTTCAAACATGTTTTGTTGAATATGACAAAGAAATTTTGATGAATTCTTTTATTGAATTTTTCTCGTATTCTTAAATTTTCCCGTTTAGTTGTGGTAAAAGAGTGTCAAAATTATCCGTAGTGTCTATTGTCTCAAGCGGCTTCGGACACTTCTTCAGCCATTTTCAAATGGTTTACTGTTAATTGTTGTTAATTTCTTTTCATGGTTGTCTTTTAAGATGTAATTGTATGTTGCCTATTGAATGGTAATAGCGTTTATTCCGAGGCCCGCGAAAGGATTGTGGATAGAATTCGAGTTGGCGTTTTTCTATGAAAAAAAGAAGAAGAAAAAACCAAACATTTAGCACATTATTTCCGTTGTTAAATAAGAGGAGATTTTTTTTACATAGGTTACATCTAGCCATTTCATGTGTAAAAGGATGAAACCTTGTCTGAAATCTAGTACTGGGTATTGTGGAGGTATATTCACTCACAACATGCGGTCATAAGTTGGGGCTTGTGTTCACGAGGAAAAACAGGACAAACAAACGTACATAATAACAATAAAAAAACATGGTAAATTCTAATTTCATCCAATTTTATTTATGTATTTGCGTGTGTGTGTGTGTGTGTGTGTGTGTGTTTGTTTGTTTGTTTGTTTTACATTACAATCGTGAGTGATAAAGTTATAGAAGGGAGTAAGTCACTCCGTAATAGCACGAGTCCTATCACGTTGAGAAGTTACACACATGTTGTCGTCCCGACAGTTCTTGGGCGAAGAGGTTGAATCTCATGTCTCTTAGCGGGATGTCTGTACTTCCGACAGGAACAGTCCTTGTTACATGCTGGGAGTAATTTGATTATTTTTATTTTTTATTTATGTAATTTATTTTAAACGTGGTTTAAATTTTAACTTCTTTAGTCATTTTCAAATGGTTTATTGTTAATTGTTGTTCATTTCTTTACCGGGTTGTCGTTTAAGATGTAATTGTATGTTGCCTATTGAATGGCAATAGTATTTATTCCGAGCCCCGCAAAAAGAACGTGTATATAATTCAGTTGTCATTTTCCTATGAAAAAAAAACAAAAACATTTCGCACATTATTTCCGTTGTTAAATAAGGGGACATATTTTACATAGGTTACATTAGGATAAGGTTCATGTTATAGAAGGGCATAACTGACTACGTAACATCAAAGTCCTATCACAGAGAGAAGTTATACACGTGTTGTCATCATGATAGTCCTTGGGCGAAGAGGTTGAATCTCATGTGTCTTGATGGGATTTCTATACTTCCGACAGCAATAGTCCCTGTTGCATCCTGGGAGTAATTTTATTTTTATTTTTTTACGTAATTTATTTTAAACGAGATTTAAATGTTATTTAGTTTTATTTATAATTTTCATAATTATTATTATTTTATTTTATATTTTATTTTTATTTATAATGATAACAATGTCCTCACAGCTTAAATTCGTAAAGCCCAAGTACCATAGAGGAAAGTCTATCAGAACAATTACCATGAAAGATGCGCATATCCCCGTTTCTGTGTGCATGGGGTTTTTTTTTTTTTTTGTCTGTGGGCGAGTCCTGAAATTTAACTGATATCATGCCGTGAAACAGATTATATTAGGTTGGTGCAAAAATGGTTATTTTTGTGATGTTATAAAATACTTATAATAAAAATCTCTATACTGCATAAGGTCACCAGAAAAGGTAAACAACATAAAAATAATTTTAAAAAAGGGGGAAAATACTTCTCTGAATAATTTTGAAGATATAGGTACAATGTTCGAAACAAAGTCCGTGGTAACAGCGAAGAACAAAACAATCACCCGTGCCGAAGAATTTTCCTTCATGGGGGAGCGACTTTGATTATTTTTTTCAAATTCTTGTCTGGTGGTCGCTAAATTTCTTCTGTGTTATTTGTTCCTTGACCGGGCTGACCTGGGTTCCTGCAGTAGTTGTTTGATGTTTCCACGAATTAAGTTCTTAGTTTTGCTTTTATTCACCAAGATAGGCTCCAGATTGGCTTCTCGGAATTTGGAGGGAATCCGTTTGATTCGTTCCGAGTAAAAACCAAATGCAGTTATTTTCCCACAAATCGCAATGGTTCAAAAATATTTTTGAAATTCAAGAGTCCAACACAGCGTTTGTTTCCCCCCCCCCCCAGAAAAGCAGACGATACACACTCAAGCAGCTTAAATTTCCTTAACCTTATACCTTAATAAATTTTGTCTTTTTATTATTTCTCCTAGACCTTGTTCCATCATTCATTTACTTCAGCTCATTATTCTTCTATGTGCCATGTCCCTTTAGGACGTTGGCGATCATGGCTCTCCACAATTTCCAGTCCTTTATACCTCTTAATAAATTTCGTCTTTTTGTTATTTCTCCTAAACCTTGTTTCGCCATCCATTTACTCAAGCCCACTAAGTAGGTTATGTGTTGTTTTCCTCTGTCTCTCTTGCTTTCAATCTCTCTTGTGAGCATCAGATTTTCCAATCCATTTTCTTCATTATGTAACCTAGAAATTTCAACCATCTCTTTCTGATGCTAAGTATAAATGTTCTTTTTGTTTCCATTTTCTCTAAAACTTCATCGTTACTCACATCTTCGGTCTATGGTACCATAAACATCCTTGTGTAAAACCACATTTCTGTTTCTGTCTATATTTCTGAGATGAGGTATTGTGTACACTATTTACATTATTCAGACTATTGTCCTTATCTTTGTCGCTATATATATTAACCGGGTATTGAACTCACACTCTTTGGGTCCTTTTCACTGGATCTAACTAACGCTTACATTATAGGTATATATTATTATTATTTATTCATATATATATATATATATATATATATATATATATATATATGTCATATTTATTATAATTATTATTATTATGGTTATGATGATAATAATAATGATGATGTTGAAATGATAAATTTGTGGATAAAGGTGTTAGTTAGATCCAGTGACAGGACTACCCCAGTGAGAGAAATAAAGGGTTCAGTTCGACATTCCAACCACCTGAAGAAAGCCGGAGCGTACAACGGCCGAAACGTCGTAATAAATATGGCGACAAAGATGAAGACAATAATCCGAATAATGTAAACAGCGTACACATTTCTGTTGCTTCAAGTCTCTTCTTCATCTGTGAGGAGATTGTCCAGCATTTATTAGTACACAGGAGGACTGACATTGCGTACAAATACGCTACCTACTCACTTGAAGCCATTCCCTGACGCAACAGCCAAACAACTCACAAAACTCAATCATTTTAAGCACATCGCCTATTAACTAGAAACAATTACATTGTTGTCTTAATCGTTTTAGTAATGTTCGGACATGAATCATTTCAAAGGGAAACCAAGACAATACACAATAGGTTTTTGCAACTTTAAACAAACCCTGACCTTTGACATATCAGACACCAATCAGCTGTAACATCAGGGTCAGCCCAGAAACCAAAAAATACATGTTTGTTGTATTGACTTTGAATTTGTCTGTTCCTACCAATAGACCGACCTAGGAAACCGCATTTCTATGGTTAGTTTGTAATGTAATGAATATGCATACACCTGGGTTCCCCCTCACAGTAATATGATTGGCTGGTGTCAGCCATAAATACAGACTGATGTCTATGCCCATGGCCTACGCCTATTACCTACGCCTATTGCCTAAGCATATTGCCTACGACTACAACGAGTACCAGTTCATTACGGCTACCTGCTAGATTATACTACCCTGTTACAGTAGCCAAAACCATTTAGCTACTTCGAACAAATATATCCCTTTCCGGGACATATCAGTTTGCTAATCTTACAGGCTATTATTCTTCTGAACCTCCTTAATGTATATATCCCTAACGGAGACTACATTACTTCAGCAGCGACAACAACTAAAATGGATAGCACATGTAACTGAAAGAGAACATAATGACATAATCAAGATGTTGACATTCCACACTACTTCAAACAAAAGGTTAGGAAGGAAACCTCTATCAATACTGGAAAGAATGATAACAGCTACTGGGCATGAGAAGAGAAAATAATGATATAATCAAGATGTTGAAATTCCACACTATTTCAAATAAAAGGTTAGGAAGGAAACCCCCATCAATACTGAAAAGAGCGGTAACAGCTACCGGACTTGGGAAATCGGTTTTCCTAAAAGAAAATTGTATTAAGAGAGAGATTTTATAAATTTACAGTCGAAAACAGTACTGGCTGCTCGGTCGATGAATGCTAAATATTTCCTTGTAGGGAAACGGTTAATATTACCATTATCCCAACGTTACTGTCTTTTCTAAGACTCATGACAATTCACATATAATAAGAATAAAGAAATCTCGGTTGATGAATGTCAAATGTTTTCTTATAGGGAAACGGCTAATATTACCATTACCATTACTATTCCAGATATTGATAAACATAACTACTGTTTTAGGGGAATATTGTGAAGCCTTTTCCTCTTGTTTTAAGTAATATTTTAAATCCTTTACCCTAAGCAAGGCGATAAAGCTACTAGTACGCACGCTGGGGGTGTAGGTAATGTAGGTGATGCTGTTGATTTCAATCTCAATGGGAACGATTGCAAAACGCTCCCCCCACCCAATTTCTAGGCAGAAACATAAATGCATGCTGGAATTTCTTCCTATCCAATAAAATAGGCCGGTTCTCGGTTTCATATGATTCAGTCCCGGTCTGTCTTGTCTTGAAGTCAGAATGCAAACTTGCTCTTGTGTGTCAACCCTAAATCTTAGTTTGTGAGCTTTTCGCCATATTACTGTTACTTTGTCTTGTATATATTGTTTGCTTGCTTTATAATATTTTTTGCTCTGTTCTTTTCTTTTTCTTGCAAACTTTTGTCAATTCTGTTTGTTGGACACGTCTGTCATTTATTTTACATTTAACAATGGCCGCTCTGCAGTAAATTTAATTTTATTGTGCTTATTTCTACAGAATAATATAAAAGGCGGGGCATTAAACGAAGACACTCTTGGTAGTCAGCTAAAATCTGGTATTGCCCAATACATTGAGAAGGTTTTCAAATAAGAGATTGTGTAGCTGTAATTATGTTTCTCCAAGAAATATCTTCCTGATCTTAAAAAATTTCAGTTGTGTAAATGTTGATTCCAATTTAATGGTGAACGCCTGCAAAATATTCTCCCCTCCCCAATTTATAGACAAATGCATGCTGGAATTTCTTCCTATCCAATAAAATAGGCCGGTTCTCGGTTTCATATGATTCAGCCCCGGTCTGTCTTGTCTTGAAGTCAGAATGCAAACTTGCTCTTGTGTGTCACCCCTAAATCTTAGTTTGTGAGCTTTTCGCCATATTACTGTTACTTTGTCTTGTATATATTGTTTGCTTGCTTTATAATATTTTTTGCTCTGTTCTTTTCTTTTTCTTGAAAACTTTTGTCAATTCTGTTTGTTGGACACGTCTGTCATTTATTTTACATTTAACAATGGCCGCTCTGCAGTAAATTTAATTTTATTGTGCTTATTTCTACAGAATAATATAAAAGGTGGGGCATTAAACGAAGACACTCTTGGTCGTCAGCTAAAATCTGGTATTGCCCAATACATTGAGAAGGTTTTCAAATAAGAGATTGTGTAGCTGTAATTATGTTTCTCCAAGAAATATCTTCCTGATCTTAAAATATTTCAGTTGTGTAAATGTTGATTCCAATTTAATGGTGAACGCCTGCAAAATATTCTCCCCTCCCCAATTTATAGACAAATGCATGCTGGGATTTCTTCCTAACGAATAAAACAGGTCAGTTCTCTGTTTCATATGATTCAGTCCCGGTCTGTCTTGTCTTGAAGTCAGAACGCTACATTCGCTTGTCCAAACTTGCACTTGTGAGCAACATCAATTCTCAGTTTGTGAACCTTTCGCCATATGACAGTTGTTTTGCTTTATTACTGTTAATTTGCCTTGCATATATTACTTGCTTGCTTTATATTATTTTTTGGCTCTATTGTTTTTCTTGTTATTCTTTATTGCACACTTTTGTTCGTTAGGCAGTTCCGACAATTATTTACATCTAAGCATGACTACTCACTCTACAGAAGGTAACCGAGACAAAATTATTGAGAAGAAAGAACAATAAAAAGAACAGGTTTCAAGGAAACAGAAAATGAGGATTGATGTTGCATTTAAATATTTGAAGATCGTAGTTGACAGGAAAGCAAGTAGCTGGAAGAGAGTTCCACAGGCGAGAAGTGCGAGAGAAGAAACCATTAAAATAGAATTTACAGTTTCGCTATTTACATTACTTGGACTATTGTCCTCATATTTGTTGCCATATTTATCACAACGTTTCGGCCGTTGTACGCTCCGGCCTTCTTCAGGTGACTGGAATGTCGAACTGAACCCTTTATTTCGCTCGCTAGGATAGACTGTTCTAGTTCCACGTGCCATGTCTAAAGGATGGCAGTTATCAGTTATCTGCTGTCAATTCCCCTCTCCAAGTTCTCCACTGCCTTAACCAGGTATTGAACTCACACTCTTTGGGTCCTGTCACTGGATCTAACTAACGACTTTATCCACTGTGCCATGTGTCTTTGAGGCCGGAGGGTACAACGGCCGAAACGTTGTGATAAATATGGCAACAAAGATAAGGACAATAGTCCGAATAATGTAAATAATGTACATAATACCTCATCTCAGAAATATAGATAGATTATCAAGGACCGAAACGTTGTAATAAATATGTCAACAAAGATGAGGACAATAGTCTGAATAATGTAAATAGTGTACATAATACCTCATCTCAGAAATATAGACAGATACTTACGGTTATACTTATCAATTTCAATAATAAAATGATGAAACCTAAATCGTTTACAAGCTTGTCTCGCTTGATCAATTACGACTGAATAATGAGTTCGATCCTCACTGGGTGCCTCATATTTTCGGCCTTGCTCCACATCTAAGCTACGCTTACAAAAATCATTTGAGGTATTTCGACGTGGTGTAATGGTCAACAAGCTTGTCTCGCTTGATCAATAACGACTGAATAGTGGGTTCGATCCTCACTTGGTGCCCCATACTTTGGAGTTAACTTCTTTTTTTTTTCTATTCATCATCCTCTTTCAAAATGACTACTCGTCTAAATAAACTGAGAAAGCAATGAACTGTCATATAATTTCTATTTTTAGAAGTGGTGGAACACCTGCAAACATCCCCAAAAGGTTAGTGAATGTTTATAGGAAAGGTTGCACCTTTTGGAGTCAAAGGTAAGAGATAGGTTATGATAACCCTAGAGAGAAAGAAGAAACTGATCTTAGTGACAGACTCCACATTGGCAGGTAAGCTGCTGTTGTGAATTAGGATAAGACTAAACAGGATGGTGCTCGCTTTACAGTTGACCAAAGAATCACTATTAAAAAAAAAATCTATTAAAACCTTCACGTGAGTCAATATAGTACCTACTATTTCCAAAGTTTCCAAAGAGTCCGTCTTGGGTATGACGATAAACGATATCTGCGTCCTGGGTAAGACGATAAACTACACCCGGCAGCAAGGCCTCTGACTGGGAGGTTTCGAGGGGCATGGAACCACCTCCTAATTGCTAGTGTTCCCAGGTTCACCCTGACCCGTGTCGTAGCACCTGTCAGGGTCCCAGATATGGGCAAATGGTTAACACTTCCAAAATGCGTTAAAACACTATGAAAGTATGAAAATAGGTTTTAATACCAGCAATACTTTTGGAGAAAAATTGCCAACAATATATTTTTTGAAAAAAAATATTACTAGCAATACATTTTGTAAAAAATATTACCAACAATACATTTTTGGAAAAAAAATATTACCAACAATACAGTTTTTAAAAAAATGATTATCAGCAATATAATTTTGAAAAAAAAAATTACCAGCAATACATTTTTGGAAAAATATTACCAGCAATATATTTTTGGGAAAAAAAAATTATTATCGGCAATATATTTTTTGGGAAAAAAAAAATTATTATCGGCAATACATTTTTGGAAAAAAATTTTTTTTATCAGCAACACATTTTTGGAAAAAATATTACCAGCAATAAATTTTTGGAAAAATATTTACCAACAATATATTTTTTGAAAATAATACTAACAGCAATAAAAATCTTGTCGGCATTAAATAACCCACTGAGTTGTTGAAATGCCGTAAAACAAAACAAATCAAACCAAACAGAAAAGAGTGATCACAACATGCTGACAAAGAACATGAAGGAGCTGCAACACATTGATAGCGCTTAGAGGAGAGTTGTCCCTCATAGATGATGATATTTAACCCATAGCTGGAAGATACTGATAATGAATACGCATAATATCTTTACTGCAGATAAACTGACCGCCACGTGCCCTGTAACCCATTAGATTTTTAGAAACAGTGGTGTTTTTAGGGCAAGTTAGCTTCATAGAGCCCATCCCCCGCCCTCAGGATGATTTTGACTGCAGAATTTTTCTTTTCCTGGTTGCTACCTCAAAAGAGTTAAACCAACTCTGCTTTTTAACTAATAGTTAGATGGAGAGATTGATTCGTGTCTTTCCAAAATATATTTGTGCGAAAGGGAATTAAACGCGTGCAACCTGAATTCGAACTCGGTTTGCCAGTTTATCGTTCCGAGTCGTTAACCGTTACGATATATGCAACTCCATTTCACCATTTTACTATTGAATTAACTAGATGCAAACCTCTGTTCTATTCTGATATTTTCGTTTCTCGCACGTCAGCCATATGGAACTCCATTCCGATTTCTTGCTTCCCAGCCAACTACAATCTTCAAACAATTAAATTAATCATCAGTCGCCATCTTCTGTCTTCCTGCTCGAAGCGATAAACCGCTATTCCTGTTCAAAAGACAGGGGAGGAGTGTGAACCGGAAAATAGGCAGACCTATCTACTCCAATTGAGGAAAAATAACATTTAAGAGATTAGATGGAGACGTTAGAAGTATCGTGTTGAAGTAGACTTTAAAAGGAACCGAAAACCAAATCCTAAACAGGAAACAAGGGATAAACCTCTACTCCTGTTCAAAAGACCGGAGAGGAATGTGAACTAAATGATAGGCAAACCTATCTACTTCCGATTGAGGAAAAATAACATTTAAGAGATTAGGTGAAGACATTAGAAGTATATAGTTAAAGGAACCGGAAACCGAATCCTAATCTGTACTCAAGGGATAAACCTCTACTCCTGTTCAAAATCCCTGGGAGGAGTGTCAACTAAACGATAGGCGAACCTTCCGCTCCAGTTGAGGAAAAATAAATAACATTTAAGAGATTAGGTGAAGATGTTAGAAGGATATAGGTAAAGGAACCATAAACCCAATGCTAAACAGGAAACAAGGGATAAACCTCTACTCCTGTTCAAAAGACCGGGCAGGAGTGTGAACTAAATGATAGGCAAACCTATCTACTCCAATTGAGGAAAATAACATTTAAGAGACTAGATGGAGACGTTAGAAGTATATTGCTGAAGTCGGCTTTACAAGGAACCGGAAACATAATCCTAAACGGGAAACCATGAATAAACATCTCGTTCTGTTCAAAAGGTCAAAGAGGTGACAATAGGTGAACCGATGACCATTATTGCCTTACTTGGAATGAAATGACTAAATGATACTACTTTAAAATGTAAATCATCAAGTCTTTTATGCTTGAATATAGTGATTTCCTTTAAATTTTAAAAGCACCCAGATTATGAATGAAACAAATAGCAGAATAAATTAAATAAATTACATTATTCGGACTATTGTCCTCATCTTTGTCGCCATATTTATTACAACGTTTCGGCCGTTGTACGCTCCGGCCTTCTTAAAGTAGTTGGAATGTCGAACTGAACCCTTTATTTCGCTCACTGGCGGAAACTGTTCTAGTTCCACATTAATAGATGTCAGTTATCAGTTATCTCTTGTTAATTTCCCTCTGAAAGTTCTCCACTGCCTTAACCAGGTATTGAACTCACACTCTTTGGGTCCTGTCACTGGATCTAACCAACGCCTTTATCCACTGAGTCATGTGTCCTTGAGGAACTAGAACAGTCTACCACAGTGAGCAAAATAAAGGGTTAAGTTCGACATTCCAACCATCTGAAGAAGGCTGGAGCGTACAACGGCTGAAACGTTGTAATAAATATGGCGACAAAGCTGAGCAGAATAGTCTGAATAATGTAAATAATGTACATAATACCTCATCTCATAAATATACACAGATATTAAATAAATTAGTTTGATTATTTATAATTGTAAAATCACCTACAATATGAGTGAAGGTAAAAAAAATACTAAAAAATAAATTGTCATCCACATTGAAAATTCCCTTGAAACGCTCTTCATGTTAACTTCGTCATGCTGTCATTATTGATCATATCCAGTGATCTGCATTGAAAGTCATGGTACATGCTCGCCATCCTCTCGTTAATTTTGTTCGTTTCTTTTAAATTTTGGAATTCGAACTGAATTTAGAAAAAAAAAAAACATAATTTTATTCAAAGTATTTCTTTCCACACCCCACACACATCTCTTCTACTTGATGCGTTGCATTTTAACTCCAAGAGATGTCTTTATTGAAGTCAGTCATTGATTGTAAAAAGAATTTCTGAATTCAAAAGATTTTATGGCTCAAACTGCAGTAGAAATAAATCCCTAACCCCACCTGAAGGTAGAATAAATTCCAAAACTTACCTGAGTGCAGAATAAATTCCAACTCACATCTGAGTGCGGAATACATTCCTACCTCTAACCTGAATGTACAGGGTGGTTTGAAAGTCTTTTCACCCCTACTGAATATAATTTTCGATTTCAGATGGCTGATACAGTTTGGAAGAAAGGTAAGGGATGACAAGACTTTCAGACCACCCTGACGAATAAATTACTTCTCACCTGTGCGGAATAAATTCAAAATCTCAACTGAGTGCGAAATAAAATCAAGTACGGAATAAATAAAAATAAAATTAAGAAAACAGCAGATATATAAAATGCATTAAGTTCGATAAATATTTGATATATTTTTTGTTTTATACGTTATTTTTTATTTAAGTAATTTTTTTTTTTAAATTAAACAATGTTAATTACATTTACCAACCTGAATTTTCGAGAAATTTCATAGAAAATGTGCGTTCTCCGACAGGAATCGAGCCCGTAAACCAAATGGGAAACCGTAAATGCCATTTGATCTGACGTGCACATAGAAGCAGTCAGCCACATAGAAGCAAAGTCCAAATGACTGATTATAAACACACACCTTCGACGATTTTTCTCGATCGATCATATCTGCACATGCAACATATCTTAACGTAAACAATGAAAACATATTATGAAATGAATTAAGTCCAACAATTATTTAATATATTTTCTGTTTATACGTTATTTTTATAGCTGCAATTTAAGTAAATGCTCTGTTTATAGTTAAATAGGATTAATTACATTTATCGATATATATATATATATATATTATTATTATTATTTTTATAGATATAATTTATTTAAGTAAATGCTTTGTTTATATTTAAACAATTGCATTAAATACTTAGTAATTAATTACATTTACCGACCTGAATGTTAGTGTAATTGCGTAGAAAATCTACTCTCTCCGACAGGAATCGAACCTGTAACCCAAATGGGAAACTGTCATTTGATCTGACATGCTGTTAACCATTCAGCCACAGAGAAGCAAAGTCCAAATGACTGTTTATAAACACACACACCGAGGATTTTTCTCGATCGATCATATCTGCACATGCAACATATCTTAACGTAAACAATGAAAACATATTAATATTATGCAATGGATTAAGTCCGACTATTATTTAATATATTTTCTGTTTATACGTTATTTTTATTGCTGCAATTTAAGTAAATGCTCTGTTTATAGTTAAATAGGATTAATTACATTTATCGATATATATATATATATATATATATTGGAGGCACGGTGGAGTAATATACCGTAATATATATATATATATATAATTGTTTATTTAAAAATTTGATTCCAACAGCGTGTTGGAATCATATTTTTGAATAAATAATTATATTTATGCTCTACTTTTGTATCGAGCACTATTTTTAAAAAATAATAACAAAAATACTAAGGAAGTTTGGATTATTTATCTAACGAGTTCTTTCCTATCTTCTATATATTTTTCACACACACACACACACACACAGACGCACACATCTAGCAAAATATATTTATCTGTAACCTTGGAAACATGAATTTTATTTTAGCTGTGTATTTAAAACCCAGTAATTTTTAAAGTTACTCCAAAATTCGCTTGAGGATGAAATGGAACTAATGTCTTTAATTTAATTACAAAATTAAATTCGGGGCTTTTAGCTTCCATTTTTGAAACATGGTTAGAACTGTGTAGCGAAAAAAAACATCTTTTAAGTTAATTAATTTATAATATTAATGCTCTGTAAATTTACATCGAGCACTATTTTGTAAAAATAAAAATATCTATAAGAACACCGGATTATATATCTTACTGTTCTTTCTTTTTATTAATATATATATATACATACATATATATATATATATATATATATATATATATATATATATATATATATATATATATATATATATATATGTAAGTTAAAGACCAAATGCAGATCAAATATGGATCTCGAAATCCGACAGGAGGATAAGATAAGGAAGAAAAAGGAAACTTCTATCAATCTAACAAGTTTTAAACAAGTTTTAAACAAGTTTAAAGCTTCGTCAGAGATTGAGAGAAAACAGACAAAAGACAGAACTTTAGTATTTTCTATTTTGCCAGGTTCAATTCTTATTATTCAGTCACGTATCACATGCATTAAAACCGTAGATAATTCTATGTGTAAGTTTGTAAAAATTCTGGTATGAAGAAGAGAGAATGATGTGTATACGTAAATATGTATGTGTGTCTGTCTAGTAGGAGGGGTTCTAATGTCTTCACTTTTGTGCGGTCACTCGGCGCAGTGGGGTGGCGTTTCTCTTTAATCTGGGACTGTTTTGTTTTTATGCACGTGGTCTTAGTATTAGATAGATATAACTTAGAGTCTTTAAGAATGGATTCCAAGAATTATGGCGATGTAATGTAATCTTTTAGGCATGTATCTATAGTTAATAATAATGTTATTATTAAGCTCTCTCAGGTGGGATGTGGCGAATCTCTCACTGCTCTATCGCTACCACCATGGAAATTGCTCGGACAAACTACATTCCTTGGTTCCGCCATGTCTAATCTTCACGGCTAGAACCCGCCATGCCACTTACATAGTAGCAAACCAGCCACATTCCCTCCGTATTCCATTGGTGAGAAGTTCCACTCTATCAGCCTCTTTTCGCGAACCAGCACCCTGTGGAACAGACTCCCAAAAGGATGTTTCCTCGATCACTATAATCTTAACCTGTTCAACTCTAGTGTTAACCGTTACCTTCCCCTCTTATGCTTATAAACTATCCATTAACGTAACCCTCTATCTTGAGTGGCCCCGGGCCTTGTACAGAGTAAAACTTACTGAAAAAAAGAAAACGCTTTCAAAGTATTTTCTCCCTAAAGAATTTATGTTCTTTTTTAATTAGGGTGACATTAGTAAAATCAAAGTTATCTCCAGCGTCGTTCCTATGCAATACGAGAGAGTTAGATCGTTTCTCCAATCGCAAATCTCTCTTGTATTCGTAAATGCGGCTAAGGTATTTAATTATTTACACGGATTTCTTTTTCAGTCCTTATCTCTATCTTTCTTTCCATTAAGGATAATGTAAAAAATATTTTTTTAAAGTCATTCAAATCAGTTGAATGTGTTTTTTAATAACCGCTTGAAATATATATATTTTTTAAACGACTTGTATAATTTTTCCGTATTTAGTTTTCAAATACGACAATTTTGATTACTCGCTATTTTCAACCGTTTTATTCATTTTCTGTCCCCTTTTATCGTCTTATTTTTTTTTAAATTTCATTAAAATGTTTTATAATATTACACTTAAAGATACTTTACGATTTTCTTAACTCACTTAATGAATAAAGTGACACTTTACCGACATTGAAAGCGGGATGTACAACTTTTAGAATTCATTGATTGATACAACAAATGGTTATTTTTAACATCGAGTAACCAGTTTTTATAGCAACATTCATATTCTATCGCTAATATTAAAGCTATCAAGGTTAAATTATATTTTTTTCTTTGCTATTTTTAAAAATTTTTGCTTTTACAGGTTTTATTTTTAGCTGTACAAGTTGTCTACCCCCCGCCCGTGAGGAGGGGGTATTTGTCAATTCGATTTTTTAAATCACGATTAATGGTATATATGTTCTGTTTCTTGTGAAGAATTAGTAATGTAAAATGAAGAGGACTATTTTTTGGGGCTCTTGCAGTCAAACTTTTATTTATAAGAATAAATAAAGGGCCCCATTATTGTTAAGCTGAAATAGAAATAATTAAAATCGCATTAATTAAGAGCTCCTTAATTTATTTTCTGAAAAAAATGCACCAAAACAAACCAAATGTCAGCGGTTTTTGAATTTTGAGCAGAGAATGTGGAGATTCAGTTGTGTCAATAAACAATGAAGAAGGAAAAACTACTCTCTTCCTTACTCTCTCTCTCTTTCTCTGTTCTCCTCTCCCACATTCTCTCTTTCCCTTTGCCACTTTCTCTCTTCCCCATTCACTATATTTCCCCTCTTTCTTTCTCCTCCCTCTCACTCTTTTTTCTCCCTCACTCTTTATCTTACTCACTTCCCACATTATTCTCATTTCCCCCTCTCTTTATTTCCTCTCTTTCTTACACTCTCTCTTTCTATCTTCCACCTCTCTCTATCTCTCTTGTTTCTTTATTTCTGCCCTACTCTCTCCCTTTCTCTTTCTGCCTTCCCCTTATCCCTCTCCTTTCTACCCTCTTTTAACCTTCTCTCTCTTACTCTCTTCCTTACTTTTCCTCTTTCTATCTTTAACCTCTCTCTTTCTTTCTTCCCTTTCTCTCTTCCACGCGCTTCCTTCCCCCATTTCTCTCTCCCCCACTCTCGCTTTTACTCTTCCCAATCTCTCTCTTTCTCTCTTTCCCTCTCCCACTTTCTCTCTTCCCCGTTCACTATATTTCCCTCTTTCTTTCTCTTCCCTCTCACTCTTTTTTCTCTCTCACTCTTTATCTTTCTTACTTCCCACATCATTCTCATTTTCCTCCTCCCTCTCTCTCTCTTTCTTTATCTCTTACACTCTCTCTTTCTATCTTCCACCTCTCTCTTTGTTTCTTTCTCTCTGCCCTACTCCCTCTCTTCCTTTCTCTTTCTCTCTTCCCCTTATCCCTCTCTTTTCCACTCTCTTTTAACCTTCTCTCACTTTCTCACTTTTCCTCTTTCTATCTATAACCTCTCTCTTTCTTTCTTCCCCTCTCTTTCTCTCTTCCATGCGCTTCCTTCCCCCACCTCTCTCTTCCTCACTCCCTCCACCTCTCTCTTCTTCACTGTCTCTCTTCCTTTCTTCCCTACACATGAATATAATGGCAGTACTAGATTGCTGACAAGGTCTCCTCATTTTACAGTTGAAATGGCTAGATGTAATCGTATGTTCTATGCTAACAGTTTCTTCTCTCGCACTTCTCGCTTGTGGAACTCTCTTCTGGTTTCCAGTCAAATTTGATCTTCAAAAATTTAAATGCAATTTCAGTCGTCATCGTCTCTTTGAATTCCGCTCTTTTATTGTCCTTTTTCAGATTCTTTCAAACTCGGTAATTTCTTGTGGCTTAGTGGCTTTATCACCTTGCTTGAGGTGAAATGATACTTTATGATTATTCGGGCCTCTTGTTCATTTTCAGATTAGTCGCAAACCTCTCACTTTTGTATGGGCCTCACCTGTACAGAAATTAAGATAGAAAGCTGAAATAGTTTTTTTTTTTTGTTTTTTTTTCTAGTTTTATAACAAGTGACAGTATATAACGATCGACATTGCAACGATCGACATTGCAATAAAAAGATCTAAATTGACTGGGAAGCAAGCTTGTCTTTTTGGTGAGAATTCCGCGGCCCACTTCTTCCCAGTGGCATTGGAAGAAGAGTCCTCAGCAAATGTCTGCCTCTGTTTTGTTCTTTTTTAGATTTATTGCATAATTCTCACCTTTGTATGGGCCTCACCTGTACGGAAATGAAGACTGAAATCTGAATTAGTTTTTCTAGTTTTATAAGAAGTGGGAGTTTATTGTCACAACAAAAACGTTCTTTCTGGGTGAGGCTTACAACTTTTTAAACGACTCTCGTATATTTACGTTCATAAATTGACTATTTTGCGACAGATAACGCGACTGAGTCATTAATAATAAACAAGGATTAAGAAGACAGCACATAACGATCAAAAACATCAAAGTTGAATAGGAATCTATTTGGGAAGGCCAAATCTCTCGCTATTCCAATGCAACTTCGGATTTCGGTACCACATTTTCCGTCATCTGTTAAAACATTTTTCACATATTTAAGCGTAGGAACTTTTGTTTATTTTAACATACCAATTTCTAGACCGCGTCTGGTGTTTTTTCTCTTGTTGACAAACAGATTCTGTCTTAAATTTTACAAAAAAAAAACAAACAAACAAACAAAAAAGAAATTATTATTTCTTTACTGAAAATACAGTGTAACCCGGATATAAGAGACCCGGATATAAGAGAGATTTTCTCTGGTCCCAAATTAGAGCCATACTTACCTAAACAAAATAGACCAAACCCTGATATAAGAGAAACCCTGATATAAGAGAAACCCGGATATAAGAGACTTCTTCTCCGGTCCCGACAACTCTCTTATATCCGGGTTACACTGTAATACATTTTAAAAAATACACGGTCAATATGGTCGAAAGTAAATATCTGTGTTGTCCCTTCCCAGGTTGAATTCCGCAGCCGACTTCTTCACAGTGGCATTGGAAGAAGAGTCCTCAGCAAATGTCTGAACCATGTCCTCATAGATTTCCTTGGGTTTCATATCTTTCGTTTCCAAATACTTTATGACTGTTCGGGCCTCTGTTTTGTTCTTTTTTTAGATTTTTTGCACACCTCTCACCTTTGGATGGGCCTCACCTGTACGGAAAGACTGAAATCTGAATTAGGTTTTTCTAGTTATATAACAAGTTGTAGTGTATTGTCATAAACAAAAGTGTCCTTTCTTGGCGAGGTTTACAACTTTTTAAACGACTCTCGTATATTTACGTTCATAAAGTGATTATTTTGCGACAGATAACGCGACTGAGTCGTTGGTAATAAACAAGAATTTAAAAAACAGTACATAGTAGACATTGTATTAAAAAGATCACAGTTGATTCGGAGGCAAGCTTATCTTTTTTTGGGAGGCCAAATCTCTCGCTATTTCAATGCAACTTCGGATTTCGGTGCCACATTTTCCATCATCTGTTAAAACATTTTTCACATATTTAAACTTCTGTAGGTGTCTGATTTTCAAATCTGGGGAGTCATGTTATCTCTTTAAGACACATTTGCTATTGAAATCACAGTAAAAGCATTTGGTGCTAAAAATCTAAACTTATATTTAAATGGGCCATCGTCATTGTATGAATTGAGCCTTCCAAATGGACTGAAGTGAGCCATTCTAATGGTATGATATCAGCCATCATATTTGCATGCCGGTGAACAATCCTCATAGTAATCTTCATAGTAATGGTATAAATAGAAACCATCCTCATAGCATGAAAGGGGACATTATAATGGAATGAAATAAACCATCGAAATTATATGGAGTGATCAATCCGATTGGTATAATGTGAGTCATTGATTGATTCATTTTTATGGGTTATCTACCCTTTGTAGGTTAATTAAAGCCGAAACATATTTCTGCATTATAAGAATAATTCTTTTGATTTATTAGAGTGAATATTGCATTAACAATGATTTTCCAGATACAAGTCTTACTATTTAATCTATACCTGTGGGAAGGACGTGGATTCATAAATTTCCCCGAAGGTATTGCTATGAGCCATCTTCCTGGTATCAATGTAACCATTCTCATTGCATGAAAGAAAACATTACAATAGAATTAAGTGAACCATCCGAATGGTATGAAGCGGGCAATCCTCGTTGCTTCATGTGAACCATCCTAATGGTATGAAGTGAGCCATCCTAATGGTATAAATGGAACCATCCTAATGGTATGAAGTGAGCCATCCTAATGGTATTAATAAAATCATCTTTATGGTATGAAGTGAGCCATCCTAATGGTATGAAGTGAGCCATCCTAATGGTATGAAGTGAGCCATCCTAAAGGTATAAATGGAACCATCCTAATGGTATGAAGTGAGCCATCCTAATGGTATAAATGGAACCATCCTCATGACATGAAAGGGGTCATTTTAATGGAACGAAATGAATCATCCAAATGGTTTAAAGCGAGCCATCCTCAGGGTATAATGTGAGCCTTTCTAAGGGTATGACGTGAGCCTTCCTAATGGTATTAATAAAATCATCTTTATGGTATGAAGAAAAAAACATTCTAGTGATATGAAATGAGCCATCTGAGCGGTTGAAAGCGGGTTGTCCTCATGGTATGATGTGAGCCATCCTAATGGTAAAAATAAAACCATCTTCATGGTATGAAAGAAAACATTCTAATTATATGAAATGAGCTATCCAAATAGTGTAAACCGGGCCATCCTCATAGTAGGAAGTGAGCCATACTAATGGTATGAGTGGAACCATCCTCATGGCACGAAAGGACAACTAATCGACAGTCGAGACAATAGTGTCTGGGCGTGAAAAAATCAGATGCAATCATCATACACACTGAAAATAGATTCATATTACTGCACACCACTGCAAATGACGTAATATGAGGGAAAAATAGAAATCGATTACACCCCGTCACTCCAGTGGGTCTAAAACTGACCGAATGGTGAAAGAAAGGAAACCAAAGCGATTGTTTCAATTAATTTGCATAAGGGTGTATGATCCTTAAAGCAATATTCTTCAGTTTATTCTGGTTGATCCTTAGTTAGTAGTTAGTAACTTAGATAGTTAGTTAAGGCCTTCGTCACACCCTGTCAGTACCTCATAAATAATAGATTATTCTGTTTTGATTACAAAGAAAGAAGGGAAATATATTAGAAATATAGAGGAAGTGATAATGCTCTCTTGCTTCTAATGTTTGCTTCTGTAAATATTAGTTGATTTATTGAACGGCATATCAACTCCTTATCGGTCATTTAATGCCGAGATGAGCTTTGAAGTAATAAAAAATATAGCTTTGTGAGCTTTGAAGTAATAAAAATATAATATATGTTATTCTGCTTTCACAATTGAATACATGGTAGATGATACTCAGCTTTTGTGCTGATGTGGGTGCCAAAGTTGGGCCCACAGAAGTAAAACACGGAACACGGATTAGAAGGAAGAAAGATATATTAACAGCAGGTTACAGAGATAGTGTAAGCAGAGCTTACTATAAGTTAGTGTCCAACACTGGTAGTCGTACTAGACACTCTCTGTCAGTAGTTTCCGGTCTCACAATATGTGCATATATACATGTTTGTGTGGACATAATTACTAGAGGTGGTGATATATGTGTTTTATGTTGTAGTTTTGTTGAAGTTATATCTCGGAATAAAGTTTGATTTTTAAAAAATAAAGGATATCACAAGGATTAATGTCATGAAAGAGTTCTTTCATGTTGGTTGTTTCGTTGGTTCATTTTGTTTAGCGGAATATCGACACCTCTATGGGTTATTTAATAGCGAAATTTGAACATAATTCTATGGCTTCAACTAAATATGTTTTGAACACAATAGTATGCCTTCAACTAGGAATAAAATTGTATTGCTGGTCATTTAACTGTATGCATTGTTGATCTTTTTATATAAAAATGTTTAGCTGGAATTTTTACTAATAAAATGTATTTTTATACATTCATACTTGGCTGACTATTTATGTAATTTAATAACAATGAATATGTTTTTAATGAAACTTGTATAAAAATGGAGTTGCTGCTCAAATTCTAAATTATTAAATTACATTAACCGGCAGCCAAGAATGAAAATAACACTACAACATTCAAAAGTACCTTGTCAGTCGTTTTTAATGAAACTTATATATATATATATATATATATATATATATATATATATATATATATATAATTGTGTATTTGGGCAGCAACCCTTCTTTTATACATGTTTCGTTAAAGACGACTGACAAGGTACTGCGGTTAAGCTTTTTATTTACTTTTTCTTGTGTCCGTATAATTGTTTTCTTTTCTGGACATACATACACACACACACACACACACACATATATATATATATATATATATATAAGTTATATGGACATGAGTTTGTGACCCTGGGCTTCACGCTTTTGCAATCATCAGACAAACTGGATTATTTTTTTAAATCTGGATCTATTTATGCTTGTTTGACTATGTTTGTTTGTGGGAGGGGGAATCTACTTATTTGTTTGTTTCGGGTCAAACGAGCATAAATAGATCCAGATTTTAAAAAATAAAGAAGTTTGTCTGATGATTGCAAAAGTGTGAAACCCAGGGTCACACACTCATATCCATACAATTTATTATGTTAGCGCTATCACTGATATTAAGCGCTTTCAACTAAGTACCGCACATATAAACTAATATATATATATATATATATATATATATATATATATATATATATACCTGCGTTCCAAGTTTCATTGTTCTAGCAACACATCAGGCACGAATTATTACCTTTGATTTTTTTCGTCTGATGAGTTGGTTGAACAAGGAAACTTTAAGTTCCACATTGAACGTAGGTATATATATATATATATATATATATATATATATATATATATATAAATATAGTGATGGGATTTTTCCAAAGACGGTCAGCAATTGTAGCCGTGTTCATAGTTGATATTAATGGGTGTCGGCTTTTTTATTATTAATTTTCATTTTTATTATTATTTTCATTAGTCTTTCTTACACGTGAATGAGGCTTTTAAAGTAGTATTACATGATCACAGAGATGTAATGGGATTTTTCTTCATAGACATCAAACATTAAGGGTTGTAAATGTAATTAATACTGTTTAATTAAAAAACAGAGCATTTACTTAAATAAATTGTATCTATTAAAATAACGCATATAGACAGAAATATATATATATATATATATATATATATATATATATATATATATATATATATATAATTTCGATTATAGGTGCAGTTCCATTTATAATTACATGAATCATTCATACAAAAAACAAATATAGAGGTTAATGATTTAAATGGCGAGAATACATCTTCGCAAACAATTTCAATAAGATACACTAACCCCGAACCTGTATATGAATGATATGATCCCTGTTTATAAATTCCAGTTTCATAAGGTCTTTTTTAGTTTTTACAAGTTTTCGTCTGTTCCTACGGACATCCTCAGGTATGAAAATAGATTTGTTCTTGTTTTTTACTTCTCGGTAATAAGAGGACAACGAAAATATAGATGTAATCTAAAAAAATGCTGTGAGAAATACTTTATCGTTTTGGAACGTGCGGTCGCAACGCTGAGTTTGAATTTTAAATTTTAAGGTTGTGCGTTTTAGTACAAATATAGTAAAATAGGAGAATTCTTTTGTACTGGTAGATTTTCCGTCAATGTGACATGAACTATATTGTTCAATAATTACAGAAATGTCACACTTATTATCCGAAAGTTGCATGTTGGATCAGTTATTTTAATTTCGATTATAGGTGCAGTTCAATTTATAATTAGATGACTCATTTATACAAAAAACAATTTGTTTTTTGTATGAATGAATGTAATTATAAATTGAACTGCACCTATAATCGAAATTGAAATAACTTATATATATATATATATATATATATATATATATATATATATATATATATCGGAAAATTCTTGTTGAAAACACAACTATACTTAAACATGAAAACAATAAAGAAAAACTATAAATTCTTGAAGCTATATACATAAAACTGTTGAAACCTAACCTGAACAAAATAAACTACAAAATCTCCACAAATATTCTTAAATGCCTATAATTGATAACAGAAGCCATTGGTTTGTACCAACGGCATCCCATACTTAATACTTCTCGTTTTCACTCTCGCTTGGTCATGTGTGACGTCACGAGCTGCGACGTGACTTTCGCTTCCGCGTCTCGTATACACGAGTTCGTCGTTGCTTAGAAATTTTTCATGCAACAAAACAGACTATCATTATTGTTTCGTCCGTGTATTGTTTGATATATTGAAAAGTAATTGTCATCTTTGATAATGGGTTATGTAAGCCGAAAGCTTAGATTGGATTTAACATGTATCAATATGGTATTTTCCTTTCGTTTTTCAATGATAATGTTATTAATCTTATCAGACAATATGAAAGGAACTTACTTAAAATAGACAAACTTGTCTATATTATTTAATGAAGCATGCATCAATATATATATATATGTATATATATATATATATATATATATAGATAGATAGATAGGAGTGGGCACGTTTGTTATTCGACTCTGTTGTATGAGTCATTGTTGAAATCATTCCAAGTTTTTCGGATAATCAGTCGTCTTCGACGAATCCGATTAAGGCGTGACTTCGACCTGCTGGTATCTCCCTCCTGTAATAGATTGAACCAGCTTGGACGTAAAGGAGAGGACCACAAAATGAAGGTTCTTATCTACTCAAGATCATCCGTTGTATTCAAAGAAAATATATTACAATCTTTGAGGTTGTCGGAATTAGCTCCTCCTTAATTCACAAATTTCACTAGGGGTCTCTCTCTCCATACTGTAAATACTGGGCGACTTCTTGCCTCGATGTCTCTTTCCTTCAGGCCTCGTGCCGCATCCCACCTCGCGTGGGGGTGAGGGAAATCCTCTCTCTTTTTTCTTCATTTCAGCGAACACCGCTACTATGTGAGCTCTCGCAAAAGACAGCTATGAACATTACAAACATACACGTACGTACGAACATTCACCAAAGAAGAAACACCAATGTTATTGTCCATTGTACAATTGTTTTGTTTAATACATATATTTGTTTATATATATATATATATATATATATATATATATATATATATATATATATATATATATATACTAGCAGTAGAGCCCGGCATTGCCCGGGGATGTAACAGTAAGAGATAGATCAAGTATTCTGAATGTAAAAATAAAGAAAACAGTGTGCAAGACAATAAGAAACACTACCTGCCAAAAAAGTGAAGTTTTGTTGAAATCGGTTGAAAAATGTAGGAAATCCGATCCCATATATAAACGAACACACACACACAAACAACCTGGGTTTTATAATAAGTATAACTCGATATGAGTTGTCCCCCTTACATTAATGCCTCTTAATTGTGTTTTCAAATTAATTTCGTGCAAAAACAATTGTGTTTGTCCAATTTTTGGCGCTGTCAGAACCACCGGAAGGTAATTTTACGTAGTCCTGTGAATTTTTGTTGAAATCGGTTGAAAAATGTAGGAAATCCGATCCAATATATAAACGTACATACACACACACACGCGCGCGCGCGCGCGCACACACACACACACACACACACAAAATCTGCGTTTTAAGATATATCGGTCTTGTTTCTTTGTCTTCTTTCATCTTCGGTTGGACACAACTAGAGTCCGCCATTTTTCTTTTTACCGGACTTTCTTCTAGCAGGAAATGTAAACGCACGTGTTTTCTTTTCATCTTCACCCCCATCCCGGTCCACTACAAGGTAGCTGGTCTCTTATTCCCAAAATCAATATCCGTACGGCAGGGGCGGACTGAAAGTATTACGGGCCCTCGGACCGAAAATGCAATGGGCCCCCTTTCCCAATTTTTTACAGTTAAATGCCACATATAGAGGCTGTGCGGCAGGTGGTCTGTGCATATTGGCTTAAATAAGAAAAAACTTTAGTTTAAGATTAGTGTTGGGACGATTCCTAATTTTTTCCGATTCCAATACCCAATACCGATTCCAGGAAAATATTGATTCACGATTCCGATACCAAGACGATTCCGATTCCGATTCCGATTCCTTGCCTACTTAGGTTCTACCTGTATGTGTAGGGAACCCCAATTTTCAGCGATCACCGGAATCGATTACGGGAATCGCGGAATTGTTTTGAAACGGAAGCCAGTTTTTTTGTTTTTTTTTTATGCAATCGTTTTCAATGTTAAATTAATCTTTTTTTTTTTTTTTTTTCTTTTTTTTTTTTTTAATATAATGCTTTAAAAAAAACTGTCTTTTGTATTTTTGTAAATATTTTAAAGCAGGACCTTGTTATTTCTTTTAATTTTATTCTTCGTAAATATTTCTAATTATTTTCCTTTTAACACCCAAAGAAGAATTTTACAATTCAATGTCTGCATTCATAAAAAAAAATCCTGAAAAATATTCATTATCTAGCTAGATTTATTAAAAAAAAAAATAGTTAAGAAAATGTTTGTAGGAAGGAGATCAAAGTCAGTTAGTCCCCGTCCCAATCCAAATATACTGTCTGTTTCACTGATTAAGTTAAGTGTAAGTGGGATTTCCATTTATAGATAATAAGTTTGACCTAAAAAAATGAAAGAAAGAAAAAATGAGGAAATCAAATACATTTTAATAACGTATTTCTTTGGTTTCATTTTATAACTTGTTATTTTTATGAAATGGTGCATTTCTCTCTTACTGGTTAGAAATATGGAAAAAAAAGTTTTCTTTTTTCAACATCAGACTAAATTTAAAGAGAAATGTAATGAAAGAATCGGAAATCTAAAAGTATTTATTTAACGATGCGATTCCGATTCCCACCAAAATACACGATTCTTACGATTAACGATTCCGATTAAACGTCCCATCACTATTTAAGATATGTATGCGTTTAATATGCATCAAAAGATTTGAAAACTAGAAGCTCATAAAGATGTTCATGGACACATAATGACAAAGCATAATGACATGTCAATCAAAATTTCCATTTTATTCTTGCGAATCAACACGTAAACAATATACTAAATTATAAAATTTATAATAGATATTAAAAACAAATAATAAAATGTGTTAACATACACTTTTAAAAATATTACTTACATTTTAATACGTCTTAATATAAGATATACTATGCTTTACAATAATACTGTGCCAAAAATTTCAAATATCAATTTTCAAGGATTACAGTAACAACATTGTACTCATTTCAGTAGAGGATTCTGCAATTTTATCAATAATTTTATCTTTGTTTGATTTGATTTTCATTGCTATGTCTTTTTCAATAGCAATTAGCATAAGTGACTCCAAGTTATTTTGTGTGAGCGAAGATCTCAGCCATGTTTTCAACAGTCTTAGTTTAGAAAAACATCTTTCACATGTGCACTGTGTGATGCTTAGAGTTACAATAAATTTATATGCAGCACATAAATTTTCATATGCAGCTGTACACAGCCTGTATTCAGATAATAGCTTGAAAGCACATGACAAACAATTCTTACATGTTGTTTTGGCAGATGATTGAGTAACATTTGTATCCTCCTCCTCTGAATCCAAGCTGTCTGAATCATTTTCATTGTCATTTATATTTTCTAGCAGCCCTTTCTTCAAGTCTTTGTAGCTTGATGCAAATGAAATCAGTTCATCCTGTAGTGCCACTATGTCAATTTCTGGTATTGCATTAGCAATCAAACCTAGCTCAATGTTTTGTGGGGATGCCAAAATTTCAGAAAACCTGTTTGGATCAAAGCAGGAAATTTGCTTATAGAGCTTCTCATGAGACGAGAATCTAGCTCGCATGCTGAAGAGCACAGCATCAATAACCGCATTATGGTATAAAACCTCAAAAAATTTCTTCTCGTCTGTGATACCTTCTGGTGCTGAGTGACTAGATCTCATGGTTGAAATTGAGAAGCTATTAGGGACAAAAATTTTCACTTCTTCTAATTTATGATTTGCACGAACAACAAAATCAGACGCAGTTTCATAAATGCCCTTAAAATCTCTTGAGATTTTTTCAATATTTTCAGTGGCTTTGTTAATCATGCGCCAAGCCTGCATGATATCCAGGCCTGGTGTCTGCAGATAATCTGACACAGGTGTTGTAATTTCAAAAATTCGTATGAATGTAAACGCCATTAAGATGGTTTCAAATTTGCGCAAGTTTTCACTCAATTTCTGTGCTTCATAGCGAACTGATCCTTTGAAATCAATTGCTTCGCTTACTTCCTGAAGGATGATCAGAAGGTCCGAAAAGAATTCTGATGACTAATCTGCGTAATTGCCAAACAATTTTCGAAGTGCTCTGCTTCTACTTGACCATCTAGTTTGACCAATACGCTTTAGTCTTAGGCGTTTCTTATTTCCTGTTTTGGTCTGCATATGCTCTTCCCACACCTTCATCCTTTTGTAGGAATCATTGAAAAATGAGCATAGTTCATTTAGCAAACCAAAAAGACTAACTGATGCAACACATCCACTGCTTGCATCACTGATCACCAGATTCGGAACATGTGAATAACACCAAGTATGGATGTGACTTGGGCGAGCTGCTTTCATAAGTGCCTGAAGACCAGAGTAAACACCACTCATATTTGCTGCTCCATCAAACGAATCTCCAATACACTGCCTCAGTGTCAGACCTATCTCTGCAAGTGAATTTCGTAACAGGCTGTGCAAGCATTTTCCACTTGAATTATTCACATTTACCAGACGAACTAGTCTTTCTTTAGCTCTGTCTCCAACTACATATCTAAGGAAAATGTCTTGGGTAGAGTCAAGTTGTACTGAAAACATCCCTGCATTTTTCACCTCCTTCACAATTTCGTTTTTAACCATGTCTGAAATAATATTTATTATCTTATTGACAGTTGTTTTACTTAAAAAAGTAACAAATTTGCCACGCCCTTTCTTAGATGGATCTTTTTGTTTGCCTTGCAAAACCACCTTCTGCAAATGTTCCTGTAGGTGTGGATTGTACTCTGCAAGAAGCTTTATAGCCTCTAAAAAATTCCCAGCATTGTCCTAATTATTTTCATCAAATGCAGTTGCAACAGCTTTTCCATATTTGCCGCGGTAAGACAAAACTTGAAACCCAATGTAAAATATTGCATCAATTATACACTTTAAAACAGCGATGCTGAAGAACTTGTTGGGTTCTTAAGGAGAGTTGTTCCTTTAACAAGTTGTGCTTGGCGATCCGCCAAGCACAATTCAGAAACACATTCAGAAAATATGCATCAGTAGAATGCTTATGACACTGGCTCTTTTCATGTTCCAAAAGTCTCGTTGCGATGTGTCTCCAATCAGAACAGCCCTGGATCATCTGTATATTTCGACTTTTTTCGGGAGCATACATCAGACAAAATGAGCAATGTAAACTCTTATTTTCTTCATTGTATGTTACCAAACTTTCTGTTAATATTCATGCCCTGAATGCCTTGTCTGTCATATACAACAGCACTATTAAATGGTATATTACATACAGTCTGGTTTGGATGAAATTTCCAGAACATCTCCTGTGAAATTGACGCATTATGGCTGGTATCCGGTTTTAAAAAATACGCACTTTTTGCATGTGTAACCTGCGGACTAGTTGTCATGGAATCAGGCCTTAAAGTCTTAGATGGTGGCTCATCGAATTCGCTTTCATCAGGTGTGATTTCAAATTCAGATGGTGCTTCTGCACATGTTGATGTTTTATCTTGTAAGCCAAAGTCAGTTGTAAACTTTGTCTTGTTCAGAGGATGTAGCTTTCTTAGCAAAAAATGTATCAATTTTATTTGTTGTCTTCTTTATCATGGATATTTTATCTTTTTTCTTTTGAGCACCACTTTTATGCTTGTAGTCAGACATCATTAAATAGTGTTTTTAGCTACCTGTACACCAGACAAATAGTTTCTTCTCGGTAAAATCTGTTTGGGGACAATTTTATAAAGAGCAAGTAAGTACACTGTAACAAAGAAAATACAATCGATAGCAAGTATTTATGTAGAATATCAGGTTTTAATATTATAAAATGAAAATAAAATAATACGTAATTTCAATATTTCAGAACCTAAACGAAAACTAAAGTTTCCATTAATGTAAACTAAACATAGAATTCAACTCTATTCATTCACCCTGAAATCCTTGAATAAGATTGCAAAATTAGGAATGTCAAAATCCCTGAAATTTGCGAAATATATGAATAATTTCTGTTTCTTTATTAAAAAAAAAATAGTATCTTTTACTTAGAATCGGTAAGTAAAAAAATCGAACTTTTTTTACCGTCACTTCTCTACATTTATCTAAAATATGAACGCGGGTTAGTTTTATATTCGATGTATATTTGCATATTGATAGGGGGGGTAGATTTTTTGGACGCTCCTTCATTGTGAAATTGTTGTTAGTTAAACTAGGCACATTTCAAATATTTGAATTATTTTACTAATTAAGATCATACAAAGGTAATTTTTTAATTACACATTACATTTTTGTTCATTAATGGTCATTAACTAACAAAAGGATGGCATTTTATCGCATTTGGTTTGTTTTTAATTTAATTTACTTGCCTTCTTTTCACGAATCAATAAATAACAATTATCGGCTAAATTCGAAAGTTGAGTTTTTCGTAAATTTACTTTTTTGATTTATTATTTCGAGTACGTATTTACAAATAATAGTTCTATTTATTTATTTGGAAGTTTGTTCTCTATGAGTTAAGTAATAATTTTCTCTTTAATTTTTTTTCTAAGGAGTTAAAAAACAGACTTCCAAAACACAGCGACTATAAAATAATGTCTGAAGAGCAAACAAGATAAGAGACACGACTGCAATTGCACATTGCACAGTCACAGTGAGTGCACATATACGTATATCTTATCAATTGAAATTATATCAATGATTTAGAAGAATGTGGTAAGATCTAATGCACTCACTGGCGTAAATTGACTGTTAGTATTAACCCCTTCGTCAATTTAAAAACAACATTGATTAAAAAATTTTAAAAAATATTTTGCTTGAATTCGCATTAAACCCTCTTATTGACATTTTAAAAACTTTGACTCAAGAAATTACATAATGCGAATTTAAATTTACTCAATATTTGTAACAAATTAGCATAATTACAGATGTAAACTAAACAAAATAATTAGTCAATATTTTAACTTACTGAAATGTTTGGCAATGGCAACAGACAGGAATTTATAAGGTGTCCTTTCTTTGGAAATTCTAAATATCATATGAAAATTTTAGTGTCTTTTGGGAGTGACGGGGATGGGAGAGAGAGAGTTCGCTAAGACTTGACCGGTACCACAGACTACAGGCGCCAGATTTATGGTCACCAGAATATTTTTACAATTAAAATAATTTATTGCGTATTTTCGGCCAGGCAAGGGGTGCGGGTGCGGCAAATCAAAAAGGATCCGATAAAGCTATGCCTTGCAGTCTAGCTGGGAACCAGGTTTGAACTTACTTACCAGTCCCAAAAAACAGAGACATTTTTTTTCTGCGTTCATTCGTAAGGTTTCTTCGTTTTCTTTTACTTTCTTTGTTTTTCTTTCTTTCTTCACAAATTTAGTTTGATTGCTAACGAAGATACTTTTTCTTCTCCAAATTTTCATTTTTGCACGGTCACGGATCTGCCCGTACTTGTGTCCGGCAGTCCGCACGGCCATGAGAAACACACACAAGGGGGCCCGAGTCAGGCGGACCCCCTTGCAGTGCCGGGCCCTCGGACCAGGTCCGATTGGACCGATAGCTCAGTCCGCCCCTGCCGTACGGTGATCTTCTAAATGTAGCTTAGAAGTGGCACAAGGCCCAAATTATCGGGTACTTATCGAAAGCCCGATAATTTCGGCCTTGTGCTACATCTAAGCTACGCTTAGAAAATAAACGCACGAATATTGATTTGGGGAATAAGAGAGCGCTAAAATATTTTTCTGAAATATTGATATAGGTAAGAGGAGTGGGCGATGAACTTTTCAGCATCACTCGTATGCATATCTATCAGAAAAAAAAGTGATAGCCAAATTATGCTAATAATACAGAAATTCAAGGCAAATCTTTGTTAATTATCTAATAATAAAAAATGAACTTCAGCTTATGTTGGCGTACAGTACACAGTCAATGGAAATTCTTTTCTTGAGACGTGTAAACCAGGAATTGGCAAACTTTTCCGTGCAAGGGCCACATTTAAAAATCCACATTTTTATTCGTCCGCATAGCATATTAACCCCAAATAATTCATATTTAAAAGAGAGAAAAAAAAAGCTTTTAGAGAAAAAATGCAGTTAATTTTTATTAATTAATATTGTAAAGTACTGTAAGATTCAAATGAAACGCATTTATTTGAAAGTAACTCAGTTTAAAGTACTTTAAAGAAAAAAATATTAATAAGTATTTTTAAGTTAAAGATTTACATGAAACACATTTGAAAGACAAAATAACCTTGTTTTAAGAAAAAAATTATTTAAAGTAGAAAACTTATTTATATGAAAAAAAAATTAACTCTGCGTAAAGAAATAAAAAACAATTATTACTAATATTTTGAAGTAGAAACTTCAAATAAAACACATATAAAGCAACTAAATTTAAAGAAAAAAATAATTTGGATTTTAAAATAGAAACTTCATATGAAACAGATTTGTTCGAAAACAAAGTAATTCAGTTTAAAGAAAAAAATATTGATATTTTGAAGTAGTAACTTCACATGAAACAGATTTATTTTAAAAACAAAGTAACTCAGCAACAGAAGGATTTTAATGACTCAATGAAAATAATGTATCTGACTGTAGTCATTTATCAGTTGTTTGTTTGTTTTTTAAATTAGGCGTCAAATTGCTTGTAGCACTTATTTAGTGTTGCTTGGTAACTTTCTCTTTCAACTTTACTAACATTTGGCGGGGGCGGGCCATAGTTTGCCCACCCTGGGGTAAACGTTAAAAAAAAAAGAAAACGTAAGAATCCTCGCAGAGTAAATGACTGCAATTTCCTGGCGCTCTACAATCTTCGTCTATCCGTATTATTAGGCGAGACAGTAGCGTGCCAACAAAGAGGCACTGAGATAGAAAACTACTAATATACGAAGCCCAGTTTGACATGGCCTGACCACGCACATATATCACAATGAAATTATTTAATTTTATTTAATTAATTTATTATTAATAGCAGTCGTATTTTATTTTTTGATTTCTATTGTCTCACTTCTTTCCGGGTCCAAACCAGAGACCTAAAGACATAGCATTTTCCACTGTGAATTTACATAGATAAAGCCCTTCGTAAGAGGTGGAGTGTACTTGTGAGTACAAATTTTTGTATTTCTTTAAACCCTTTGACCCCTGCTTTCCTGAACAATTGTAACCCTTCTGTCTGAGCTCCTAAGTCAAAAATCAAAATTAGCAAATAATTAGTATGTAATGTTTCACTGTAGTTATAAAAATAGTTACAAGTGTTTTACCCACCGTTCAACCAGTGGCTGGGCATTACGTCATTTTTCTCTACCAGTTCAACCAGTGGCTGGGCATTACGTCATTTTTCTCTACCAGTTCAACCAGTGGCTGGGCATTACGTCATTTTTCTCTATCACCGGTAAAGCAGTAGTCAGCGATCAAAGGTTAAGGTATGCGCCACCAGAAATCCTTTCAATGAGTCTACTGGAATCTTTTCCAATCAGTCCGAGGGCTCCAACTACAACAGGAGTTGTTGATGTCCTCATGTGCCTTATTATTATTGTTATTGTTGTTGTTATTATTGTTGCTGTTGTAGTAGTAGTACTATTAGTATGCTATGTTTCCTGCTTTGTATCCTGTAGAGTCAGGTCCTTAGACCCTATAGGAGAATTGTCATTTAACTGATAGCACTTTTCTTTGTATATGGGATGTTCCTAGTAGGGTAATCTTATGGGTAACTTGTATGTTAATATTACCTGGGACATTGTTAGTAAAATTGTCCATTCCTTTTTGTCCCGGGGCCCAGTGCTCCGATTACTATTGGTACAGTCTCAGTCTTCATTCCCCACATCCTGTTAATCACGATCTCCAGGTCTTTGTATTTGGACAATTTCTCGATAATTTTCATGGAGGTGTTTCTCTCAGGTGGTACTGCTGTGTCAATAAGCATACAATTCCTGAATTTCTTGTCTTTTAAGATAATATCAAGTCTATTGGCTTTTATTTCCATGTCAGATTGAATTGGCATGACCCAGAGGATAGTTAAATCGTTATTTTCGGTAACTGGGTCTGGTTGGTGCTCAGTAGTTTCGATTTCGTGCTTCTTGCACATCTGGTGCATATATGTCGCTACATTGTTACTCATTTTTTGCTAGTTCCGGACATCCTGAGATAATATGGTCGACAGTTTTATCATATTTTCCGCAGATCCTGCCTTTCGGGTTAGTTCCATCCTTGATTATGTGACAGTGATAGGATCTGGTTGCGAGGCTTGGGTCCTGAGCTGCAATAATTAGGCCTTCTTGTCTCAGCCTTCAACCCGGTGTTCCTCAGTCACTGATATGTTTTCTATTGGTCTACATCTGCTTCTTTCGTTCTTTTTGGGTATTTGCCATGCAACCCATTGTCTTCCCAGTTTGTTTGTTTTGTTTTTTTTTGGGGGGGGGGGTAATTTTATTTCGCCAAGTTTTTTTGCATTTTGTTTTACTCGCTTGGTGTAGATGATATTTGATTCGTTTTTTGCTAGTAGAGTTTCAGGCATATTAATCTGTTTCTTAAAGAGTATTTTATTTCCTTTCATTTCTGGTGTCTACTCATTTTTCCGGGTCCCAAGCAAACACCTAAGGTTAGAAATGGCATCATTACATTTTTCACTGACCATTTTTTGAGAAACAAAAAACTAAGATCACACACATTTTGCATAAATAAAACCCTTCGTAAAGTGTGGGCTATACTCGTGAGTACAATTTTTGTATTTCTTTAAACTCTTCAATGATTATACCGGAACCTTTTTCCGATCAGTCCGAGGGCTACCACTACAACTGGAATTGTTGATGTCCTCATGTACCACATTTTTAAGATTTCGATTTAAAGGTCTTTTTATTTTGATAGTTTTTTGAAGATCTCCAAAGATACATTACAAACTTCAGGGACTGCCATGTCAATAAGATAGCATATTCTGTTTTTGTGGTCTTTGATCACGATGTTTGGGCGATTAGCATTGTTTGTTCTGTCTGTGTGTCTTGTAAAGTCCCATAAAATGGTTACAGGTCCTATCTCCGTAACCAGGTCTGGGTGATGTGCATACCAATTTCATACAGTTTCCTTTCCGTAAAGTTACAGATTTTCCAATGCAGTTACTGGCCAACTCTGTCATGCCGGGTTTTATATTGTGGATGTCAATACCATGCAACCTGATACAAGATGGCCAATTTTTTTTTCCTGGATATTTATCACAGAATCTGCATTTTGGTTTTTTTCAGTGTGTCTGCATGGTAATTTATAGTTTGCAAGCATTGGGCCTGTGCAGCAAGAATAAAACCTTTGGTTTCAGCTTTTAACCCTACACTACGTAACCACTGATGGTTACGGGGTTTATCTACATCATCTTATTTGGTATGGGCAGAGTATTGACCGTGAAGAGGTTTATCTTGCCATTGTTTCTGTATCTGGCCCATTGAATTTGCCTTTGCTTTCTTTCTTAACGTTGTTTTTTGCCGCTGTGTTAGGTGTATTATGTTTTACTTCTCCTTCGTCTTCTTCTTCTTCTTCTTCTCCTTCGTCTTCTTCATCTTCTTCTTCTTCTTCTCCTTCGTCTTCTTCTTCGTCTTCTTCTTCTCCTTCGTCTTCTTCTTCTTCTCCTTCGTCTTCTTCTTCTTCTTCTTCTTCTTCTTCTTCGTCTTCTTCTTCGTCTTCTTCTTCTCCTTCGTCTTCTTCTTCTTCATCTTCTTCTTCTTCTCCTTCGTCTTCTTCTTCGTCTTCTTCTTCTCCTTCGTCTTCTCCTTCGTCTTCTTCTTCTTCTTCTTCTTCTTCTTCTTCTTCTTCTTCTTCTGCTTCTTCTCCTTCGTCTTCTCCTTCTTCTTCTTCTTCTTCTTCTTCTTCTTCTTCTTCTTCTTCTTCTTCTTCTTCTTCTTCTTCTCCTTCGTCTTCTTCTTCTTCATCTTCTTCTTCTTCTTCTCCTTCATCTTCTTCTCCTTCGTCTTCTTCTTCTCCTTCGTCTTCTTCTTCTCCTTCGTCTTCTTCTTCTTCTTCTTCTTCTTCTTCTTCTTCTTATTATTATTATTATTATTATTATTATTATTATTATTATTATTATTATGTTGCTGTCGCACATTGACATAATCAACGGAAAATATATTCTTGAGGCGTGGAGTCAACAAATCATCTCAAAACTCAAGGATCCTCCCAGAATAAACGATGACAGTTTCCTAAAATCTTGGTCTCAATTGCAATTCTCTTTAAGCGATTTTTTTCAGTTTTCTAGTTGATGTTCGAAGCTCACCCATTACTACAGGAATTTTATTATTATTATTATTATTATTATTATTATTATTATTATTATTATTATTATTTACTGTGTCCCGTCAGAATCATGGATCTCCATAATTTCCTGTCCTTTGCAGTTATTAGCAATCGTTGCTTGCTTTTTCAGTTCCTCAAATTTTCTGTTCTACTTCCCATTAAGTAATTTATTCGATGTTTCCTCTGCGCCTTTTGCCTACAGTAGGTCCTGTAAGTGTCAAATATTCGAAGTCGTCTTTTCTCATTATGCATCTTACATATTTCAAATGTCTATTTATGATTCTAGGTATAAGTGTGCTTTTTGTTACCATTTCCTTTAAAACTTCCCCCTGGCTCACTTGTTCAGTCCATGGTATCCTCAGCATCCTTCTGTAGAATCACATTTCCATTGCTTCATGTCTACTCTACATCCGTGAAAAGATTGTCCAGCATGTATGAGAACTGATATTATATAACAGTTTAGGAATATATTTTTCTTTGTTTCTGATTGATAGGGAAGCAGTTTAATATATTCATTATTAGGGCTCTTATAGGTACAATACAGATGCATTGTAAATGATTTGACAATACGAATGCATTGCAAATGAGGAACAAAGGGATTGTCTGTGGTCAGGAATTAATACAATCATTACTGATAAAATAGGGCTATTATATGTAAATGTATAATATAAATGCATTGCTAATGATTTT
>OZ010609.1:65041339-65173839 GCA_963932145.1 Acanthosepion lycidas | reverse complement strand
TGCACCTACCAAGCGTATCAGAGATGTGGAGATGTTTCCTGTCTCGTCACTTTTTTGTGTGTGTATATATCTAAATATGCCTGGTGCTTATATATTATAATCCAGATGATTTTAGCGTCTATTCTAACGTAATTTCAATGAAGAAATAAATTGTATAACATATGTATTCTTTCTTTTCTCCCCAGTAATTTTTTAATTTTAAACTTAATAGAGATTAAATTTAGATTTTAAAATTGGTAATTTTTTACTTTTAATTTTAATATCAAATTTTATCATCTAATTTAATACTTATTGGTTAGAATAAATTCTATTTTAGTATAATCCAAACTTTAAAGCTCTTAAAAGCTATTATAACATTACTTCGTTGTCAAGTTTTTTGAATTCTCCTGTACTTGTGTTTTGACTGGTGTACTTCTGTGGCATTTAATCATTTAACCGACCAAGCGTATCAGTAGTTCCGAAAAGTGTGGATGATTCTGCACAAACCTTCTTCGTTCTTATCTACTTAAGATTATCGTACAAAATTTCATAATCTGAATCAATAAGCTGTCAGATCCTCATACGTCGAAACCGACGGAATTGTCCATTATGTACATATATATATATATATATATATATATATATATATATATATATATATATATATATATATATATATATATATGTCATTAGTAATAATCTTATAAGTATAAGAAATTATACTCGTTCGGAAAACTTTTGGTGTCTTGATCTGCAAATGATCAAACCAATACCAAAGGGAAAAAAAGGTATATAAAAAAGAAAGAACCAAGAACATGTACGTTAGTCGAAATTAATCGTCTAGCATGCAAGTCCAAAGCCCAAAGAAAAAAAAACCCGATACGAGTAAGCAAAATAACTAAATAAAGTGCTCAATACGGTAAGTCGAGCAGACCTAGTTAAATCTAAAGAACCAGACAAACCTACCCTGACGATCCGCTTAGGTGAAACCTTGGTAGGTTTGTCTGGCTCTCTAGGTTTAACTATATATATATATATATATATATATATATATATATATGTATATATATATATCGTATCATATATATATATATATATATATATATATATATATATATATATATATATATATATGTATATATATATATCGTATCATATATATATATATATATATATATATATATATATATATATATCGTATCACATATATATATATATATATATATATATTATAATAAAAAGAAAGAACAGTAAGATATATAATCCGGTGTTCTTATTGATATTTTTATTTTTACAAAAGAGTGCTCAATGTAAATTTACAGAGCATAAATATTATGAATTAACTGATTTAAAATATAGTTTCTTCGCTACACAGGAATTACCATGTTTCAAAAAGCGAAGCTGAAAACTTCATATCTAATTATATAATTAAATTAAAAGCATTAGTTCTCTTTCATCGTCAAGCGAATTTTGGAATAACTTATTTTTAAATTTACTGAGTTTTAAACGCACATAGAATGAATAATTTCTTGTTTCCAAGGTTACAGAAAAATGCAATCATTTACTCGTTACGTATCCGTCTGAATTCTGAAACTGTATTTAGTAATTATAGTTTTTTTTTCTCCTCAATAGGAATAGGTAGTTTTGCCAAGCGTCCTTTGCTCGGTCTTTTGAAAGGCAGGAGAGGTTTATCCCTTGATTTCTGTTTAAGATTGAATTTCCAGTTCCTTCCAAAGTCTAGTTTCCCTCTATACGTCTAAAGACAATCTGAAATTTTATTTTCTAATTATTTATTTATTATTTGTTTATTTTTGTTCAATAGGTGCAGATAGGTTTGCCTATTGTCTGGTTCACACGCCTCTCCTGTTTTTTGAACAGGAGTAGACGTTTAACCCTCGTTTCCTGTTTAGGATTGGGTTTCCGGTTCCTTCTAACGTCTTTTCGTTCTCTTCCACTTCCGATGTCCCCTTGCGTTTTGGTGCCATTATCACCTTTCTTGGGGTGGTTGCTCTTACCGTGTAACACTCTACCTCGAGTGGCCCTTGGGCTTTGTAGAAGGGGAACATCCTTGTAAAAAAAAAATACCCCGTCTTCAAAATAAGACTGTAATAACTCCAGCCATTAAAAGACAAAAGGTAAAAACTTGCAAAGGGGCTTGCCGAATCTGTCTATATTTCTGAGATGAGGTATTATGTACACTATTTACATTATTCGGACTATTGTCCTCATCTTTATCGCCATACTAATTACAACGTTTCGGCCGTTGTACGCTCCGGCCTTCTTCAGGTAGTTGGAATGTCGAACTGAACCCTTTATTTCGCTCACACGGGTAGACTGTTCTAGTTTCACGTGCCATGTTTAAGATCATGTCTAAACCGTTGTACCCTGTCAGTTGTTTTTAAGGAAACTTTATAAACAAATAGACAATTATACATATATATATATATATATATATATATATATATATATATATATATATATATATATAGTTGTAACCTAAAAAGGATTGCTGAATGAGGAATAACCAAAACGGAGGTTGGAAATGTAATGGTAATCTTTATAACAACAACAAAATAAAATACTCGCCAGCTCCGTGAAGTAGGTAAACCACTACTAGTGGTGGACTACTTAGCATATTACCCCAACTTACAATAGTGTCCAACGTATTTATGAGCATTGGGACATACGCAGTAGTGTTCATAGGTAAGGTAGATAACACACACACACACACACACACACACACATATATATATATATATATATATATATATATATATATATATAATGGAAATGGATTAAGTCCTACAAATATTTAATATATTTTCTGTTTATACGTTATTTTTATAGGTACAAGTTATTTAAGTAAATGTTCTGTTTTTAATTAAACAGTATTAATTACATTTATCAGCCTGAATTCTCGAGAAATTTCGTTGAATATATATATATATATATATATATATATATATATATATATATATATATATATATATATATGACTAACAATATAGTATACCTAGCTAGCATTTAGCTGCAAGATCTTTTCTACAAGTTTCATTAAAAACGACTGACAAATTTACAATTATCAGATTACATTCAGAACCTCACTACCTTGTCAATCGTTTTTAATGAAACTTATATAAAAGATGGATTGTTGCCCAAATACACAATTATATATATACCGCGTGTAACAGCAGAATTGTGCAAATCGTGCAACAGCAAAATTGTCTAATTGTTTTATGAAGCTTTGAACCGTTATATCTCAGAAATGATTAAAGATATCTTACTAGAATTCTCTGATGTTTTTATAACACTATTGGACTCTACTTTAAAAAATAAGAAAGTATATAGCTCTAAGTTAAAATGATGATCCCTCTTCCTGCTGTGACCTCCTGATCCACTTTTCCTTTCTGCTGTTCCCTTTTTTTAAAACTTATTCACCGTTCTCTTGATGGTTCTTGAATGGAATTTGAAGATGGAAGCCGGAGTATGAATGTTGCTACCATTACTGAAGGCCTGAATGATCTTATTCCTCTCACCGTTACTCAGTTGGGATGACATAGTGGGGCTGACACAAAACGATTTTAACCTGTTTTCTTTCTAGCTGAATAACTCAAAGGGTTTTTCAGTGATTCTTACAACAAATGGTGTCAAGATGGCTAAACGTCTTATCTGAAAACCTGGAAAAAAGAAACTCAATTTGTTTAGAGGTTTTTTTAGATATTTCATGAGATGGACAATTATCCCATGCTGTTGCACTCGGTATATATATATACATATATATATATATATATATATATATATATATATATATATATATATAATGGACTCTTCCGTCGCTTTCGACGTATGAGGATCTGACAGCTTATTGATTCAGTTATAAAAAGTTTGTGCGATAATCTTAAGTGGCATTTAAGACCCGCTAGTGATTTACAAAGGAGGCCACATATACAGCAAGTGTGAGGATTGTGAAATGAGATCACTGTTAGATTGGCTGACCTTTTAGATCTTGCTCTCGCTTCTTGAAGCTGATTCAGACAAGCAGATTGAAAATTGCTGAGTCCACTAAAACACGTTTGTCTCCATTTTACCCGCTCCAAAGCTATGCGCTCAAGGGTGATATGTGGTATATTAACTGCTGACAAGTTGCTTTTCAGCTTGTCTTTGTATCTTAGCCATGGGCGTCCTACATGCCTGTAGCCCTGATCTAACTGGCTGTACATTAGGATCCTGGGTATCCTGTCATTAGACATTCTCAAGACATGGCCAGTCCACCGTAACTGAGACTGTATGATAAAAGTCTCGATTCCTCCAATATTACACAGGTCTACGTTAGATGTCCTATCTTGAGGCTTAACTCCACAGATTGCACGCAGACAGTTTTTATGGAAAACATCTAGCTGGTGTATATGGTACCTGTATGGAGTCCACGACTCTGAGCCATACAAAAGGATGGCAAGTATAACAGCTCTGTAAACCCGAATTTTCGTATATATATATATATATATATATATATATATATATATATATTATAATTTTTTCAGCTAGACAAAAACAATTTACTAATGACAAAGATGCAACTTCGTTTCGGTGCATTTAGTTGCACCTCGACTGGTGAGAACCAAAATTTTTATGAACAATTCTGTTTATTTCCTTTTTTTTATTTGTTTGAAAAAAAAAAGGCACCTTTTACGATGGGGACGAATAAGGGTAAAGAAAAGATAAGAAAGGCAAATGGTTACAGAGTGAAACAATAGTGCTTGTTGATATCAGTTTGTTTAAGGATTGTTGAGGCGTTAAAGTGATGGCACGACCCGAAAAAATCGACAACAACGGTCAAGGGTTTAGGCACAGCATTTCCAAGCCTCCTAAGAGTGTGGGGTGTGGGAGGAAATGTGAGAATAGGGGAGAGTGAGACTATGAGAGTGGGGGTAAGGATAAGTTCAAACGATGGTTATAGTAGTAATTGTAAATGTTTTAGTAACTTAAAACAAAGCCAGATCTGAATTCCGTTTCTTTAGACTGGAATTATTGCTACTAGTTTTATAATCAACTAGCAGTAGAGCCCGGCGTTGCCCGGGGATGTAACAGTAAGAGATAGATCAAGTATCGACCATCATAAAGACTGAAAAATAAAATTGACAAAGATTATTGGTTAGAGGTTGTTTAAGGTTGACGGACACGCATGTCTTAATTAGTTTTTTTTGTTTGTTTTTCTTTTTTACGAATTGGTCAAACCCAAATTCAAACAAAAACATTGTTTTCAATTGTTATGAGTCTACCGATTGAATAGAATTTTATTATAAACAATTGTCTTGTAAATGGAATTTTTAAAGCATTCTGAATATAAAAATAAAGAAAAAAGTGTGCAAGACAATAAGAAACATTACCTGCCAAAAAAAGTGAATTTTTGTTGAAATCGGTTGAAAAATGTAGGAAATCCGATCCCATATATAAACGCACACACACACACACACACACACACACACACACTCACACACACACACAAACAAACAACGAACCTGAGTTTTATAAGTATAACTCGATATGAGTTGTCCCCCTTTCATTCTCGTGATGCCTCTTAATCGTGTTTTGATTTTGTGCAAAAACAATTGTGTTTTTACAATTTTTGGCGCTGTCAGATCCACCGCAAGCTAATTTTACGTAGTCATGTGAAGTTTTGTTGAAATCGGTTAAAAAATGTAGGAAATCCGATCCAATATATAAACGTACAGACACACACACACACACACAATCTGCGTTTTATAATAAGTAAGATGAATGGATTTTGTAAATTAATAAATTACGAGGTGGAGATTTTTTTTCTTGGTATGTTGAATGCCTAAATTATTTTTTTTTATTATTGCTCTACTATCGGTATTGAGTCCTATTTTAAATTAATGCTGTGAAAGTTAGAATTTATAAATTATTTTCGTTCTTATTACATTCGTATATATATATATATATATATATATATATATATATATATATATATATATATATATATATATATATATAGGGTGTCCATAAAGTTCGTGTGCAGTTTAAAAGATTTATAACTTTATTTTTATTTGCGAAAAAATAATATGTAAAAAATGTTATAAAGTTTAATGTACCTAGTTTTAAGTATAGTTATTGAATAATTCTTTACCACAAAATTTGCAACAATTTTTAGATAAGTAAAAAAATATTTTCTTTTTTCCAGAATCAATTTGATCCATGGGTTCAACTGAGGAAAAAGTAAACTGTGTCCTTTGGTTGGCTGAACTGAAATCTACTATTGCTATACAAAGAAAGTTTAGAATTGAATACAATAAAGAACCACCTTAATAGGAACACTATTAGCTAAATGGATGAAAAAATTTATAAAGCCAGGCTCTGTCCATGATAAGCCACGGTCTGAAAGGCCATGTATCAGCGACAAAAGTGTTGCATCCATAAACTTAAATAAAATTTCAATAAAACCTTAAAAAATATAGATTTCTTTCTTTCTAATCCTTTTCACAAATTATTTCTATCGCAAATACAAATAGGTTATAACTTTTTTAAAGTGCACACGAACTTTATGGACACCCTGTATATATATATATATATATATATATATATATATATATATTATATATATATATAAAAGAAGAAATATAGTCTTAAGGTGTGCTATATTTATGGGATAAAGTGCTCAATATCAGAGATAGAGCGTGTGTAAATATAAAAGTGAACATAGATGTCAACACTTAGAGGCGACAGTCTGTTTCATGCTAGACGATTGCATCTAGCATGAAACAGACTGTCGCCTCTAAGTGTTGACATATATATTTAAACAGATTTGTCTTACTTCCACAACAAGACAACTTCAAGGAAAAAGGATCATATTTTTTATTATTAAAATAAATACAAAAGTATCTCGTTTAAGAACAAGATTTTAGGCATTTTTCGGCCGACACTTCCTCAGAAACAGAATCGTTGGCAAAATAAAACAGAGATACTGATAAGAAAATTTATCAACAACTGGTATTAAAAAATAACTTACGCAACGGTATATATACATATATATATATATATAAAGAAATAATCATACATAGAATCAATCAGTAATATTAATGCGATTAATGGCGAAATCACTTCGCCAGTAGAAACATAATGTATGCATTAAAATACTGTTAATCCATTGAATGATGTGATCCTCATTTATAAAACTGTTGTCAGATGTTTCTAGTGTATATTTTTTTATGTATGATTATTTCTTTATATATATATATATGTAAATTATACTGGAATGATTCTTCGAAACTACTTACTTAAGATTAAAATTAAGTTTAAGTAGTTTCGAAGAATCATTCCTTCATCGTCAGGCTCTAATTTTTTCCTTTAAAGTTAAAACTTGAAGACGAAATAATTGTTTGTAGAGCGAAAGATGTTTCTTTTTAAAGAGTGTGCTATTTATTGACGGTTGCACAATCTCGGAACGTGCTATATATATATATATATATATATATATATATATATATATATATATATATATATATATATATATATTATGCAGTGTTACATTAGAACATGCACATATCCACTACAAAATTGTACATTTTTGTTTCAACGTCAAAAGAAAGAAAACCTTTTGTAAACGTGTCATCAGATGGGAAAACACTGTAATACCCCCTGAAGAGTAGACGGACCGTGATTTCCCACCTGATGAGACGTTTAAAAAAAGGTTTTCCTTTTTTGACGTTGAAACAAAAATGTATAATTTTGTAGTGGATATGTGCATGTTGTAATGTAACACTGCATATGATAAATAAATATTTACGGCTCTACATTGTGCATTGAGCACTATTTTTAAATTAATGTTTTGAACGCTGTATCCTACTGTTCGTTGTCCTACACTTTGATATATATATATATATATATATATATATATATTGTTACGAGGATGCATTTTTATAATAAGGGATTCCACTGAGTCCTACCTGTTAATACAAAAAAAGTTTTCATTCATGAAGTAGTTGTAAAATAGAGAAATTAGAAATAGAATGTTTGGAAGATTCTAGATCATTCTAGTATATTCAAGAAAAATCTAGATGATTCGAGAAACATCTAGAAATATGCAAATGAGGTGTTAGCCCCTATAATGGGATTTTTGGAAAAGGGTAGTCAGTTGTTGAATGGAAATTTCTGCTGTTATCAACTCCAGCTTTTGATTCAAGGACTAATATATCCAGCCGAAAGAATCTCTATAAAAAGTTGCCGACCAACCAAAACCCAAAAGTGAATTTCATGGAACAAATTTGGTAAATAGAATTTAATGCATCACTTTCACTTCCCAGTACAAGACTGTGTTTCTTGTCATAATTCAATTGCCACATACTACTATCTCCTTAGATATATATAGAGAGGGGGAGATAGAAACAGATTATATATATATATATATATATATATATATATATATATATATATATATATATATAAAAGAAAGATAAAACCAGATATAAAGCGAGTGTGCTATACATATATATATATATATATATATATATATATAAGTGAACATAGACGTAAACACTTAGAGTCGACAGTCTGTTTCATGCTAGATGCAATAGTCAGGACACATGAAACAGACTGTCGCCTCTAAGTGTTGACTTCTATGTTCCCTTTTATATTTACACACGTTCTATCTATGATATTGAGCACTTTATCCCATAAATATAGCACACGTTAAGACTATTTCTTCATATATATATATATGTGTGTGTGTGCGTGTGTGTGTATAAAAGAAAGATAGAACCAGATATAAAGCGAGAGTGCTATATATATATATATATATATATATATATATATATATATATATATATATATATATATATATATATATATGATAAAATAATATGTGTGTGTGTGTGTGTATAAAGGAAGGGGTGCATTTTTTTATTAGGTTGGTGCAAAAATAATTTCGTTTTCTAACATATGTTACTATGTGAGAAAACGAAATTATTTTTGCACCAACCTAATATTATTAATCCAAACTTCTTCTTCATCCCCTTCTTTTTCTTTTTCTTATCCCTACTTCTTTTTCTTCTGCCCTTCTTCTTCTTCTTCTTCTTGTCCTCCTCCTCCTAATAAACCCCTTCTTCTCCCCTCCCCTTCTTCTTCATCTTCCTTTTCTCTCCCCTTCTTCTTCTCCTCCTCCTCCTCCTCCCTTACTTCTTCTCCTACCCTTCCCTTCTTCTTCTTTATCTTTCATTTTCTCTTCTTCTTTTTCTCCCCTTTTTCTTCTTGTCCTCCTCCTCCTCCTTCTCCACTTCTTCTTCCTCTCCCCTTCTCCTTCTTCTTCCTTTTCTCTTCTTCTTTTTCTCCCCTTCTTCCTCCCCTTCTTCTTCTTGTCTTTCTCCCCTTCTTCTTCTTGTCCCCCTCCCCCTCCCTCACTTCTTCTTCTTCTCCCCTTCCCTTCTTCTTCATCTTCCTTTTCTCTTCTTCTTTTCTCCCCTTCTTCTTCTTGTCCTCCTCACTCTCCCCCACTTCTTCTTCCCCTCGCCTTCCCTTTCTTCTTCCTTTTCTCGTCTTTTTCTCCCCTTATTCTTCTTCTTCTTTTTCTATGTCTCTTCAGGACGCTGATGATTATGGACTCTCCACAATTTCCTCTAGCTTGTCTCTCTAACAGGAGTTATTATTGGCTACCACTTATCTTAATAACGTAAGATATGCGGATGGAACCGGTGTTGATAACAGATGCAGGAAGAAAATTGCAAGAACACCGACAGAAGGTCGTGAAAGAAAACGAAAATAAATGACTAAACCTCAATTGCAAGAATACAGAATGCATGGCTGTTAGCAAAAGGAAGAGCCCAACACTCAAATTACAAATTGGATATACCAAAATCAAACAAGTATAACAATTTAAATATGTGGAAGTGTTTTAATCCGAGCTCACAATGAGGTAGCGAAAGGTGCCTTCGAAAAGCTAAGCAAAATATTAAGAAACAGGGAAAATTCATTAGAAACAAAGAAAAGGGAGCTGAAATAGTATATCAGTCTTCCTATATGGCAGTGAACGTTGGACAATGTTCTCACAGATGAAGCAACAGAAATGTGGTTCTGCAGATAGATGCTGAGAATACCATGGACCGAACATGTGACTAATTACGAAGGTTTAGAGAAAAATAGGAACAAAAAGAAACAATTATACTTAACATCAAGAAGGGACAGTTGAAATTTCTAGGGCACATAATGAGGAAAGAGGGCTCTTGCTTAACTTCGGGGTTCGTACGAGAACCGGTATTTCAACGTGATGTGGCTGTAAGCCCATTACCTCACCCGCCCATCCAAGCTTACAGCACCTGATATTCGTACGTGGTCACCCATCTAGGTATAGACAAGATAATTAAAAAAGTGGGGAGGGGTCTGTTGGGAGCCGTTATTCCTGGGTGAACGTAAGATGAAATAAAAATGTTCAAATTAATCCGGTTAATGTTATCTTGTAACAAACGCTTTTTTGAGCAAAGATTTTCTTTTTCAAATGAACCTCGATCACAACCCTGTTTTTATAAGTTGTTTACAAATTGTTTTCAAGAATGCGGTAACGCTCTACTAAAGACCTTTTTTTTTGTAAGCTGTCTGTCAGGCGGTTTGGGCAGACATTAATGCATCTAAGTCAAGTGGTTGTGTGCAGAGAGCGCGGAGAAAGAAAAGAAAAGAAAGCAAGAAAGATCAGGCGAAATTAGTACGATTAGAGTTTAGAAAGTTGAAGAAAAGAGAGAGGGAAAAAGCAGAAAGAAGAGAAATAAAAGCTGAGAAGAAAGAGCAAAAATAAAAATAAAGAGAGTAATAGAAAGAGAGAGAAGGGCATAGAGACGAGAGATACAGGCTGAAAAGAAAGAGAGAGGAAAAAAAGCAAAAAGAGGAGAGATAAAAGCATAAAAGAAAAAGGCAAAAATGAGAGAGAAATAGAGAGAAGGGGCAAAGATAAGAGAAAAAGAGAGAGAGAGGGGAAAAAAGCAGAAAGAGGAGAGATAAAAGCTGAGAAGAAAGAGGCAAAAATGAGAGGGAGAGAGTAATAGAAAGAGAGAGATGGGCATAGAGAAGAGCGCTACAGGCTGAAAAGAAAGAGAAAGAGAGAGGAAAAAAGCAGAAAGAGGGGAGATAAAAGCAGAAAAGAAAGAGGCAAAAATGAGAGAGAGAGAGAAATAAAGAGAAGGGGCAAAGATAAGAGAGATATAAGCTGGAGAGAGAGAGAAAAAGAGAGAGAGGAAAAAAGCAGAAAGAGGAGAGATGAAAGCTGAGAAGAAAGAGGCAAAAATGAGAGGGAGAGAGTAATAGAAAGAGAGGGCCATAGAGTAAAGAGATAGAGACTGAAAAGAAAGAGAAAGAGAGAGGAAAAAAGCAGAAAGAGGGGAGATAAAAGCTGAGAAGAAAGAGGCAAAAATGAGAGGGAGAGAGTAATAGAAAGAGAGAGATGGGCATATAGAAGAGAGATAGAAGCTGAACAGAAAGAGAGAGAAAAAAGTAGAAAGAGGAGTGGTAAAAGTTGAAAAGAAAGAGGCAAAAATGAGAGAGAGATAAATAGAAAGAGAGAGAGGGGCATAGAGAGGAGAGATAGAAGCTGAAAAGAAAGAGAGAGGAAAAAAGAAGAAAGAGGAGAGGTAAAAGTTGAAAAGAATGAGGCAAAAATGAGAGAGAGAGAGAATGAGAAGCATAGAGAGAAAGAAGCAGAAAGAGAAGAGATATAAATTGAAAAAGAGGCGAGAAAAGGAGAGAGAGAAAAAGAGTCAGGAAGAAGAGAGATAGAAGCTGAAAAAAGAAAGAGAGAAAGAAAGAACGAGGGAAATAAAAAAAAGATAAAGAAAGAGACAGAAAGACGAGAGGTAGAAGCTGGAAAGAAAGAAGTAAAAAGAGAAAGCGAGATAAACAGAAAGAGAGAGAGAGAGACATAGAGAAGAGAGATAGAAACTGAAAAGAAAGAGGCAAAGAGAGAAAGAGAGACAAAGAGAAATAGAGAGAGAAATAGAAAGGAAGAGAGGAAGACAAACAAAGATGCAGAAACAGGAGTGATAGAAGCAGAAAAGAAAGAAGCAAAGTGAGAGAGAGAGAGAGAAAGGTACCGAAATAGGAAAGATAGAATCTGAACAGAAAGAGACAAAGTGAGAGAGAAAGAGAGAGTGAGAAAGAGAGAAAACAAATAGCTGAAATAGAAGCTGAAAAGAAAGAACCAAAGAGAGAAAGAAACTGAGAGATAGACAGAGAAGAAGAGAAAAAGAGATAGAGAGAGAAGGAGAGAAAGAGAGAGAAAAAGAGAGAGAAAGAGAGAAACAGGCAAAATAAGAGAGATAGGAGCTGTAAAAAGGCAAATAGAGAGAGAGAGAGAAAGAATAAGAGAAAGATGAAAAAATAGGAGAGAAAAAAGCTGAAAGAGGCAAATAGAGATAGACAAAAAGAAATAGAGAGAGAGAGAGAGAGAGAGAAAGATAAAGCAATGGAGAGAAAACTAACAAATATTACATCAAAAGCTTTATTTAAACACGTAGTAACACAAAGGTGAAGGTTATATGTTGGCTAGAGAGCCACTCGAGTTTACGGTGTAAGAGGAACAGTTTATGCAGATATACGTTGAAGATAGCGGTTAACCCAAGATATGAACAGGTTAAGATTGTAGAGATCAGGAAAGAAACCTCTCGAAAGTCGGTTTCACAGAGCAGGGATTGGCGGAAAAAAGCTGCTCGAGTAGAACTCACATTTCTCGGGTGGAATATGCAATGAATGTGGTTCGCTACAATGTGCGTGGGTCTTAGATGCGAGGTTTAGATCTGGTGAAACTAAGGAACGTTCCCTGGAAATAGCGATAGGGTACCGAGAGGCTTGCGACGTTTCGTCTGTGGAAAAAGGGTTGTAGGGTGGAAAATAATGCATTATCCACAAGGACGCGGAGACGCTTTTGGACTCTCTCGAGACTAACATGTGAAGACTGGACAGCAACTGCCCATAAATGAGAGCAGTAATCCATTTAGGGCCTGATCTGGCATTTGTAATGGTAGAGGATAGCGGAGACGCTTTTGGACCCTATCAAGACTGGAAAATGAAGACTAGGCATCTCCTGCCCATATATGGCAGAAGTAATCCATTTTGGGCCTGATCTGGCTGTTATAATGGTAGAGGATAGCGGAGACTCTTTTGTACCCGATCAAGACTGGAAAAGGAAGACTGGGCATCTCCTGTCCATATATAACAGCAGTACTCCATTTAGGGCCTGATCTGGCTCTTGTAATTGTAGAGGATACCGGAGACGCTTTTGGACACTATCAAGACTGGAAAATGAAAACTGGGCATCTCCTATCCATATATGGCAGTAGTACTCCATTTTGAGCCTGATCTGGCTCTTATAATGGTAGAGGATAGCGGAGACGCTTTTGGAATCTATCAAGATTGGAAAATGAAGACTGGGCATCTCCTGTCCATATATGGCAGTAGTACTCCATTTTGGGTCTGATCTGGCTCTTATAATGTTAGACGATAACGAAGATGCTTTTGGACACTATCAAGACTGGAAAGTGAATACTGGTCATCTCCTGTCCATATATGGCAGCAGTACTTCATTTTGGGCGAGATCTGGCTCTTATACTGGTAGAGGATAGCGGAGACGCTTTTGGAATCTATCACGACTGGAAAATGAAGACTGGGCATCTCCTGTCCATATATGGCAGCAGTACTCCATTTTGGGTCTGATCTGGCTCTTATAATGGTAGAGGATAGCGGAGACGCTTTTGGAATCTATCAGGACTGGAAAATGAAGACTGGGCATCTCCTGGCCATATATGGCAGTAGTACTCCATTTTGGGCCTGATCTGGCTCTTTTAATTGTAGAGGATAGCGGAGACGCTTTTGGAATCTATCAGGACTGGAAAATGAAGACTGGGCATCTCCTGTCCATATATGGCAGCAGTACTCCATTTTGGGCCTGATCTGGCACTTTTAATTGTAGAGGATAGCGGAGACGCTTTTGGAATCTATCAAGACTGGAAAATGAAGACTGGGCATTTCCTGTCCATATATGGCAGCATTACTTCATTTTGGGCGAGATCTGGCTCTTATAATGGTAAAGGATAGCGGAGACGCTTTTGGAATCTATCAAGACTGGAAAATGAAGACTGGGCATCTCCTGTCCATATATGGCCGCAGTACTCCATTTTTTGGCCTGATCTGGCTCTTATAATGGTAGAGGATAGCGGAGACGATTTTGGAATCTATCAGGACTGGAAAATGAAGACTGGGCATCTCCTGGCCATATATGGCAGTAGTACTCCATTTTGGGCCTGATCTGGCTCTTTTAATTGTAGAGGATAGCGGAGACGCTTTTGGAATCTATCAAGACTGGAAAATGAAGACTGGGCATCTCCTGTCCATATATGGCAGCAGTACTCCATTTTGGGCCTGATCTGGCACTTTTAATTGTAGAGGATAGCGGAGACGCTTTTGGAATCTATCAAGACTGGAAAATGAAGACTGGGCATTTCCTGTCCATATATGGCAGCATTACTTCATTTTGGGCGAGATCTGGCTCTTATAATGGTAGAGGATAGCGGAGACGCTTTTGGAATCTATCAAGACTGGAAAATGAAGACTGGGCATCTCCTTTCCATATATGGCAGTAGTACTCCATTTTGGGCCTGATCTGGCTCTTATAATGTTAGACGATAACGGAGATGCTTTTGGACACTATCAAGACTGGAAAGTGAATACTGGTCATCTCCTGTCCATATATGGCAGCAGTACTTCATTTTGGGCGAGATCTGGCTCCTATAATGGTAGAGGATAGCGGAGACGCTTTTGGAATCTATCAAAACTGGAAAATGAAGACTAGGCATCTCCTGTCTATATATGGCAGCAGCACTCCATTTTGGGCCTGATCTGGCTCTTATAAAGGTAAAAGATAGCAGGAGTCAGGTACTTACTGAAGCGGTCCCAACTTTTTTTCCAGCATCTTTAGAGATAGATCGATTGTACGAGCTCCACTTGGGGTCTGGGTTTTATTTAAAGCCCAATAGACGCTTAAGGAACGACGCCTCCCTGAGGGAAAATACATGGTTGATGATAGTTCGGACCGGTTGCCATGCAAGGCTATAAAAGCAGGTCTATCCTGTTATTTATCCATAGCTTGGGAGGAAAAGGTAAGTCATACCTTTCCCTAGACTATTTGCACGTAAATGAATTCGACTGGAATCCGAACTCGGCTCTCCGATTCCTCAATCCGATCCGCTATCCATTACTCCACCGTGCCTCCTCGTCAAAATGTGACATAATTATGATTTTCTTATTTATTGATTTGCCATGATAATGAATATACCGTTAATAATAATCTTCCACTCGTAGATAGTAGTCCCTGGAACGAAACAGAGAGGAAAATAGACAAGACGTAGATGTACTGAGTGTAACAGCAAAATTGTTCAAATCGTGTAACAGCATAAATGCCCATCCCACAAAATGTTTAATAGCTAAAAAAAAAAATAATTGAATTTCTTTTTACCAGGTTTTTAGATAAGGCGTTTAAACATCTTGACACCTTTTTTCCGTAAGAATCACTGAAAAAAACCCTTTGAGATCTTCAGCTAGAAAGAGAACAGTTTTAAATCGTTTTGTGTCAGCCCCACAATGTCTTTCGAAGTGAGCAATGGTGAGCGGGAAAAGATCATTTAGGCATTCTGTAATGGTATCAACATTCATACTCTGGCTTCCATCTTCAAAGTCCCTTCAGGAACGATCAACGGTGAATAAGTTTAAAAAAGAGGGAACAGTAGAGAGGAAAACTGGATCAGGATGTTACAAAAGCAAGAGGGATCATCATGTCAACTTATTAAACTTAGTTAGAAAAGATCCAACACAATCCATAAAATGATGTTTGGCACGTGAGAGAAAAGTTTTAGCTATGACAGTCCAAAGAGCAGTGAAAAAAGACTTTAAAATCTAATCGTACGTGAAACGTGTGAGGCAACTTGCTACTCCAGGACAGAAAGTTAGAAGGTCTGAGATGGCGAAGATAATCTGGAATAAGTTGGAAAATGATCCTGGAATAATATATATGTGTGTGTGTGTGTGTACGCGCGCGCGCGCGCGTGTGTGTGTCTGTGCGTATATATGTGTGTGTGTATTTGAACTTTATTTCAATCCTTCATGAGCTTCTGATCCTTAGCTATGATTAATTATTGATGAACATGTCATTGTCGTTTATGATCGATTTCATGACGATTCTTCTGTTAAGCTTGGAGAATTATTATTCTCCAAGCTTAACAGAAGAATCGTCATGGCTAGGAGTGGGGCATAAAAAATCATGACTCAGAAGGACGCCATGAATAGAAAATGGCCGAGAACCACTGGTCTAGAAGATGGAAAATTCTGAATTTCTAACCAGGAAAAAAGCAACAGGAAAGCACTCCTTATCTTCCACAAGAAGTTATGGCAATTCAAAGATAACAAAGAAACGAAAGAGGGTTTTGATCGCCTACGTCAGGAAGGAGGCGAATCATTAAAAATACAGTGGTAAGGAGATATACCGGGTGTAACAGAAAAAATTGGTTAATTGTTAGATTAAGCACTGAACCATTGTATCTTAGAAATGATTAAAGGTATCTTACTGGAAATTTCCAAGGTTTTTATTGAACTCTACTTTGAGCAATAAGAACGTATAATTACTTTCCAAGCTTAACAAAAGAATCGTAATGAAATAAATCATAAACGAAAATGACATGTTCATCAATAATTAATCATAGCTAAGGATAGCCCATGAAGGATTGAAATTAAGTTCATATATACACACATATATATATATATATATATATATACACACACACACACACATATATATATATATATATTATTCCAGGATCATTTTCTATCTTATTCAAGATGATCTTCGCCCTCTCTAACCTTCTAACTTTCTGTCCTGGAGAAGGAGGCGAATCATTAAAAATACAGTGGTAAGGAGATATACCGGGTGTAGCAGCAAAATTACTCAATTGTTAGATTAAGCACTGAACCATTGTATCTTAGAAATGATTAAAGGTATCTTACTGGAAATTTCCGAGGTTTTCATAACACTATTGAACTGTACTTTGACCAATAAGAATGTATCCTAGCCGTTTAAATTTACAAATAACCTAATTAGTCTGAAAATTAGTCTCAAAGTTAAAAATTAAGTTAGAAAATATATGAATAAATAAATACAAAAATACAAAACAAAATCCAACACAGCAATGTGGTAAAAGCGATTCTTTCTACTTACACATAGGGACCTCGGGTTCAATTCTTGCTATACTCGAATCAAATGGTCATTTACTGAAATGTTGCCGCTGACTTTAACAAGCAGCTTCTCCATTTTCAAAGACCACCGAGCTGTGGTGGAGGTGGGGTCAAATCTGACATGTCGGAGGTGGGGTCAAATCTGACATGTCATTTATTGAAATGCAAAGTCACCATTCTCAACTGTTGTAGGACAGTTGAGAATGGCGACTTTGCATTTCAATAAAACAAGACAAAGAAAGCGAAAAAATATAAAACAAAATATATTTCCTCATTTTTACCGTCTTGTAGACCAATGGTTCTCAGCCTTTTTCTGTTCACGGCCCCCGAGTCAGGAATTTTTGATGCCCACCCCCTCATAGTCGTTTGTTTAAAAAAAAGAAAAAACTCATTTTCGGAACAAATAAGCAGTGATATTTTTGCATATAAAGTCCAAAACTGCTCGTTTTAGAAACCAAACCAGTTAAATGAAACTTTTTATTTCAGAAAAAAAAGTTTTGCTCGTAAATGCACACACAAATTAAAAAAAGGTGTGCAAAATAAAAATAAAATAAATAAATATAAAAAATAAAATAAAAAATAAAATAAATAAAGAATAAAAATAAAAAGGTGCGTAAAATAAAAATAAAATCAATAAATATAAAAAATAAAATAAATAAAGAATAAAAATAAAAAGGTGCGTAAAATAAAAATAAAATCAATAAATATAAAAAATAAAATAAATAAAATAAAAATAAAAAGGTGCGTAAAATAAAAATACAAAAGTTGTGCTAAATAAAAAAAAGGTGTGCATAATAAAAAAAAATTAAAATAAATAAAAATAAAAAATGAAATAAAATAAAATAAAAATAAAAAAAAGGTGTGCAAAATAAAATAAAAATAATGTTATACAAAATAAGAAAGTTCTGTACATAAATTTTACAAAGAATAAACACTAGTTGCATAAATGGCACCTGAAAATTATTTTATTACATTTAACTTTATTGAAACTATGAGGGAAACAAGGTTGTAACACAAATTGAACTTGTGAACCCCAAATTCCGCAATTTTTCTGTACCCCATAAAGTTTATAAGGTTCTCCAAGGTAGCCATGCAACCCCCGATTAAGAACCACTGATCTATGCTGCCACCTAAGACTTGAAAAATCAGTCTATCCTGACAGCTGGAGAGAGTAGGGATGAATCCATGTTCTTCTACTATAATGAAGTAAATGCAAAAGACTAGACCGGGATTTTAACTCATGCCGCCGATTGAAATTTCTACACCGGTAACCGCTACGCTAACCGCACACTGTAATAGTCGACATGAAAATGACTGTGCCAAAGAAAAAAGAGCAAGTGACAGGCAACAATAGTATTATTCTTTCTCCAACAGTAACAGACGTTCTGAAATAGGCATTATACAATGAAAAAACTGATGAATATTATAGGATAAAGAACAAATAAGAAACGTTTATCAATCTAACATGATTCACTTTTACTAAAGCTTCGTCAGAGACTGAGAAAACTAACAAAAAGACAGATTCTGGTATTTTCAATTTTGTGTTGTTTGATTTTCATTGGTCAGTCATGTAGAATGTTGTCGTCACAAGACAAGACAAGACCCCTGTCTTCAAGCAGAGGTTGACAAGACTTTCGTCTTCAGGCGGAGGGTGACTCAGTCGGGGTTCTGTCTTCGGATAGAGACTCGGCTGAGAAAAACAAACCAGTTGGACTCAGGCAGTTCACTGTCTGGCTTTTGACTGACAAGACTTTCGTCTTCAGGCGGAGGGTGACTCAGTCGGGGTTCTGTCTTCGGATAGAGACTCGGCTGAGAAAAACAAACCAGTTGGACTCAGGCAGTTCACTGTCTGGCTTTTGACTGACAAGACTTTCGTCTTCAGGCGGAGGGTGACTCAGTCGGGGTTCTGTCTTCGGATAGAGACTCGGCTGAGAAAACAGAAAAGTATGCGCTCGAGAACGCTTTTGCGGAGGCTGAGTAAATTTTGGCCAGTAGCCCGGATGGAAATGCTCGGGTTTCTCAACATGACCTTGTGTCGTATCTAGTCCGCAGTGGGGCGACCGGTAAGTACCAGTCGTATCAGAGTCAGTCCCAGGCTCGCGACAGACAAGACCTCTGTCTTCGAGTAGAGCGTGACTCAGTCGGGGCTTTTGTCTTCAGATAGAGACTCAGCTGAGAAAAACAGAAAAGTAATGTACCCTAGCCTGTTTTCGTGGGGGCTGGGTAAATTTTGACCAATGGCCTGGGTGGAAACGTTCGGGTTCCCCAAAATAATCCCGACCTTGTGACACAACCTCATCTCAGTGGGGGAACTAAGTAGATACCAGTCGTATTGAAGTCAGTTTCTACAGACCTCAAGGCAATAGCCTAAGCATTACGTCTAGAGAAGACTTAACGAATTACGTTATACCAAGTACGGGTGCGTTATAACAAACCTATCAAACTGACTATTTAAAAGATTTTGCGAGATAGTAGACTGGTTCTAAAGTACTTTGGATTTTAAATCATCATAATTGACATCTGATGACTGACCATTTCTGGACCGTATTTTCAGTGAACAGGGTACCAACCGTAAAACATTAAAACTACTTTTAGTCCTTACGGGTAGATGTCATTTCATTCGCTTTTGAAACTCTCAGTTTCAAATAATGCCTCTGGATAGCCAGAATCGCGACAGCTGCATCCGCCATTATAACATCTTTTATGTTTTATTTCTTTTCCTTTCTTTCTTTCTTTCTTTCCCTAAAATTAAATGGCGCCTTTGATATATCTTTTCTTCTGTCTATCCTTGTAATCAAATGGGCCATTGTTGATCTAAGATAATGACAGAGGGTAATGTACGGGTGTTGTAGCATAACTAGGGACGATAATGGGTATGCCTCCATTCCCATAAATACGGTAGTGAATACTGTATGTTGGTCATCAGTTGGAGATTCGTTTTCAGCTGTGCTGGTCAAAAACTCTGCCTCCGGACAGATAGGATCCCCAGACGAGGATAGGTCGAAGGGCAGAATCTCGTCTCGGGAAACAGCTACTCGATCCCGGTTTATACGGGATCTACAGAAAATTTTTGGTTGAGCCTACAGGCTCGGATACCCCACATTAAATTTGGCTTTGTACCACATCTTACCGAGTGGGGCGGTTGCTAGATATTCTAGAGTTGGAGATTCGTCTCCAGCTGTGCTGGTCAAACTCTCTGCCTCTGGGCAGAGAGGATCCCTAGACGGGGCTGTGTATAAGGGCAGAGTCTCGTCTCGGGAAACAGTTACTCGACCCTTTTTTTTTACGGGATCTACGGGTAACTTTTGGCCGAGCCTACAGGCTCGGATACCCAACATTAAATTCGGCCTTTTGCAACATCTGTGTAGGGCGGTTGGTAGATATCTTAGAGTTGGAGATTCATTGTGAAATTCACTTGACTCACTTCTAGAAGTTGACTACTACTTCTACGCGCCGCTGTCGAATCTTATATGTGTTGCTCTTGTCCTAAGTATTATCGTTCATTACCAACCTTCGTTTGATTATTCTATTCAGTAACCTTCTCTAGGTTACAAAAACGGTTTAACTAACAAAGGAACAAACAGAATTATAATATTCTACTATTACTCCTACTACATCTATGTGCCGCGTCTTTACAGGATATGGGCGAACGTGGCTCTCCACAATTTCCTACCACTTGTGGCCCTTAGCTGTTGTTCTCCTTTTGCTAAGGCTCCTGCTCCCCGTTCCGTCATTCATTCAAACAAGCTCGTTCGGCAATTGGCTCACTGCCTTCCCCTATGTACGTTACCCTTAATGTACCCCGTGAGGATTAAGTTTTCCAAGTCATCCATCCTCATTACGTGTCCAAGAAATTTCATCTGTTTCTTCCTCATTCTGAGTATCAGTGTTCGTTCTGTTGCTATTTTCTTTAAGACTTTCTTGTTCCTTACTCGCTCCATTGCAAATGAGAGAGAAAGGGATTGTCAGTGGTCAGGAATGAATGCAAGCATTACTGATAGAATTGGGCTATTATATGTATAATGTAAATGCATTGCTAATGATTTTACTATAGGAATGCATTGAAAATAAGGAAGAAAGGGATTGTCAGTGGTCAGGAATTAATGCAAGCATTACTGATAGAATAGGGCTATTATATGTATAATGTAAATGCATTGCTAATGATTTTACTATAGGAGTGCATTGAAAATGAGGAAGAAAGGGATTGTCATTGGTCAGGAATGAATGCAAGCATTACTGATAGAATTGGGCTATTATATGTATAATGTAAATGCATTTCTAATGATTTTACTATAGGAATGCATTGAAAATAAGGAAGAAAAGGATTGTCAATGGTCAGGAATGAATGCAAGCATTACTGATAGAATAGGGCTATTATATGTATAATGTAAATACATTGCTAATGATTTTACTATAGGAATGTATTGCAAATGACAAAGAAAGGGATTGTCAGTGGTCAGGAATGAATGCAAGCATTACCGATAGAATAGGGCTATTATATGTATAATGGAAATGCATTGCTAATGATTTTACTATAGGAATGCATTGCAAATGACAAAGAAAGGGATTGTCAGTAGTCAGGAATGAATGTAAGCATTACTGATAGAATAGGGCTATTATATGTATAATGTAAATGCATTGCTAATGATTTTACTCTAGGAATGCATTGGAAATTAGGAAGAAAGGGATTGTCAGTGGTCAATAATGAATGCAAGCATTACCGATAGAATAAGGATATATAGAATATTTGTTTAGTTTTGTTATGCACTTTTCAAATATATAGACATTTTTCTTTGTATTTTGGTTATTGCAAATGTTAATATTAAACTGCCAATTGATATACATTGCTTGTATTTCGTAAGCCGTAAGTATCAATTTACCACGAGAGGAACGTACTCGCTTCAAAGACAAGCGTACCAATCCCATCTTGATGGCCAGTCAGGTGAGCTTCCTGTTATATTGTATATCCTCCTATTAACCGATATCATTTACTGGCTTTTAATTTCGTTTTCATTTCTTCACTTCTACAACGATGTATTTGTTTACTGCTGATGTATAAAAATATCCTCTCATCGGTTGGGTTGAAACATCTAGCACAAGGACAGACGGTATTTGTGGGTGGATGAAAATGTTTCTTTTTTTCCGGATTTTCTTCGCAGACTAACATCATGATCCCAGGAATTAAATAGTTGCTGTGAAACATTCGCTAGTAGAACATACATATAGGGTTCGATCCTCAAAGTTTCCGATTGATATAACGTCGCCTTAAGAAAGTTTTTTTTTTGTTTCAATATATAATAATGAGGTCAAATTATTGATCAGTTCATTGGTGTGTTTTTTTATCATCATTCTGTACAAGTTATTTCTATTACAGATACTACACTTGGTATTTACTCTATCCCCCCCACTACCACCACCACTAGGACGTGATGTGACAGAAGGTTTATTTTTAGGTGAGGACCCGAGCGCATACACCCGGGACAGGAACAAAAATTCCCCTCAACCCCCCACGCACCATCGGTTGCGCTGGCCTCGGTGCGAGTACCGATCCATCCCTCTGATGCAATGGGAGGGCACGGCCTCGGGTAGCTGTTCTCCAGGGCTGGGCACCTATCAGTATAATTTTCTCAGTTGCCCCTCTGTCCTTTGACAGAGAAGCCCCTGAGCGATCTCTGTCCAAAGACAGAGACGCAACTGAGAGATGATAAGTAGACATTAATTTACTCAAAAAGAGTAATTTACACATTAACAAAGTGATTTTCCAAGCGTAGCTCAGATGTGGCACAAGGTCGAAAATATGGGGTACCCAGTGAGGATCGAACTCATTTCTCTGACGCATTTGTTCTAGTGAGACAAGCTTGCTAACCATTACACCATATTGAGGTACCCTCAGATACTACACTTTGATCCTATCCCGATGGCTACTGAATGAAGAAAAGCGTAATTCGTATAACACTGACTGCAATATTTATTTGTATAATATATACAAAATGTGGCCCAAGGCCAAAATGGGAGATTGGAAAAGGACAGTATTTTTTTTAAGCGTTTCACCCTAAGCAAGACGGGAAGCTACTAGCACGCAAGGGGTTGCAGAAAGTTGGAGCGAGAACAAAGAGGAGTGATGGAGGAAAGGATGAAGAGAAGGATAGGGAATAGATCTGGAGACTTCAATTGACATTACATTTGAATAGTTGGAGATTATAGCTATCAGGGAAACAATAAAAGGGGAGGGAGTTCCACAGGCGTGAGGTGCGAGACAAGAAGCTATTGGAGTATATCTCTTAACATTAAAATTAACTAGCCACAATCTCTGACCCAAACGAACCACAATAATCCTTACACCAAAACAACGTATTCTTACTTACCATTCTTACAACATTCACCATAATACCTCATTGTCTCTATGAAATCCTAACTAGTCTCCATATGTACAATTCTTGTCTGTGAAGGGAGGGGAAAATAACAATTTAAAATCTGAACCCTAATGTGTATTTACAATATGAATAAAAGCTATTTACAAGAAACTAAATAAAATAGTGTAAATAAAATAACCCCCCCCCCTCGCACACACAATTCTTAATTGTGGCAGAAACATTAGTTAAATGGACGAAATAAATGCAGGACTTTAATAATATATAACACTCATACATCCAAACACTCACTCAAACACACACTCATTCAAAACACAACAAATATGAAACACTCACCCGAAAAGGAAATGCGCCCCGCATCGACCATAGAACTGACGTCTCTGGAAACCTAACGGGGGAGGTGGCAATAAACTAATGAAAGTGGGGACAGAAATAAAAGAGATACAATGAGCAGATATCCACTAGCTTAGTTAACTTAAAGGAAGAAACTAAAAGAAGAAAAAAATTCTAAACTAATCTAATTCCGGGTGGGGTTGCCAATGTTCAACACAGCGCAACATCCTAATGCCTAACCGGTATCAAAGTGCCACTCTAAGTCGGTTCTAGATTCACCCGCCTTTTGCCTAATCCTGACTTTAAGCTGATGCTTAAAGGACAAGATTAGTTTGGAAGAAGTGAACTTTTCACCCCCATAAAATCCCTTCTGACGTTTCGTCTATATCACGATTCTCATAACACCTAGCAAGCAAAAGAACACATAGTGTTCAGCCTTCGTCATCGGCGGTACCACATTGCTACAAACAGAACTGGCCTCAAGGACAAAGGAATTTCCTTGCAGCATGCGGACCATGAGGCCTTCAACAAACTTGCACAACGGCGCTACCACCCTGCAATGAAAGAAGGCGTGACCAATGGTCTCGACTTCCCCATCATAGCGTCGGCAGTTTGGAGATTTCTCCAAGCCCGCTGAACAAAGTTTTTGGGGACTCACGAATCATCAGCCAGGTGAGTGATGCCTCATCGTTATTGTGGCATTTCAACCCGGGCGCCCAAGGCCATACTTCGTAAGACCGAGGTCGTCAATCAGATTAACACATGATATAATGATATAATACCCTTCGAGACAACGCCCGGACGTTGGAGAGGACACCCGACGCCCTTATGAGGTGTTTCAAGTAATATGAAATTCACGATAAAAGAAGCACTCGCCTCGGGGTAAACGGGGACCTTCTCCTCACACGAGTGCTCACTTCTCAGGGATGGGAAATTCTTACGAGCGTCCTCCTTCTAGAATTCGCCCTCCTCATCCGATTTGCGACACATTCGATCTAGGAACGCGATGCGAAGCATATGACGACGAGCCTCAACGCTATGCATACCCAGACCGCTTTCAGAAGGGTGGAGGTAACAGATCTCCCGAGGTACCTTAGCGGACTTGCCTCCCCATAAAAAAGAGAACAAGAGTCTTACTGATGAAATCAAAGTATACGGAAGGGGAAGATAGAGAGGCGGTAAAGGAGAATCGGGTAGATGAGCGAGGCGCCTACTTCCGCCCTCCACTTTAAGGAAAGATTCCTCCGGGACTACAGTCGAATTGTGACTTCGGCTTTCTCCTGCACCTCCGACCAATTCATTTCCAACAAGAGATCGGGACCAAACCAGACGCTGAGTATCTTGACCGGGCCATCCGTCTAGAGGAAAGGTCCGGGAAAAGAAACTCGACACCCAATCGCAAGCCAACAGACTTATCGCAGTTGGTCTTGTCCCTTGTCTATGTCTTTTACCCTCTGGTTTCTTTGCTGACTTCGTCAATCTCGGCTCTCCTCGATACAAGAACCGAAACGTCGGCGAATACCTGGCCGAGGTGGTAGCACCAGGTAGACAAATTCCGCGTAGGACCTGATTCATCTTTAACTTGCGAAGGAAAGGTTCCAAAGCAAGAACGTAAAGCAAAGGCGAAAGCGGACAATCTTGATGAATGGAGAGATAATACGAAAGGATCCGATGGAATCCCATTCATTTCCCCCAGCGCACCGGGGGACATATACAGAAGACGGACCCAGGAGCGAAAGTACGTCCCAAAACCGGCCGCCGAATTGACAGCCTCCAGAAATCGATGGCCAACCCTATCGAATGCCTTGGACTGAGCTAAATTGATCAGGGCGTCTTCACTGTCGACTTGCTCGATGATCAAGCGTACCATGTGAAGGTTGTCCTGAATAAACCTGTCCTTCACAGCACAAGTCTGTTCGGAGCCAATCAGACTAGAGAGGACGGCCTGCAAATGGTTGGCTAAGATCTTAGCTAAAATCATTAACTCTGAATTTAACATGGTTAAAGGCCGACAGTTAACTATCCCATCCCCACCGTTTTTGTCCTTGCGAAGCAATTTGATTACACCCCTTGAGGTATGGACCACTACTTCAACGAGTTGTTGAAAATCAATGCCAGAAAATAAACGAAAACGGACGACTGCCTCAAGTACAGTTCGTAGCGTAGACCATCTAAACCCGGAGATTTGTTCCGGCCAACCTGATTCAGCGCTTCCCAGATTTCCGACTCTTTGATGCGAACCTCCTATTAGCCGCTTCAGCTGCCTCGAGGCAGAGAAAGTCGGCTGAATAGGCGTTGAACTGAGCAGTGCTCAAACTGGGCTCACTGATGAATAGATCCTGAAAGTAGTCACGAAAAGCCACACATATGTCCGCGTTTGGCCGATTACCCAGCAATGTGAGGCACACGTTATGTCAACGAGATGCATTCTGAGCTTCCTCTGCACGAAATTCAGCGGCCATATTCGGTGCCTCGGAAGACGTTCTTTTTAACCTAGCCCTAACTAACAGAGCTTGATACTTCTTGATAAGCAAGGAGGCCAACTCTGCCTTAGCTGGAGTTACGGTCCCGCCATCACAGACCCCTCAGTTCCCACTGTAGCATTTGAAGGTAATATCATGAGAGAGGCCACCAATGTCCTAGGGAATTTCAATGCTCTGAGTCACGGTGGAGTAATGGATAACTGCTCAGAATGAGGAATCGTTGAACCGAGTTCGAATTCCAGTCGAATCCATTACATTCATTTACGTGTTAATACACTCGGGAAAGGTACGAATATCCTCTTCTTCTTCTCCGGAAAGGCCCAGGTAGAGAAACTCCCTTCCACGCACCCAACCGCAAGCCAACAGACCTATCGCTATTGATCTTGGCCCCTGTCTCTGTCTCGTACCTTCTGATTTCTTTGTTGACATCGTCAATCTCGGCTCTCCTCGATACAAGAACCGAAATGTCGTCGAATACCTGGCCGAGGTGGTAGCACAAGGTAGAGAAATTCCGTGTAGGACCTGAATCTTACTGGTCCTGGAAATCTTGCTCAGCAAACAATGATGAGTTCAATTTCCAGTAGCTAGCCATCCTAATCTCAGGCTTATCTAAGTTTACACGAAGCCAGGCGATCCTATGATACAAGTAAACTATATAATGGAAATTTGAACACCCTAAAAGCCCTACCTCGACTCTCCTAAGACTCGATCGAGGTAGCTAGTACTCACCGCCATAGCCGACCCGCCATTTGTCCATGTTCACACTACCCCCTGAGGGTATTCATGACGGTACTTATCGACAAGATCAAACTTATCGATAAAGTCTCGAAATGGTTTCACGTCTCGATTGTTAGTACTCGATCTTGGCCCTATACGATCTGTATCGGGGTCAAGGACGGCATTCCAATCGGCCGCTAAAACTAACCAACGAGATGTCAAAAACGGCTCGATCCACCGAAACAAATCAGGCGGCTCAGAGTGGTCATTGGGCGCATAAACCCCAATGAAACGAAGAGCCTTATCCTTTGTAGTAACATCCAGCACGCAAGGCCTTGCCTGGCGGATCCGCGAAGACAAGAGGACACGATGAGTTCAAAGACTTGCTTACCAGCCAGGTAACTCCTCTTGAGCGACCATCAAAACATACTGAACAGAGGGAAAACCCCTAGACAGAATACCCTCATCATCAAGAGTTGAAAAGGGGGTCTCTTACACACATCAAACATTCACCCCAAGACGCTGAAGGTCACAAAAGAGCCTCGCTCTGCGAGACTCCGAACTCAGGCCCCGGGCATTCACACTAGCTAGTCAGACCGATTAGGGTTGCTCTTCTGCATTGAACATGGCTGGGGTGAGGACACCGACGGCCTGTTCCATTGAACCTATTCCCATCTCAGTATTATCAGTAATATCATGAGACAGGCCACCAATGTCCGAGGGAAAAGTTACCTTCGGTGCTCTGAGCCACAGTGGAGTAATGGATAGCGGCTCAGAGTGAGGAATCGGAGAGCAGAGTTCGAATTCCAGTCGAATCCATTACATTCACTTACGTGCTAATACCCTTGTATGGCAACTGCTCTACTGCGAGAAATAACTGCCTCGTCAGTTATGTATCGAAAGATACATGATTGCCTTAGAGTGTATCACGCACATAACTGACTGATAAAGGGAGGGGGTGTACTAAAAGCGGGAACTTCCCAGAACAAAACTTTTTAATTTTTTTTTTAATTTGTATCGTTATAAAAGTCTAATGGTGGAAATATTCCAAAAGTATTGTTCGCTCTTTGGGTCCTGTCACTGGATCTAACTAACGCCTTTATCAACTGTGCCATGTGTCCTTAAGAGTATGAGTTCAATACCTGGTTAAGGCGGTGAAAAACTTGGAGAGGGGAAGTAACAGGAGATAACTGATATAGAAAGTTAATCAAAATTTATAAAAAGGATAAACAGAAATTAATGTCGGGTGCGAAATACAAAATAAACTGAAAAAAATAAGTTCAATATAACTAAAAAAGATAAAGTAAATCAAGAGACCTAATAATAATAATAAAAAGTGTAAAGCAAAGATAAAATAAGAATTGGGGGGAGGGTGAAAAAAGAACTGAAAAAAAGGGAAAATTCTAGAATTCACTCAGAAATAATCAGCAAAGGAACGTAAAATTTAAATTTTTAAAACTTAACGTAAAGTTCAGTGTTGAAAACAAAAAATTGCAAGATTCGAGCAGCAAGCAAGAATCAAGTCAGGCGCTAAGCACTGATCAAGCTGGTCTGTGAAAAAAGATCACCCACAACAAAGGTGAGTAGCACTGACTGCTCGTTTAATGAATGCCGAATGTTTTCTCATTTGGAAACGACTAATTTTATCATTATCATTAGAGGCGAAGGGGTGGGAACAGATATTACACTTTGTTCCCATCCCAATGGTCAATGAGAAAGGAAATCTGTAATTCATATAACAGTAACACAGACTACTCGGTCAATGAATGCCGAATGTTTCCTGATAAGGGAATGGCTAATGCTATCATTACAATTAGAGATGAGAAGAGATACTACACTTTGATCCCATCTCGATGGCCAGAGAGTAAAGAAAAGCGTAACTCGAGTAGCACTGGCTGCTCGGTCAATGAATGCCGAATGTTTCTTGATAAGGAAATGGCTAATGTTATCATTACAATTAGAGACGAGGAGAAGAGATACTACACTTTGATCCCATCTCGATGGCCAGAGAGTAAAGAAAAGCGTAACTCGAGTAGCACTGGCTGCTCGGTCAATGAATGCCGAATGTTTCTTGATAAGGAAACGACAAATTTTATCATTATCATTAGATGCGAGGGGAACAGATACTACACTTTGATCCCAACTCTATGGCCATGGATTGAAGAAAAGCGTAACTCAAGTAGAATTTTCTGCTCGGTCAATGACTTCTAAATGTTTTATTATAACGAAACCATTAATTTTCTTCCATGAACATTTATCGTCAAAAAGACTAAATCATGAACTTTTAATTACAACGATGCTTTTTTTTTTTTTTGTTGCTGTCCGGTAGAGAGAGAGGGAGAGAGACAGATCGACAGAATGAGAGGGAGAGAAAGTATTGCCTAAGGCGTTATTAGTCACTGAATACCCGCCATCCTTATGAAATTACATCTGTTATGAGTGAGAGGCTGTTTGTGAAGTAGAAAGCATGTCTTTTCCAAGCCGATGGTCCAAAATGCACAAAAACATTCTGAACATAAAATATGCTTATTATATGTCTGGTTGCCTAAATAGATTCGCCGCTTAAGGCTTACCTTCAAGGCATTCATATAATATGATAGCTGAAAATTCAGGTTGATAAAGTTGAAGTGTATTACTCTGCTTATATAAATAAGGTCATATATATATATATATATATATATATATATATATATATATATATATATATATATATATATATATATATATATACACACACACACATATCAATGCTCTGTAAATTTACATTGAGCACTATTTTGTAAAAATAAAAATATCAATAAGAACACCGGATTATATATCTTACTGATCTTTCTTCATATATAAAGACATTTTTATACATTCTTTTTTTTATAGATACAAATATTTAAGTAAATGCTCTGTTTATAATAAACAGTATTAACAACTTTTACCGGCTTGAAAGTCCGAGAAATTTTCCTAGAAAATACGATTCCTCCGACAGGAATCGAACCTGTATCCTTTACGGAACCGGCATATAGCCTGACATCTTTTTACCGATTTCGCCACAGAGGAGCGTTTCAGTTAGCAAGCTCGATTTTACTGTTTTTAAACTACAATTTTCCATTATTGTCACACGTACATTCATATCTGCTCGATGCGTATCCAAATGTAAACAAATGACGTCACACATTATGAAATGGACAAAGTGTGACGTTCATGCGGGTTCTTAAAAATCACCATCACAACGATCATAGTTACAATAATTGTGTCTTTGTAATTCGCCCCTGGGGATGATCTTGGAGGAGATCGAAAGTACTTGGATACGAAAAACTACGGCGCCTTCCTTCATGAATTTCGTCTTTATATCGAGAAACACATTAGAAAAATACAATAAAAATAGACACAATATGTCTATATAATTCAATGAAACATGTTTGAATGGAGATAAGCTGCCTGCATCTATCTATCTATCTATCTATCTATCTATCTATCTATATGTAATGTGTGTGTGTGTGTGTGTGTGTGTACTTAGCCAGCATATTTTCATTCAATCATGTTTCATTAAATAAAGACGTATTATTATATTTATTTTAGTTTTAATCTATATATATATATATATATATATATATATATGCATGTATATATGTCTATCTCTATATATATATATGCATGTATGTATATGTATATATATATGTATATATATATATATATATATATATATATATATATATATATATATGAAGAAATATAGTCTTAAGATGTGCTATATTTATAGGATGAAGTGCTCAATATCAGAGATAGAGCGTGTGTAGATATAAAAGTGAACATGCAAGTCAACACTTAGAGGCGACAGCCTGTTTCATGCCTGACGATTGCGTCTAGCATGAAACAGACTGTCGCCTCTAATAAGAATAATATATATATATATAATTATTTATTTAAAAATATGATTCCAACGCTACATAAGACTTCTCATGTTTCAAAACAAGAGCGGAAAACTTCAATATAAGTATTTGAATTAAATTGAATTAAAGTACTAAGCTCTGTTCCATGTTCAAGCGAAATTTTTTCCGCTTAGGTGAAAGCTTGGTAGGTTTATCTGGCTCTCTAGGTTCGACTATGTCTGCTCTACTTTTGTATTGAGCACTTTTAAGTTAGTTGATTACTCGTATCGGTTTTTTTTTTCTTTGGCCTTTGGACCTGTATGCTGTACGATTATTTTCGACAGACTTTCATGTTCATAGCTCTTTCTTTTTCTAAAACCTTTTTTTTCCTTCGAGATTGATTTGACCATTAGCAGATCAAGAAACCGAAGGTTTTCCGAGACGAGTATATATGGTGTATCAGAAATACTCTTACAAACTTTAGGGGCGGGATCCTCGGAAGCCAGGTGTTGTAAGGATGTGCGGGTGGTGTAATGGAAAATGGCTTGCATTTGTTAATCAGAGAGCCGAGTTCCAATTTAAGTTGTGTTTGTTATATTCCCTTACGGACAATTACCCTTCATAAAGTTATGAATCCATCTCTTCTTCCTCCAGCTATCGGTTAATTAGTAAGACGTGTATCATTAAAATCCTTATTATCTAAAAAAACTGAAATTACATAAAAAATATTTAGATTTAGTTATTAAATAACCCATAGAGGTTAATATGTCGCTAAACAAAACAAAAAACTTTCTTTCCAGTCAATTTAATTCCATATCAATCATTATCTTCTGTCTTCTTAATTCCAGTTCTTTTATTGTCTTCTCTCCTTAATAGTAGTTTTTCTCACATTCTCTAACACTCAGTAACCCCTTGCGTCCTAGTGGCTTTATTGCCTTTGATCTTGAAAAAGTGAAATGCAATGTCAATCGTTATCTTCTGTCTTCTTAATTCTTGTTCTTTTATTGTCGTCTCTCCTTAATAACAGTTTTTCTCATATTCTCTAACGCTCAGTAACCCCCTTGCGTCCTAGTGGCTTTATTGCCTATGATCTTCAAAAATTTAAATGCAATGTCAATCGTTATCTTCTGTCTTCATAATTCTTCTTCTTTTATTGTCGTCTCTACTTAATAGTAGTTTTTCTCATATTCTCTAAAACTCAGTAACCCCCTTGCCTCCTAGTAGCTTTATTCCTTCGATTGGGGTGAAATGATTTTTTTTTTTAATTTATTTTATTTTGATATATTTTCAAGGTTTATAATTGTTATTCTATCTTGTTATATCTTCACAATAAATGGCAAACTGTAATCTGTGAATTTAGATCATGAGAATTGTCACACCAGCTTCTTTTTCCCTCCTTTCTTTCGTTATTTTTGTAAAAGAAAAAAAGCTCGTTGAAAAAGAGAGTCGAGTAAATTTCAATATGCAACGAGGTAAAATGTCACCTTTTTTGTTCCGGTGTTTTGATTTTAGGACAGACGTGGGAAGATCGACTCAGTCAACAAATGATGAATGGGAAAAAAAAATCTCCATCGAAAAATAGTCTCGCCTGGGTAAAATAAGGGTCAGTGAAGAATAACAAGCTTCGAGTAAAAACAGGGAATTCCTCAGATGACTTGTATTATGGTGTAGAAACTTTAGAGTTGCCAAGTGCTTACGTTTGGGTTTATTTATTTTTACGACATATAGACACCTCAGTGGGTTTTTAATGCTGACAAGATTTTTCGAATAGATGAGTAGAATATGTATTCTTTGTAAGAAATCATTTTGTAGGAGATCAGGTTTTATTGATGTATTTTTGTAAAGGTTTGAATGCTATTTACATTATTTGGACTATCGTCCTCATCTTTGTCGCCATATTTATTACAACGTTTCGGCCGTTGTACCCTCAGGCCTTTTTTAGGTGGTTGGAATGTCGAACTGAACCCTTTATTTCGCTCACTGGAGTAGACTGTTCTAGTTCCACGTGCCATTTTTTTAATGGATGTCAGTTATCTCCTGTGCCATGTGTTCTTGAGGACACATGGAACAGTGGATAAAGGCGTTCGTTAGATCCAGTGACTGGACCCAAAGAGTGTGAGTTCAATACCCGGTTAAGACAGTGGAGAACTTGGAAAGGGTAATTAACAGGAGATAGCTGATAACTGACATCCATTAGACATGGCACGTGGAACTAGAACAGTCTACCCCAGTGAGAGATATAAAGGGTTCAATTCGACATTCTAACAACCTGAAGAAGGCCGGAGCGTACAACGGCCGAAACGTTGTAATAAATATGCGACAAAGATAAGGACAATAGTCCGAATAATATAAATAGTGCACATAATACCTCATCTCAGAAATATAGACTGATACTGACGGTTTGAATAATGGTTTAGCGGTACATGTTTTACTAATTAACCCATAGCTGGGGAGAGAAGAGCTTGATTCATACGTTTCTCAAGGACATTTGTGCGTAAGTGAATATAACAAGCCCAAATGGAATTGCAACTCGGCTCACCGATTAACAATTCCCTGCCATTATCCTTTACACCACCCACACATCTAAGCTTACAGAACTTGGTACCTCCAAATGGTCAGGCATCAAGGTACTGACCAGACCCGACGTTAACTTCGATGATCTTACGGGAACCGGTGTTTCAACGTGATGTAGCCGTAAGCCTGACATACATTGGAAAATCCATTCAGCCTATGAAAAGGAATATAAAGCAATAAATAAATCGATTTTCACCTGGGTAAGAAGATTTTTCTTCTTTTATGTGCCGTGTCCCTTCAAGACGTAGGCGATCATGGCTCTCCACTTCTCCCTATCCCGTGTAGATCTCAATATGCCATGTCCTTTTGCTACTTCTCCCAAACCCTGTTCTATCATCCACTTGCTTAAGCCCACTAGCTACGTCAAGCTTTGCTTTCCCTTCGTCTCTATTTCCCTCTATCCGCCTTGTGAGTATCAGATTCTCGAAGCCTTCCTTTTTCATTACGCGTCCCAGAAATTTCAGCTTTCGCTTCCGTATCAGGAACGATAAACAAAATCTGCGTCCTGGGTATGACGATAAACTCCATCCAACAGCAAGGCCCCTGGTCAAGAGCTTTTGAGGAGCGTGGAACCACCTCGTAATTGTTCTCAGGTTAACCCTGACCCGTGGTGGTGGTACTTGTTGGGGTCCTAGCTATGGGTAGATGATTAACCCCCGAACTGGGGTCAAAAGACTATGAAAATGTAAAAATAGGTTTTAATACCAATAATACATTTTTGGAAAAAAATATTACCAGCAATAGACCTTTGAAAAAATACCAGCAATACATTTTTGAAGGAAAAAATTATTGCCTGCAAGACCAGTAGTAAATTTTTGGAAAAACAAAAAATATTACCAGCAATACATTTAAAAAAAATATTACCAACAATAAAAACAAACCAAACCAATATATACTGAGATAGATAGATAGATAGATAGATAGATAGATAGATAGATAGATAGATAGATAGATATGAACAAATGTTGACAGATACCAACATAGATTCACTGATATGAACATAGATAGATAGATAGATAGATAGATAGATAGATAGATATGAACAAATGTTGACAGATACCAACATAGATTCACTGATATGAACGTAGATAGATAGATAGATAGATAGATAGATAGATAGATAGATAGATAGATATGAACAAATGTTGACAGATACCAGCATAGATTCACTGATATGAACATAGATAGATAGATAGATAGATCGATAGATAGATAGATAGATAGATAGATAGATAGATATGAACAAATGTTGACAGATACCAACATAGATTCACTGATATGAACGTAGATAGATAGATAGATAGATAGATAGATAGATAGATAGATAGATAGATAGATAGATATGAACAAATGTTGACAGATACCAACATAGATTCACTGATATGAACATAGATAGATAGATAGATAGATAGATAGATAGATAGATAGATAGATATGAAGAAAATGAAGATAGATAAATAGATAGATAGATAGATAGATAGATAGATAGATAGATAAAAAATATTACCGGCAATAAAAATCTTGTCAGCATGAAATAACCCAATGAGGCTGATAAGCCGTAAAACAAAACAAACAAAATCAATATATACTGAGATAGATAGATAGATAGATAGATAGATAGATAGATAGATAGATAGATAGATAGATATTAACGCATTGATAGATAGATAGATAGATAGATAGATAGATAGATAGATATTATCAGCAATAAAAATCTTGTCGGCATAAAATAACCCATTGCGGCTGATATGCTGTAAAATAAACCAAACCAACCCAATCTTCCTGATGTTAAGTATAAGCTTCCTCCTTGTTTGCATCCTCTCCAAAAAACCTCATCGTTGCTCACATGTTCGGCCCATGGTGTCCTTAGCATCCTTCTGTTGCCCCATACCTCCGTTGTCTCGAGTCTCTTTTTTATCTTTGAGTAGATCTTAGCGTCGCACTTACCGTCCTCTGTCAAAACACTTCCCAGTTATTTAAATTTCCGCACCTGCTTGATTTTAGTATCCCCGACCTGGGCTCATCTTTTTACTCATGACCATGCATTCTGTCTTCTTGTAGCTTATAGTTAGTCCCTTCTTCTAGCTCTCCTTCGTTATCTTCTGTGGAAGGTTTTATTCATTTTCCGTGTCTGCTATCAGCATTAGCAAGCTTCGAATAAAATCAGAGAATTTTGAGTTTACGGAGGTGTTCGAAATCAGTTTTTGGTTGCACTGGCACAAAGTCACAAGTCATCGTGACCGAGCATTTCAGTGTAACTGTCTTGTCAAAACAGTCAATCAGACCAGATGATGAGTTCTCTTCCATAAATTGCAACTGAGGTCCGTTCGGCATAGTTGCAGTATAAACCGCAGTGGTTCTCTATGGATTTGGAACAAAGAAATTTACCTGAGCATCCTCCCAAGTCTTTTGAACAGGAGTAGCGGTTTATCTCTTGTTTCCTGTTTAGGACTGAGTTTCCAGTTCCTTCTAAACCCTACTTTAACACTATACTTCTAACGTCTCCACCTAATCTCTTAAATGTTATTTTTTCTCAATTAGAGTAGATAGGTTTGTCTATCGTTTAGTTCACACTCCTCCCCGGTCTTTTGAACAGGAGTAGAGGTTTTATCCTTTTTCCAATTTAGGATTGGTTTTCAGAGTTCCTTCGAAGGTCTATTTCAACACTAGACTTCTAAAATCTCCACCTAATCTCTTAAATGTTATTTTGCCTCAATTGGATTAGATAGGTTTGCCTATCATTTAGTTCACACTCCTCCCCGGTCTTTTGAATAGGAGTAGAAGTTTATCCCTTGTTTCCTGTTTAGGACTGGGTTTCCAGTTCCTTCTAAAGTCTACTTCAACTCTATACTTCTAATGTCTCCGCCCAAACTATGAAATTTTATGAACTACCGTATTTGACGGCATATAAGGCGCACTTTTGTTTTTTGTTTTTTACTAAAAATATCTTTTAAAATTCCCCTGCGTCTTATATGCCAGGTTTAAAATTAAAACATAGAATTAAAATATGTAGGTTTAAAATTCGCGATAGTCGGCCGAAATTAGCTACCTGGCAACTCCTATTAGCATAGACTTTAGAGTAACTTTCATATACCTATTGTCATTATTTAAAAGGCTATTATGCAGATTAAAAGTGTTATCATTGGTAATATTCATTATATTAATTTAATCACGTTTAATATTAGTATTTTGTTTCACTAAAATTATATGCAATGAATTCAAATTATATATTTGCAAAATATATTTGTTTCATTAATATTTTTCTTGTGATAACTTACAGTTGCATTAAATACAATCAGAATTTTTATATCCTAATTATTCCACTAAGACGTTTACAAGACGCAGGTTGTACTGATCATATAAAGGAAAACTTTTGACTGAATTTTAATGGTAACTGTAATGTTTTGCTCAAAATTGTTTGATTTTTTTATTTAGTTTTCTTACCTTTCGATATAATAAAGTTTTTATAGGCTTACGTTCTTTTTTCCTATTATTTTTCATTTAATTGTAATCATGGTTTGTTTAACTAAAATAATACCTCATAAATATAGCCTAGGCTGTACCATTTACTAAGAATTTTAATCATTTTACTAATTATTAATTTTTTCTTGATTTGCCCTGCTGAAATTGGGGTGCGTCTTATACAACTGTGCGTCTTATATGTCGTCAAATACTGTATTTATTTTTCATTTTTTCCCTAGAGGATGTGTCCGTGATCACTACAATCTTAACCTTTTTACGTCTATAGTCAATCGTTATGTTCCCGTCTTATCCGCATAAACTACCCATTGACGTAACCCTCTACCTTGAGTGTCCGCGGGCCTTTTACAGGGTGAATCTTACTGTAAAAAAAATTAATTTTTTTTTTTTTACTGATGGACACCCAATAAAAGGCCCAAGGTAATGGCTTGCTTGAGTATGCTTGTCTGCCAGGGTGGCTATCCAATCCCTGTTACAGACGCCTGCTCAGGCAGATTTGTGTTTGTCCAGCACCCACAGAGACCGCCTGTGGTTTATATTGAACCTCTGCTCAGCGGGCCTTAGTTACAGTTTCTGGGAAAGAGCGCATTATCTGACATGAGCAACAGTCAGAATAAGCCCAGTACGCTCAAACACTCGGTCACGATGACTTACGACTTCATGCAAGCTCAACTATTGACGGCTCTCAAATAGTTCCGTCTACCCACAAGACTTCTTTCACAAGACGGCCCAATCCGTGGTTTGGTTTTCTGCCACTTTCCAAAGGTGCCTCACTCTGGGATCGCCTCGAAAATCTGGTAGCATCAAGAACTCACCTGTCTGACAAATCGACCACAATGAGATTTGAACCCGGATATCATGGTCGGGACATGCGCAAGTCGGTTACTGGATGAAGATTGAAAATTGAAAATAGTTGATACGAGACTTGAAGAGTGTTAAGATTGTAGTAATGGAGGAAGCATCCTCTCAGATATTTTCTTCATATATCTTCTTCCCAAGATCCACTAGTGAAGTCACTAGTTGATCTTGGGAAGAAGATATATCAATGGAACTTCCTCTTTACAAATGGAATAGAATAGTCATGGGAAACAATTCCCAATTTAAAAAAATATTAATTGCTTAAAAATTACATTCTTTATATTTCTGGTACGAAAATAAAGTTATCTCTAATGAGTTATGGCTTACGGCCGCATCACGTCGAAATACCGGTTCCTGTACGATTAGCCAACTTAAGCAAGGTCGAGCCTCGTCATTAACAAGATGGGTGACAGTTTGGGGACACCAGGTGCTGTAAGCTTGGGTGAGCAGGTAGAAATAATTTAGGGTCAGATCTCATTGAAAGACCGGTTGCAGTACGATTACTGAAGTTAAGCAACGACGAGCCTAGTCTGTACCTAGATGGGTGGCCTCTCGAGAATAGTAAAAGATGTAAGCGTGGCTGTGCGGATAGAAATGTCTTACAGCCGCATCACGTCGAAACATCGGTTCTCGTACGATCACCGAAGTTAAGCAACGTCGGGCCTGGACAGTACTTAAATGGGTGAATACCAGGTGCTGTAAGCTTGGATGTGCAGGCGATTAGAAATGGCTTACGTTGAGACACCGGTTCCCGTACGATCACCGAAGTTAAGCAACGTCGGGCCTGGTCAATACCTAGATGGGTAATAGCTTGGCAATAAAAGTGGTGTAAGCTTGGATGTGTGGGTGGTGTAATTTTGATCGGTGAGCCGAGTTCCAATTCCAGTTAGGGTCTTTATATTTACTTAAATGCAAATACTCTTCAGAAAGGTATGCATCCATCTCTTCATCCCCCAGCAATGGGTTAATTAGTAAGTATTGTATTAGTAAATTATTATTTTCTAAGAAAAATTCTTACACTCTAAAAATATTTTATGTATTCTTTCTTTCATTTCATTTTTTTTGTTTTGTTTTTTCTTCATTCTTTTTTATTTCACCATTCTCTGTTGCGTTCTTTCTTCTTTTTTTCGTTGTGCTTCCATTTCTTTCATTTTTTTTTTTTTTTTTTCGTTTTTCTTCTTTCGTCTTTCTTTTTGGTTACGTTCGTTCTACTTTTCATCCGTCTTTCGTTCGTTCTACTTTTCAGCCGTCTTTCGTTCGTTCTACTTTTCAGCCGTCTTTCGTTCGTTCTTTCTTTTCAGCCGTCTTTCGTTCGTTCTACTTTTCAGCCGTCTTTCGTTCGTTCTTTCTTTTTCATTTATTTTTTCTTTCATCCACCTATATTTCATTCTTTTGTTCGTTTTCCATTCTTCCGTTCTATTATTCGTCTTTCTTTCTTTCTTTCTTTCTTTAATCTTCCTTTCATTCGCTTTTTCTTTCCTTTTTTTCTGCTTTGTTTCATTCGTTTTTTTTCTTCTTTTATTCATCTTTCTTTCCCTCTTCCTTGCGTTCGTTTCTTTTTTATTTCATTCTTTTGATTCTGCTTTCTTTCATTCGTTTTCATTCTTTCACCCATCATTCTTTCTTTCTTTCTTTCTTTCTTTCTTTCTTATTGCCTATTCCATAAGTTTTTCTTTCTTTCTTTCTTTCTTTCTTTCTTCCTTTCTTTCTTCCTTTCTTTCTTTCTTCCTTTCTTTCTTTTTTCTTTCTTTCTTTCTTTCTTGTTGCCTAATCCATAAGTTTTTCTTTCTTTCTTTCTTTCTTCCTTTCTTTCTTTCTTCCTTTCTTTCTTTTTTCTTTCTTTCTTTCTTTCTTTCTTTCTTTCTTTCTTTCTTTCTTTCTTTCTTTCTTATTGCCTATTCCATAAGTTTATCTTTCTTTCTTTCTTCCTTTCTTTCTTTCTTTCTTTCTTTCTTTCTTCCTTTCTTTCTTTTTTCTTTCTTTCTTTCCTTCTTTCTTTCTTTCTTTCTTTCTTTCTTATTGCCTATTCCATAAGTTTATATTTCTTTCTTTCTTCCTTTCTTTCTTTCTTTCTTCCTTTCTTTCTTTCTTCCTTTCTTTCTTTTTTCTTTCTTTCTTTCTTTCTTGTTGCCTAATCCATAAGTTTTTCTTTCTTTCTTTCTTTCTTTCTTTCTTCCTTTCTTTCTTTCTTCCTTTCTTTCTTTTTTCTTTCTTTCTTTCTTTCTTTCTTTCTTATTGCCTATTCCATAAGTTTATCTTTCTTTCTTTCTTCCTTTCTTTCTTTCTTTCTTTCTTTCTTTCTTTCTTTCTTTCTTCCTTTCTTTCTTTTTTCTTTCTTTCTTTCTTTCTTTCTTTCTTTCTTATTGCCTATTCCATAAGTTTATCTTTCTTCCTTTCTTTCTTTCTTTCTTCCTTTCTTTCTTTCTTCCTTTCTTTCTTTTTTCTTTCTTTCTTTCTTTCTTTCTTATTGCCTAATCCATAAGTTTATCTTTCTTTCTTTCTTCCTTTCTTTCTTTCTTTCTTTCTTTCTTCCTTTCTTTCTTTCTTCCTTTCTTTCTTTTTTCTTTCTTTCTTTCTTTCTTTCTTTCTTATTGCCTATTCCATAAGTTTATCTTTCTTTCTTTCTTCCTTTCTTTCTTTCTTCCTTTCTTTCTTTCTTTCTTTCTTCCTTTCTTTCTTTCTTCCTTTCTTTCTTTTTTCTTTCTTTCTTTCTTTCTTTCTTTCTTTCTTTCTTATTGCTTATTCCATAAGTTTATCTTTCTTTCTTCCTTTCTTTCTTTCTTTCTTTCTTTCTTTCTTCCTTTCTTTCTTTTTTCTTTCTTTCTTTCTTTCTTGTTGCCTAATCCATAAGTTTTTCTTTCTTTCTTTCTTTCTTTCTTCCTTTCTTTCTTTCTTCCTTTCTTTCTTTTTTCTTTCTTTCTTTCTTTCTTTCTTATTGCCTATTCCATAAGTTTATCTTTCTTTCTTTCTTCCTTTCTTTCTTTCTTTCTTTCTTCCTTTCTTTCTTTCTTCCTTTCTTTCTTTTTTCTTTCTTTCTTTCTTTCTTTCTTTCTTATTGCCTATTCCATAAGTTTATCTTTCTTTCTTTCTTCCTTTCTTTCTTTCTTCCTTTCTTTCTTTCTTCCTTTCTTTCTTTTTTCTTTCTTTCTTTCTTTCTTATTGCCTAATCCATAAGTTTATCTTTCTTTCTTTCTTTCTTTCTTTCTTTCTTTCTTTCTTTCTTTCTTTCTTATTGCCTATTCCATAAGTTTATCTTTCTTTCTTTCTTCCTTTCTTTCTTTCTTTCTTTCTTCCTTTCTTTCTTTCTTCCTTTCTTTCTTTTTTCTTTCTTTCTTTCTTTCTTTCTTTCTTCCTTTCTTTCTTTCTTCCTTTCTTTCTTTTTTCTTTCTTTCTTTCTTTCTTTCTTTCTTTCTTTCTTTCTTATTGCCTATTCCATAAGTTTATCTTTCTTTCTTTCTTTCTTTCCTTCTTTCTTTCTTTCTTTCTTTCTTTCTTTCTTAGCGTCCTGGGTATGACGATAAACTACATCAGCGTCCTGGGCAAGGCGATAAATTACGTCCAACAGATCCTCTGATCAGGAGGTTTTGAGCAGCGTCGAACCACCTCTTAATTGCTGCTGTTCCCAGGTCCACCCTGACCCGGGGTGGTAGCACCTGTTCGTGTCCCAGCTATGGGCAAATAGTTAACCCCGAATGGAAAAATAATATTACCAGCTATACGTTTTTGAAAAAATAATATTGCCGGCTATAGATTTTTGAGGAAAAAAATATTAACAGATATAGATTTTTGACAAAACAAAAATATTACGAGGAAAAAGAAAGTTGTTGGCATTAAATGACCCATTGAGGTGTTGATATGCCGTAAAACAAACCAAAGCAAACCAAACCAAACTTTCTTTCTTATTGCCTATTCCATAAATTTATATTTCTGTCTTTCTTCCTTTCGCCTTTCTTTCTTTCATTTTTCTTTCTTTCTTCCTTTCTTTCTTTCTTTCTTTCTTTCTTATTGCCTATTCCATAAGTTTTTTTTTCTTTCTTTCTTTTTTTCTTTCTTTCGCTATGAAATTAGATATTTGCTATACCGTATAGTTCTCCTTTTTTTGTACCTTTGTCTTTTTCCACCACGAGGTCCCATAGCCGTCTTCCCGTACAATCATGGACAATTTTACCCGTACTGCAAAGCTGTATACAGTTTATGCAAGATTCATGCGTCCGAGAAGGAAAATACAACAATGAAGCCCTGTCACATGATCGTAACTGTATTAAAAGCAATGAATCAGCGACCTTGTGAAATTCATATTGTAAACGACACATATGAATGATGGCTAAGACAGTTATATCCGTTGCGAATCTCAAACAATATGAAAAAGAAAGAGAAAAACAAAAAGCAAGTCCATTTATAACGACATTGCTAATGTGTCATCGCCATACACACAACGTTTGATAAAAATTGAAAAATGTTTAAGTTGGTTAAGCTTTCAATCAAAAGTTAAACTCAGGGCCAACTCTTACAACCCCCGAAATCAGCGTACTTTTGAAGCAAGCCTGATTGAGAACCCCGGGAAGTGCTTTGTGACCATCGCTATCTCATTAACATTTGCTGCTTTCTACCTATATTTATATACAGTGTAACCCGGATATAAGAGAGTTGTCGGGACCGGAGACGAAGTCTCTTATATCCGGATTTCTTTTATATCCGTGTTTGGTCTATTTTATACACATTAACACAGGCTCTAATTTGGGACCAGAGAACATCTCTCTTATATCCGGGTTTCTGTTATATCCTGGTTACACTGTATGTTACAAATTATTATAAATTATAGATTATTATAAAACTATGATAAAACGATCAAAACTTTCGCTGATTCTGACGCCATTCTGGGTGGACCTATTATTTTTCGTTTAATTTTAATCATGGCTTGTTTAACCAAAATAATACCTCATAAATATAGCCTAGTCTGTACCATTTACTAAGAATTTTACTAATTTTACTAATTACTAATTTTTTCTTGATTTGCCCCGCTGAAATAGAGGTGCGTCTTATACACCGATGCGTCTTATATGCCGTCAAATACGTTAAGTATAAATTATAAAGTAAAGATAGTAACTTTAATAAGCTTGTGCTAATATTACAAAGGTAAGTCATGAAAATACCTGTTCCAAAATGTTCACAATGATTATTTCCTGTCAGAGAGGAGATGGGTGCTGCCAAGTAAAATGCCATTAAGATGTCAGGGGTTAATGAAGAGAAAGAATGAATCTATCTCAGTCATTTCTGCTGTTGATACTGCATAAACAAATAAAACCTGTCTTGTGTTACTTAGAGAGGAGATGGGTGCTGTCAAGTAATCCCTATTTCCCTGAGAAAGGAGATGATTGTGTATGCGGGTGTGGAAAGGGACGTAAGGCATGGAGTGAATGTAAGAGGATGTTTTTTTTTTTATGTTTCTCTTTACCAATTTAAATAATTTGCAGAAATAGCTTGATGGGAAATTTGTCCCGGCTTTCCCACATCAAAGGGTTGAGGTTTTAAAATTGCGACAAAACACGAATAAAAAAACAGCAAGATTAGAGCGGACAAACTCTCTCTTTTAGGCGCGTGCGAATAAAGAAAAAAACTCCTGCTCGGTGGGTAACAATAAAAGAAATTGTTTATTTACATATACAGGGAAAAAAAGAGTAAAGGGATAAAGACAATAAAGAGAGAAAGAAAGGGACAAGAAAAAGTCCTTTAAGGGAAGAGACAATAAGGAGAGAAAGAAAGGGACAAGAAAAAGTCCTTTAAGGGAAGAGACAATAAGGAGAGAAAGAAAGGGACAAGAAAAAGTCCTTTAAGGGAAGAGACAATAAGGAGAGAAAGAAAGGGACAAGAAAAAGTCCTTTAAGGGAAGAGACAATAAGGAGAGAAAGAAAGGGACAAGAAAAGTCCTTTAAGGGAAGAGACAATAAGGAGAGAAAGAAAGGGACAAGAAAAGTCCTTTAAGGGAAGAGACAATAAGGAGAGAAAGAAAGGGACAAGAAAAGTCCTTTAAGGGAAGAGACAATAAGGAGAGAAAGAAAGGGACAAGAAAAAGTCCTTTAAGGGAAGAGACAATAAGGAGAGAAAGAAAGGGACAAGAAAAGTCCTTTAAGGGAAGAGACAATAAGGAGAGAAAGAAAGGGACAAGAAAAGTCCTTTAAGGGAAGAGACAATAAGGAGAGAAAGAAAGGGACAAGAAAAGTCCTTTAAGGGAAGAGACAATAAGGAGAGAAAGAAAGGGACAAGAAAAGTCCTTTAAGGGAAGAGACAATAAGGAGAGAAAGAAAGGGACAAGAAAAGTCCTTTAAGGGAAGAGACAATAAGGAGAGAAAGAAAATGAAAAGAAAAAGTCCTTTAAGGGAAGAGACAATAAGGAGAGAAAGAAAGGGACAAGAAAAGGTCCTTTAAGGGAAGAGACAATAAGGAGAGAAAGAAAGGGACAAGAAAAAGTCCTTTAAGGGAAGAGACAATAAGGAGAGAAAGAAAGGGACAAGAAAAGTCCTTTAAGGGAAGAGACAATAAGGAGAGAAAGAAAGGGACAAGAAAAGTCCTTTAAGGGAAGAGACAATAAGGAGAGAAAGAAAGGGACAAGAAAAAGTCCTTTAAGGGAAGAGACAATGTTCATACAGAAAAAAGTCTTGCTCAAAATATTTCTCGGAGCGCCTAAAAGTTCTTTAAGCGAGTGGAAGGTTGTTAAGTTTTTTAGAAACACTCACAGTTTTTTTTTTCAAATGTCTCGTAGAGTAGGAAAATGTTGGTAGATATCGGCATTCTGCAGTTGAGTGAGTTCATAGGTCGACGAAAAAGTCTTGTAGATGAAAGGAGGCAGCTTTCACCTGACCTTTAATAGAGGGCCGACTTTTGTTCTCGACAGCCCTTTAGTAGGTAGTTCTTCTTTGGTTGAAAGTGGTTCCGAAGTTGACTGGTGCTCTCTATCGCCGACCTTACAGACAGTGAGTCAAATTCTAACTGCCAAATAGGTGTAGATTCTCCAATTTTATGGAGATTTGGGAGACTCAGAAGTATCGGGGACTTTTCCCTCCAAAATCGTTATACAAATTTCCTATTCCCTCCATTGGTCAAAAAAGACACATTCTTATCTCTGACAAGAATCAAGGCTTTGGGAGCCAGGTTTTGAAAGTAATGAAACAGGTTGGAATGAACAAGCTGTGAGGTTTCCCCCAGATTTTATAGCACCATGGAAAGAATAATTGTGGTGGAATTCCTTTTTATATTTTCCAGCTCTCTCGTTAGTCAGAAAATATATTCTTATCTCTGATAAGAATTAAGGCTTTAGGAGCCGATTTTGAAAGTAAGAAAAAAGGTTGGAGTGAGGATTGGAAAAATAGACTAGAAAGTGAACTTGTAAAAATGTGCAAACATGCTAAAACATCTTATTAACAATTAGGTTAAAAAGCCGGCGGCTACAAGCATTGCTTATTTTCACGGGTGCTTTTCCTTACAAATGCACAAGTTATTTCAACAGATTTATAAGATATGTAGAGTGTATATAGCAACGATTTCTTTTGTCGTCCCTAAAGTAGCAAAGCCACTAGCTACAGAAACAGGAATAATCACAAACATGGATTTATAGAACAAACAATAACTATTTATTAGGAGGGACCTGTTGGTGTGGAAAAGAAAAAGATGATCTCTGTCAGAGCAATTAGTTCGTTGTGTGAACAGCAATGTCCGGTCAAAGATCATATGTGTAAGCTTCTCGGGAGCGTATTTGGTTGTAGTATTCGATGCTTGCACATACAAATAAATCTAATTATCATTCATCGGAGCGTTAGCTGTCGTATCGAATTCCTTATCCGGGAGTAGTGAGCGGAATTTTACGCCGCCGGAGTAGTGAGCGGAATTTTACACCGCCGTGTAGATGTGCCATCCCTGTTGATGTGGTTACTTCTTATCTGTCGTTATATAGCTATCTGTTTAAATGCTGATTCTCCTCTGCTTATATCGGTAGCGATAGACTCAACTTGAACACAGTTTTTGATTCTCGAGCTTCTGTTTCATTAGCAAACGTTGGATTCTTAATTCTGATTTTCTGGTTTTCTTATTTTATCGAAACCATGTCTAAGCATTGTTTAAATTCCGGCATCTAAATTGCCTAAGTTAACTAAAGCTTTATTCCTGGCTACATCGTTTCGTGCGCGGGAAATATCTTTTAGGTTATTGGAGGTGCGAGAGATGTACGCATTGTGAACCACACTATACGGTATGTATGGCTGCATCATAAATAATTTCTGTTTTCGTTTGTCAACATCATCCTTCAAGCAAGGCAATAAAGCCACTAAGGCACAAGAGCGGGGGGGGGTACTGCGTGTTACTGAATATCAGAAAAATTACTATTAAGGAGAGAAGACAATAAAAGAACAAGAATTAAGAAGACAGAAGATAACGATTGATATTTTTTTTGAAGATCAAATGCAATAAAGCCACTAGGATGCAAGGGGTTAATGAGTGTTAGAGAATATGAGGAAAACTACTATTAAGGAGAGAAGACAATATAAAAAGAAGAATTAAGAAGGCAGAAAATAACGATTGACATTGCATTTAAATTTTTGAAGATCAAAGGCAATAAAGCCACTAGGACGCAGGGCTTTACTGAGTGTTAGAGAATATGAGAAAAACTACTATTAAGGAGAGAGAGAGAGAGAATGTAGAATAAAAGACCAAGATTTAAGACGACAGAGGATAACGATTGACAATGCATTTAAATTTTTGAAGCTCAAAGTTGACTGAGAATCAAGAAGCCGGAAGAGAGTTCCTCAAGTGAGAAGTGCGAGAGAAGAAAATGTTATCATTTAACTTATAGAATATGTTCAGCGAGTAGTATGCCGAGCCACTACATCTGAATTTTCTATGCACATTGTTATACACGATATAAAAGCAGGGTAATCTATCATAGTGACATATTTCACCTTCTGCTATATCTGGTAATAGGTGTAACGTTAGCCAAGTAATGTATATTTTTCCCTCTTCAGTGTTCACTCAATATGTAAGCAACTTTTATATCCCATTGCTTTTGATGTAACCCCCAAAACATTAAACACTCATATCGAATGTTATTGTATTTGAGGTATAGTTTGGATTGTGTCCTTTGCTTTTTAAACTTCTTAATAATAGTTTTAAGTTGTCTGAATTTCTTAGTGAAGCCTTGGCAATTATTATTCATTTTTCACTAGTATTTCTTTCATCTTATTTCTCTTGCTTTTCCACCAAGTAGTAATAGTCTTAAATTGTCGGAATTTCTTAGATGAAGCCTTGGCAATTATTATTCATTTTTCACTAGTATTTCTTTCATCTTATTTCTCTTGCTTTTCCACCAAGTACTAATAGTCTTAAGTTGTCTGAATTTCTTAGATGAAGCCTTGGCAATTATTATTCATTTTTCACTAGTATTTCTTTCATCTTATTTCTCTTGCATTTCCACCAAGTAGTAATAGTCTTAAATTGTCGGAATTTCTTAGATGAAACCTTGGCAATTATTATTCATTTTTCACTAGTATTTCTTTCATCTTATTTCTCTTGCTTTTCAACCAAGTAGTAATAGTCTTAAATTGTCGGAATTTCTTAGATGAATCCATGGCAATTATTATTCATTTTTCACTAGTATTTCTTTCATCTTATTTCTCTTGCTTTTCCACCAAGTAGTAATAGTCTTAAATTGTCGGAATATCTTAGATGAAGCCTTGGCAATTATTATTCATTTTTCACTAGTATTTCTTTCATCTTATTTCTCTTGCTTTTCCACCAAGTAGTAATAGTCTTAAATTGTCGGAATTTCTTAGATGAAGCCTTGGCCATTATTATTCATTTTTCACTAGTATTTCTTTCATCTTATTTCTCTTGCTTTTCCACCAAGTAGTAATAGTCTTAAATTGTCGGAATTTCTTAGATGAAGCCTTGGCAATTATTATTCATTTTTCACTAGTATTTCTTTCATCTTATTTCTCTTGCTTTTCCACCAAGTAGTAATAGTCTTAAGTTGTCTGAATTTCTTAGATGAAGCCTTGGCAATTATTATTCATTTTTCACTAGTATTTCTTTCATCTTATTTCTCTTGCATTTCCACCAAGTAGTAATAGTCTTAAATTGTCGGAATTTCTTAGATGAAACCTTGGCAATTATTATTCATTTTTCACTAGTATTTCTTTCATCTTATTTCTCTTGCTTTTCAACCAAGTAGTAATAGTCTTAAATTGTCGGAATTTCTTAGATGAAGCCATGGCAATTATTATTCATTTTTCACTAGTATTTCTTTCATCTTATTTCTCTTGCTTTTCCACCAAGTAGTAATAGTCTTAAATTGTCGGAATTTCTTAGATGAAGCCTTGGCAATTATTATTCATTTTTCACTAGTATTTCTTTCATCTTATTTCTCTTGCTTTTCCACCAAGTAGTAATAGTCTTAAGTTGTCTGAATTTCTTAGATGAAGCCTTGACAATTATTATTCATTTTTCACTAGTATTTCTTTCATCTTATTTCTCTTGCTTTTCCACCAAGTAGTAATAGTCTTAAATTGTCGGAATTTCTTAGATGAAGCCTTGGCAATTATTATTCATTTTTCACTAGTATTTCTTTCATCTTATTTCTCTTGCTTTTCCACCAAGTAGTAATAGTCTTAAATTGTCGGAATTTCTTAGATGAAGCCTTGGCAATTATTATTCATTTTTCACTAGTATTTCTTTCATCTTATTTCTCTTGCTTTTCCACCAAGTAGTAATAGTCTTAAATTGTCGGAATTTCTTAGATGAAGCCTTGGCAATTATTATTCATTTTTCACTAGTATTTCTTTCATCTTATTTCTCTTGCTTTTCCACCAAGTAGTAATAGTCTTAAATTGTCGGAATTTCTTAGATGAAGCCTTGGCAATTATTATTCATTTTTCACTAGTATTTCTTTCATCTTATTTCTCTTGCTTTTCCACCAAGTAGTAATAGATTTAAATTGTCTGAATTTCTTAGATGAAGCCTTGGCAATTATTATTCATTTTTCACTAGTATTTCTTTCATCTTATTTCTCTTGCTTTTCCACCAAGTAGTAATAGATTTAAATTGTCTGAATTTCTTAGATGAAGCCTTGGCAATTATTATTCATTTTTCACTAGTATTTCTTTCATCTTATTTCTCTTGCTTTTCCACCAAGTAGTAATAGTCTTAAATTGTCGGAATTTCTTAGATGAAGCCTTGGCAATTATTATTCATTTTTCACTAGTATTTCTTTCATCTTATTTCTCTTGCTTTTCCACCAAGTAGTAATAGTCTTAAATTGTCGGAATTTCTTAGATGAAGCCTTGGCAATTATTATTCATTTTTCACTAGTATTTCTTTCATCTTATTTCTCTTGCTTTTCCACCAAGTAGTAATAGTCTTAAGTTGTCTGAATGTCTTAGATGAAGCCTTGGCAATTATTATTCATTTTTCACTAGTATTTCTTTCATCTTATTTCTCTTCCTTTTACACCAAATAAAAAAAGTCTCAAGTTGTCTGAATTTCTTTTATGATGCTTTGTAGCTTTGTTATTATTTTTTTAATATTTTTTCTCCTTCTTGTATTAACACGAAAATAATTTGTGAAATAACCTCCGACGAGCTTCTAACTTGTAAAAGAATATCTTTTCGAAAATGAATGCCACCGCTGTCCCTTAATAGGGGGTTCGTGATATAGGCGTGTGTGTGTGTGTACTGTAAACTATTTATTTGATAAAGGTAGTATTTTTGGTTGGATAAGAATTCAACTCCTTAGCCTCTCTTTCTGCTCCAACAATTTAGCAGATGAAACTTAATGAAGATTGAAGACAAAACAAAAATAAAAATACAAAAAACGAAAAAAAAAAAAACTAAGTAAACGCAGGTAAGTTTAAAGAAATCTAATGTGAATCTTGAGAAGCGGGTGTCTGTGAACCTGGGGTAAACAAACATCACGTGACTTACTTTCTTCTTTTCTTTTACTTTTTTTTTTTTTTTTTTTTTTTTGCATTCCTCCACCACCGTGACTTTGTTTAGGAGGATGATGGGACGGGAGGGTGCACCTGCAAAATGTCGGTGTCGAGGTGAGACGTAAACATCATAAAAAATAGTTGTTTATTTCCCTCTTCTTCTTGTGCCCCCCATACTAACTACGGAGCTGAACTGATTCGTGAATAGAATTCGGCGGTGTGGGCGGGGTGGGGCGCTGCTTGGCGGGACGGGAGAGGTGTTCATTTCACCCTGACACGTCCTTCCCACCCAGGCGAGTCTGAAGGGAAATAAAAGACTGTAACGGGAAACGAGAGACAAACGAAGGTTAAGGACTTTTATTTGTTTACCAAGCTTTGTCTAGTCTGGCACAAGGCTATATGTATTGAGCTCCAAGTGAAGACTGAACTATCTTTAGCAGTAATAGACTGCAAGATTGACTAATACGCCATGGTTATGTACCCAATGGGTCATGTTTATTAATATTACCTTAGTCAGGCACAAGGTCATTCTCTAGAGGGAAAGGGTTTTCGAAACTGTCTTGTTTACAGCTGTTAAACAGTTGGAGATAGATAGATAGATAGATAGATAGATAGATAGATAGATAGAATACTCGTGTCGTACATATGGACAAGGAATGGAAGATAAGAATGAAGAAAAATATGGAAAAGCCAATGAAAGAGGGAAGAACTAAAAAAGAAAAAAGAAAGATAAAGAAAAATTGTAAGTGGGAGAAAGAAAGAAAGAAAGAAAGAAAGAAAGAAAGAAAGAAAGAAAAAAGAAAGAAAGAAAGACCAATATAGGGTGGGGACATAAAGAGAGAGGGAAAAATGTAGAGAAAAGAATGAAAGAAAGAAAGATTGACAAGAGAGAAGAAAAAAGAACCATTTAAATGCCAACAGTAAAAAATAAATAAATAAAAAAAAAAAAAAAAAAAAGCTAGACAAATCTACCAACCAAACAAATTTCTTTACAAAGTAGACAGGCGCTTGCTTGCCCATCCCGAGGGTAGTATGTCTTTGGGTGACAAGCCGTGTACCTGTACAATGCCTGATTATGGATGCGTGCCATCAGCCGCGTCTCGCTATTATTCCAGGAAAACCGCAAATAAAAATAAATAGTAGAAAATATGTTGGTAAACAAGACAAAGAGAACAAAAAAATGTCTTCTTATTTTCCCGCCATTTCTTTCGATAGCAAGCAAAGAACAGACGACAGTGGCGAAAGAAGATATAGACGAGAATAATTGTATTGGAGTAGGGGAAGCAAAAATGTAAGGGGTATTTACAAGTTAAATAAGGGATAAAAAAAATAGTACTTTTTTCGCTTTATTAATAATTGTTTTTAAAGTTCAGGTTGTTTTGTTTTTTAGTTTGACCGTGCGTTACTTAACTTAAGTCTAAAAGCACAACAGATAGGAAGGCTAATTTCCAATATACATGCTGCGTCTTTAGCAGTCTTATAAAAAAAATTGTAAGTAACGTAAAATAAAAGGTAAATATAAAATAATAAAATATAATATAAAGTTTGGTTATTGCTCTTTCTCTTGAGCGGAGAATATAAAAAATGTAAAAATAAAATTAAATAAATGCTTAATAAAAAGCTGAAGACAAAAATAAATAAATATTGTAATAGACCAGGCTTGTTTATTACACTTCCTTTTAAGTGTTTAAAATAATTTAAAAGAAAACCAGGCACTTAGTAAAAGCAACATAATAAATTTGCTGCGTAAGATTTGATTTTTTAACTTTTTAAAAATAGAATAATAACCCGTAAAAAAAAAACACCGAAAGTCGGTCGAAATGGGACAGTTTGTTATTGCATAAAATTTGTTTTTCAAATATATAAAATCCATATATATATATATATATATATATATATAAAATCCATATATATATATATATATATATATAAAATCCATATATATATATATATATATATATATATATATATATATATATATATATCATTCCTGTAGTTAACTGCAATTAACAAGCAGAATTTTTTTTCTCCTGATGACTGAAGATGGTCATTGCTGGCCGAAACTAGTCGAGGAATCTAATTGAAATCATAAAACAAAATATATTAATATACAAACCAAGGTGTCTGAAAAATTTCAAAACATATATATATATTTAGTTTATGCAAACCTAGGTAATCCGCATGGGTAGACCCAAGGAGGGTGATATCCGGAGAGCTCAATGTAAAATTCAGAACAGATATGTTTGAATAAAAACAGACCACTTTAAGGTTCCATGTAATAAGTTATTTCACCACAACCCCTTTAACAGGGCTATAGATCATCAGACTTTACTTTCAACCTTTGGAAGTAAAGTCTGCAATTTAAAATTTGGGACTCGAATCTAGAGCCTATTCAGGGTCTATATAAGGAGTCAAGTTCGTTAAAAAGAAAAAAATCAAGTGATCGGAGAAAGATTTGAGAAGAATTCAAAGACAACAGGATTTCGCTGGTCACAATTAAATGTCCGCGGGCTGTTTATAAATAAGAAAGAATTTTGACTGTCACCAGTAGATGAAGCATGTTTTACCATAATAGCATGCATATGAAGCATGTTTTTTCTTCCATAATGGCACGCATATGAAACATGTTTTTCTACAATGGTACGCATATGAAGCATGTTTTTGTTTTCTATAATGGCACGCGTATGAAACATATTTTTCCATAATGTCACGAATAATAAGCATGTTTTTTTTCCATAATGGCATGCATATGAAGCATGTTTTTCCATAATGGCACGTATATGAAACATGTTTTTCCATAATGTCACGAATAATAAGCATGTTTTTTCCATAATAGCACGAATATGAAGCGTGTTTTTTCCATAATGGCACGCATGTGATGCTTAGCCTACTTCTTACAAAAGAAATAAGAAGAAAAAGAAGCAAAACCTAAAAGGAACCAGAAAAAAAAGTAAAAAATTTCCTGAAATGAATTAATGAACCCTTTTAAAAAAAATTAATACAAGATTTCTCTTGATATTATTGTGATTCCTCATGAGAACAAATTTTATCAAGTTTCAACTACCCTGGCGAATCTACCAACTTTCCCAGTTTCGACTTTCAAATAAATAAGTGTATCTTTTTTGAAAGAATATGTATTATTGAAGCTTCTTTTTAAGGAATTGCATTGAACCACCGCAAAAGATTTATCGAGCATTGAAAGTTTTGTTGAGAAATTTATATCAGCTTTTATGATCCATATTTAATTTTTGAACTGGTTGTCTTACCTTTATAATAATAAGGCGCACAAAAGGAAAATCTTTTGCAATCTTATTTGTACATTTTGTAATCTGTTTCTTAATATCTTGTCTATAAATGTAAAATTCGTTCAAGTTTCACAGCGGAGTTTCGAGTCTTGCTTGTTACTTTGCACATCATCAGGCAAAAAGAAGTGACCTGCTCTTTCACTGTCTATAAAAATCATTTTAGTCTATAAAAATCAACAATCAGAGAGTTGCAATAAAAAGCAATAAGAAAATAAGTTGAACGAATATTGTGCAGTTAATAACAGTTAAAGTGCGTCTTTAAGAAATTCAAACATATTTAGACTGTTACTCTTAGAGTGTAAACAAACAATATAAATTGAAGAAATCAGATGAAAATAATAAATAGCGATATTAAATATTGGGTGTGTTTATACTTGAGTCAGTAGCTAATCGTGCTTTTACTTGAGACTATAGTTAAGCATAGTAAGGGCGCTGCTTATAAAAAGAAAGAATATTTACAGTTGTCCCATTATAGTCATTAGTACACCCGTGATATAGTAACACTTTGATATAGGGGAAGGAAGGACCTGAATAATCGAAAGGAAGGAATGACAAATATGTATTGTTCTCAGTGACATTTTATATATAGATGTCATTTGTCCTACAAAGAGAAATTATAACACAGGTGAATATAACAAGCAGTGTGAACGGATTTCAAAAAGATTTTATTTGTAATATTTCTCTCAGGGAAAATGAACAGACCGGTGATGTCGTCTACATTTCTTAGTGGAGTCATGTGACTTCCTCTATTCGTCTTACCGCTGCGTGCTTATGATGACGCGGGTTTTGTTTTACAGCATATCAACACCTCTCTGGGTTATTTAATGCCGAAATCTAAATATTTTGCAAGTAATGTTATCCTTTCAACTACAGATATTTTCATTATATACATTATCGTTCTCATCTTTGTTGCCCTATCTATCACAACGTTTCGGCCGTTGTACGCTCCGGCCTTCTTCGGGAGCTTGTAATGTCGAACTGAACCCTATATTTCGCTCGCTGTTGTAGACTGTTCTAGTTCCACGTGCCATGTCTACTGGATGTCAGTTATCAGTTATCTCCTGTTAATTCCCCTTTCCAAGTACTCCACTGCCTTAACCAGGTATTGAACTCACATGGTACAGTGGATAAAGGCGTTAGTTAGATCCAATGATAATTAAGCATTTCTAATTGTCTAATAAGTGCAAGGATTCATTTTTAGGATTCCATTTTTAGCATCATTTTTTAGGATTCCAACCACCTGAAGAAAGCCGTAGCGTACAACGACCGAAACGTTGTAATAAATATGGCGACAAAGATGAGGACAATAGTCTGAATAATGTAAATAATGTACATAATACCTCATCTCAGAAATATACAGATACTGGATGGCCGGAACGTTGTAATAAATATGGCGGCAAAGATGAGGACGATAGTCCGAATAATGTTAATAGTGTACATAATACCTCATCTCAGAAATATAAACAGATACTAAAGATATTTTCTACAAAACTTTATACCTTCTGAGTAAAGGTATGGTTATCAGATATATATTTTGTACATCATCAAATGTATTGTTTGTAATTTTACTGTAAAAATGTACTGTTGATTTTTGTTTGGGTGTTCACTATTTGGGTATAGCTGAGACCCTAACAGGTACTACCACCCCGGGTCAGGGAGGATCTGGGAACAACAGCAATTAAGAGGTGGTTCCACTCTCCTCAGAACCTTTAATCTCCCGATCACAGGCCTTGCTGCCAGATACAGTTTATCGTCATACCCAGGACATAGTCTTTAGGAACAAACTTTAATATTATTTATATTTTTAATTCATGCGACCTTAGTTTGACTATCTCATCGGAGCGGAAAACGCTTCTTTTGTGAAAACTTAACTCGAGAGTCATGTGACTGGTATTGAAACTTATAAACTGTCTTATTCAAGTAAATGTCTGGTGCATTTGGTTTGTTTCTTTCTTGAAAAAAAAAAAACAAGTGCAAATTATGCCATCTGGACAGATGACTAATATCGATTCTCTTATGAAGTAAAATGTTAAAAAAACTTATCTTTCCGTCTCAGGGTTCCGCAGAAATCATCACGGTAGATAGTAAATTGAATTTATTTATTTGAGTCAATTCAGTTTAATAACACCATGATGAATGGGTTTTATTTCTGCGAAACTCTGAGTTGGGAAGATAAGTTATGAATATTTTATTTTATTTCCTAAACAGTTTTATTAAAATACAAAATGCTGTACAGTTTCTATTTTCCATACTTTAAAGAAAGATTTTCAATTTTACTTTGGATGATATTTTTTCTCCTAAAAAAAGGTACAGAATTTTTTTTTATTTTTTATTTACTGTGCTTATATAACAGAAACCTCTATATTAATGTTGTAATTTTGGCTAATCCCTGTCGACAAAATGTTGTAACCTAGGGAAAGGTTACTGAATAGAATAATTAAACGAAGGTTGGTAATGAACGATAATACTTAGGACAATAACAACACATATAAGATTCGCCAGCGGCACGTAGAAGTAGTCGTTAACTGCTAAAAGTGGGTCAAGTGAATTCCACAATGAATCTCCAACTGCAGGATATCTACCAACCACCCCACACGATCAGATGTGGCATAAGGCCGAATTTAATGTTGGGTATCCGAGACCTTAGGCACAGTCAGAAATTCCCCGTATACCCCGTGTAAAACGCGGTCGGGAAGCTGTTTCCCGAGACGAGACTCTGCCCTTCGACATAGCCTCGTCTGGGGATCCTCTCTGCTCGGAGGCAGATAGTTTGACCAGCACAGCTGGAGACGAATCTCCAACTGCAAACCAACATACAGGATTTTTACTACTGTATTTATGTGAATGGGGACATGCCCATTATCGTTCATAGGTATGCTACAACACTATGAAAATGCACTGACTAATGATTTTTACTATGAAAATGCATTAGAAATAATTTTTACTATGAAAATGAATTGGAAATAATTTTTACTATAAAAATGCATTGGCCAATGATTTTTACTATGAAAATGCATTGGAAATGATTTTTACTATGAAAATGCATTGGCCAATGACTTTTACTATGAAAATGCATTGGAAATGATTTTTACTATGAAAATGCATTGGCCAATGACTTTTACTATGAAAATGCATTGGAAATAATTTTTACTATAAAAATGCATTAGCCAATGATTTTTACTATGAAAATGCATTGGAAATGATTTTTTCTATGTGTTGTAATCTAGAGAAGGTTACTGAATAGAATAATCATATGAAGATTGGTAATGAATGATAATATTTAGGACAAGAACAACCTATATAAGTTTCGACAGTCGCTGCTAGAAGTGATTCAAGTGAATTCCACAATGAGTCTCCAACATACAGTATTCACTACTGTATTTATGAGAATGAGGGCATACCCAGTATCGTCTGTAGGCATGCTACAACAATTACTATGTTGGTTTGTTGGGATTACCCCACCTTTGTCAGCCAAGATACCCGCTAGATTTTGTTGTTTTAGGACTCTAAAAGCAAGGAACATAAATCCTCTCCCATTTTTTCTGCTCCGGGATGTAGTAGTGATTACAAATGACTCTCCCTACCGAGGGAGACATACCTTGACAAGCAGAATACTTAATTTCAAGCAAACCACGTGGACGTCGCATGAATGCATATACAAACACACCGCTATGCTAATATATACTTTTCTTTCTTTTATTTTTTTTTAGCTATACGTAAATATAACTTTCTTCTTTTTAATCATTTCACCTCAAACTAGGACGCAAGGTGATGCTGGCAGTGAAAGAGAATTTAGAAAGGGCAATAAAAAAAAATGGGTTCAGGAAAACAGAATGGTGATTAGCGTTGAATTTATTTTTGACGATTGGCGGTGGCAAGGAAACAAGTTCCACGGGCGAGACGGGCGAGAAATGTGACTATTAGAATGGAAGTGATGGTTGCATCTAGCTAGTTCAACAGTAAAACGGTGAAACCTAGCAACCAATCTAATAACACCGAGAAGGAACAGCTTTATCACACCAAGTGCCATAAAAATATCTGTAGAAAAGACAGAGGGAAGCCATGACACGTCCGTGAGAAAGTGACTGATGCCAGGTCAGGATCGATTACGTTACAGCCCCTTCTTTGGATATTGTCAAGAATCTCAAGATATACAGTAAGAGTTCCAGTCCAGATATGGCAGAAGTTTTCAAGGTACGGACGAATGGTAGATTTATAAATGTGCAAGATGGATTCTGATGAGAAAAATTGACTAGCATGACACAGAATCGATTTTCCTAGCAGCAGACCTAGCAATTGATTCAATATAATCCCTTCACTTAATGTTAGTGGAAAACATTATCCCAAGAAGTCGCAAAGTGTTACTTTCCTAGATGTGGCAGCAGTCTTAAATGAACGACCGATTTATAGTGAAAGATGAATCCTGACGAGAAGATTTGTCTGGCATGAAAGAATGAACCAACTTTCCTAGCAGCAGACCTAGCAGCTGATTGAATATAATAACTCGACTCCATGCCAGTGGAAAACATTATCCCAAGAATGCGCAGAGTTGCTCTCCTGGAGGTTAGCATCTACCATGCAGGTGTCAGGCAGAAAATGTTCTCTATGGTAATAAAATGAAGCCAATGTTGTTTAAGGGGCGTTAGTATTTACAAGTCATTTCTTGCTCCTGATTAGTGGTCCTTTTAGAGAGAAGTTGCCAGTTTTACTTTGTCGGACTTACTAAGAAGTAAATAGTTGCTTAGTCAGTATTATACCTAGTTGCGACGTAGGTCCAAGAATAGAGCCCCGGGGTGGGAAATCTTGCATTGATTTTCTCTTTCTCTTCTTTTGTGAATTAATTGTTTTTCTTTGTGTTTATTTTGAAAGTTTTCCACTACAGCCGGGACAATTGATAACACCAGTCCATGACACAATCTTGACTGTGAATCTTTAGCTAAGAAAGAGATCGAATGAAAAAAAGAAAAAAAAAACAAAACATGGCCTTTCTGGCGTCAAATCCACTGAAGAGTCTGAAATCTCATATTTATTAATGGAAATTAATTCCATATAAAAATAAAATAAAATAAAATATAAAAATAAAAATATAATAAAAATAAAATAAAATAAAAATAAAATAAAATAAAAATAAAATAAAAATAAAATAAAATAAAAATAAAAGAAAATAAAATAAAAAGAAAAGAAAAGAAAAATAATAAAAAGAAAAGAAAAAGAAAAGAAAAGAAAAAGAAAATAAAATAAAAATAAAATAAAATAAAAAGAAAATAAAATAAAAATAAAATAAAAAAAAATAAAAATAAAAATAAAATAAAAGAAAAATAAAAGAAAATAAAAATAAAAGAAAAATAAAAGAAAAGAAAAATAAAATAAAATAAAAATAAAATAAAATAAAAAGAAAATAAAATAAAAAGAAAATAAAAGAAAATTAAAATAAAATAAAAATAAAATAAAATAAAAATAAAATAAAATAAAAATAAAATAAAAGAAAAAGAAAAGAAAAATAAAATAAAATAAAAATAAAATAAAATAAAAATAAAATAAAATAAAAATAAAATAAAAGAAAAATAAAATAAAATAAAAATAAAATAAAATAAAAATAAAATAAAATAAAATAAAAAGAAAATAAAAAGAAAAGAAAAGAAAAAGAAAATCACGTATATTTTCTTTTTCTTTTCTTTTCTTTTTCTTTTCTTTTTATTCATTAGACATACAAGATAGAAATAGTCTTCCTCAATGTGAAATTTGACAGAAAAAATATGTTGATAGTGAGTAGTACGATATAAGCCAGGCATGTCAAACTGAGGGCATATGGAGGGCAGCATCGGCCATATCTGCAGCCTCGAGAGCCACACCTGCTTACAGTCTTACATTAATCACAGCTAGTGGTAACTAAACTTTAAATATAAAATACTTACAATACAAGGTAGTACAATTTAATCATTTTTATGTTGTCTTGATGATTCACATCGCTTTAGACAAACTATTCTCGATATATCAGGTTAGAATATCTGTGTAGATCCCACTTTGATCAATGATGACAAATCTTCATCAGTTAATCTGGTTCTATCAAGCGTGTTTGTGGCCTTCATAAACGAAAATAACTGCTCACAGTCATATGTGGAACCAAACATCGCCATAATCTTCGTGGCAAACTTTCTGAAGTCCTTAAATGTCTGAGGAAGGTATGAAAAAAATCTGGGTACTCCTACTTTTAGGTACATTCCCTTGAGTGTTGAGTCAGTCTGCATTTCCAGTAGTTCCCATCTGTCGACTTTCCTTTGCCTGAGCAACATCAAAAGTGAATGGTGCTGAGAATAATGCAAACTAATCTTCACAAGATGAAAAATCACAAAATCTTTGCTGAAATTCCTTTGACAGCAATTCCAGGTAGCCGCCGTACTTAGCATTGATAAATACAAACTCAGTATTGGCAGTTTTTTTCATCTCCTTGTATATAGAAAAATGAATCAAGTTTTCATGTGACAACTGGAACTTCAATAAAGCTAAATTTGCAATGAAACACTTGATATCATCACATAACTAAATGATGAGTTTATTTTTACCTTGTAATTTCAAATTAAGGTCACTTAATTGGGTGGTAATATCCATTGAAAAAGCTAAATCTTGGAGTCAGCTTTCATCTTTCAATTGATCTCAGCTTTGACCATTCATCTCCAAAAATATAACAATTTCGTGTCGCAATAAAAAAAAAATGTTTTTCGTACCTTGTAACATGAAAGTCACTGAATTCTATGTATTAATGAGACATTTGTCAACTGATTATTCATGTCTTCCAATAACTGGTTAAACTGAGGGTGATGCAGAGCACGGCCTATGATATAGTTCACTGTTTTTATGACAAAACTCAATACATGACCTAATTTTAAAATCTTAGAAGGTAAGTTTTGTTGATGAATTATACAGTGAAAATGCTTGAATGTTGAATCTCGATATACGTTTTCTATTTTAGTATCTAACTTGGCAGCAACACCATTATGTCTCCCAACCATATTAGCAGCAATCAGTAGATAAACACACAAGTTTACTCAAATCAAGGCCATACTCATGGAGAAGCTGTTCAGCTTTCTTAGAAATGTCCTGGCTTCTTGTAGTATCATGCATTGGGACCAGTTCAATTAGTTCGTTATAAATTTGAAATTTGTTGTCACAATCCCTGATGAAAATGGCGAGTTTTGCTATTCCAGCTGTCAACAGTCTGTCTCATCAAGAGCAACAGAAAAATGTTCAAAACTTGATGATAAAATCTTCAACTGTCGACTCAAATAACCTGCCATTTCATCAATCCATTCATCAACAGAAATTCCTGCTTAATGAAATGTCTTGAAACAAGTGTGACTTCTCTGGACATACAATTTCAGCTGTTTTTACAAGACATCAATTTACGAAATCTACACTGTAAGATTTTCCACTGATGGCGATCATTTTGCAGAGTTCAAAGCTTGCAGTAACAGAACTATCGTCGCCTTTCTGAATTTTTGTAAAGCAACTCGGCTATAGAAAACTTTGTGAGGGCCACCAAGATGCATATAAAGGGCCGCATTCGGCCCGTAGGCCACCAGTTTGACACACCTGATATAAGCAACTAGGTAATCCCGAGTGGAAAGATTACACTGACACAGGAATGAGGTAAAACAAATAACAAGGTTTTTATTGTATGGAAAGTACAATGAGTAAGGGTTCGCAATGATAATAACGAGGAAAACGGGAGATACGTCACGGAGGTCCGTAGTGTTACTCCTGCCACTACAATAGTTCGTCACGTCTTATATTCTCTCCCCATTCACGTCTCTTCTAGACTGACCAATCACTGTCGGGGGGTGTGAGGTTGTTTCACTATAACAAATTGGAAAGGGAAGATGGATATACAAGCTTGCTAAAAATATTCATGTGAACACCTAATAAAAAAAATCAAGCCGGGTAGATTAAAAGAAAAAGTTTATGTGAAAGTAGGACTTCGCGGTTGGTAGATTTTAAAATGGCTTTGGTAAATGGAATACAGAGAAAGTTCACAAGTCGTTACTGAGCTGAGGTCATTCGGAGTACAAGTCAAGAATCCTTTATCCGAAATTTTTGGGACCAGAAGTGCTTCGGTTTACAGATTTTTCGGATTTTGGAATACAGTCTATTTAATTTGTATATCAGTCAGTTATGTGCCATGAGTGATACACGTTTAGGCGATCATGTGACTTTCGAGAGTGTGGGTTGCCATTTCTTTCTGCGGTAGACCAGTCTGTCCCGCTTTGTCCTGCTATAAGTGGGGAGGGGGGAAGAGAATTCATACCTTTCCCATGGGTAAATAGCAGAACAGACCGGGGAGAAGTAGAGGATCCATACCTTTCCCATGGGTAAATAGCAGAACAGACCGGGGAGAAGTAGAGGATCCATACCTTTCCCATGGGTAAATAGCAGAACAGACCGGGGAGAAGTAGAGGATCCATACCTTTCCCATGGGTAAATAGCAGAACAGACCGGGGAGAAGTAGAGGATCCATACCTTTCCCATGGGTAAATAGCAGAACAGACCGGGGAGAAGTAGAGGATCCATACCTTTCCCATGGGTAAATAGCAGAACAGACCGGGGAGAAGTAGAGGATCCATGCCTTTCCCATGGGTAAATAGCAGAACAGACCTGGGAGAAGTAGAGGATCCATACCTTTCTCATGGGTAAATAGCAGAACAGACCGGGGAGAAGTAGAGGATCCATACCTTTCCCATGGGTAAATAGCAGAACAGACCGGGGAGAAATAGAGGATCCATACCTTTCCCATGGGTAAATAGCAGAACAGACCGGGGAGAAGTAGAGGATCCATACCTTTTCCATGGGTACATAGCAGAACAGACCGGGGAGAAGTAGAGGATCCATACCTTTCTCATGGGTAAATAGCAGAACAGACCTGGGAGAAGTAGAGGATCCATACCTTTCCCATGGGTAAATAGCAGAACAGACCGGGGAGAAGTAAAGGATCCATACCTTTCCCATGGGTAAATAGCAGAACAGACCGGGGAGAAGTAGAGGATCCATACCTTTCCCATGGGTAAATAGCAGAACAGACCGGGGAGAAGTAGAGGATCCATACCTTTCCCATGGGTAAATAGCAGAACAGACCGGGGAGAAGTAGAGGATCCATACCTTTCTCATGGGTAAATAGCAGAACAGACCGGGGAGAAGTAAAGGATCCATACCATTCCCATGGGTAAATAGCAGAACAGACCGCGGAGAAGTAGAGGATCCATTCCTTTCTCATGGGTAAATAGCAGAACAGACCGGGGAGAAGTAGAGGATCCATACCATTCCCATGGATAAATAGCAGAACAGACCGGGGAGAAGTAAAGGATCCATACCTTTCCCATGGGTAAATAGCAGAACAGACCTGGGAGAAGTAGAGGATCCATACCTTTCTCATGGGTAAATAGCAGAACAGACCGGGGAGATGTAGAGGATCCATACCTTTCCCATGGGTAAATAGCAGAATTGACCGGGGAGAAGTAGAGGATCCATACCTTTCCCATGGGTAAATAGCAGAACAGACCGGGGAGAAGTAAAGGATCCATACCTTTCCCATGGGTAAATAGCAGAACAGACCGAGGAGAAGTAGAGGATCCATACCATTCCCATGGGTAAATAGCAGAACAGACCGGGGAGAAGTAGAGGATCTATACCTTTCCCATGGGTAAATAGCAGAACAGACCGGGGAGAAGTAGAGGATCCATACCTTTCGCAAGGGTATTAGCACGTAAGTGAATGTAATGGATTCGACTAGAATTCGAACTCGGCTCTCTGATTTCTCAGGCCGTGCCTCCTCCTATTTGTATATAGTATCTATAAAAAGGGGCAGCTTGGAAATGGAACCCAGGCATGAACACAATATCCCTTTACATTTCATAACAAAGCTTATACATATACCCAGAAGGTAGTTTTATATAAATAACATATACTCTGAAAGTAGTTTTATATGAAACTAGTAGTCTTTTCCCGCTCGCTATCTGGTAAATTTTCTAAGAAAAACTAGTTGTTTTTCTATGAGTTTAATGTTCACTATTTCTGAAACGTTGAAGGGGTTGTGGACGTTCAAAGAATATGACTGTAAAGACAGAAGAAATTAGTCGGGTGTTGGTGAAGGCTTGTTATAATTAAAGTAAGTTTTATAAATAGATGCCAACTTGTTGAAGGCCAAGTAAAATGCCTTGCTGCATTATACAAGACAATATTCCTAAACAGAACTATTTTTGATATGAACAATCGTCTATCAAAAGAACAGTAATGAAGGACAGTTAATTATTGAAGTATACTTTTTTAAAATCAATATGCAAATTAGGTAAACCTGAAAAGTGATATCGCCTAGAAGTAGATAATATATATGTCAGATATTGAGCCTTTAATGTGTAAATTACTCTTTTTGAGTAGGTACACATATCATCTCTCAGTTGCATCTCTGTCCTAGAACAAAGTGCACTCAGGGGTTTCTCTGTCAAAGGACAGAGGGGCAACCGAGAAAATTATACTGAGAGGTGCCAGCCCTAGGTAACAGCTGCCTTCTTGTTGCACCAGAGAGAGGGATCGGTGCTCGCACCGAGGCCAACGCAACCGACGGTTACGGGGTCTGAGGGGAATTTTTGTTCCTGTCCCGGGCGTACGCGCTCGAGTCCCCACCTAAAGATAGAACTTGTGTCACATCTCGTCCAAGTGGAGAGACACAGTAAATGCCATGTGTAAATTACTATAAAGGAGAGTTGGGAACTTTTTAACCTCAGAATTCGTGAAAGAATTGAACTCCAATTTCGCATTTATTCATATAGATTTAATTAATTTTGTGTACAGATACATGCAGGTAATGACTCTAGTCATGTAATGCTCACACGCATGGTGAAATTCAGATTTCTCGTGAAAATAACGTTTTGTACTTTCTGTACGTGTACAAAAAATATGGTCACTACTTACAAAAATATATAAATGCAGAACATTTTGAATAATATCTTTACTGAGCACGAAACAACTGGTAACAAATCCACGAACGAAGGAGTTACTGTTGGAAGGTTGATTTTTTTTCATAGTGTCGAGGTTTAAAAAAGTATCGCGGATGTTGCTATGTTAACGGAGATAATGTACGCATAGTGAAGCCATTTTGGCACTTACTGACCTTGGAGTCTGTCGCGCATACACAATAAATTATAACGTTCTCGCTCACTTTCGTTGTTTATATCTGTGCTCAGAAGGAAAGTGTGTAGAGTGTGGTCGACTCACCACACCAAAGAGGTTCTATCAGTGACCATAGCTTGTGAGGCAGTTTTGACAAGGACAACATTCCCCATATTTCCCAGATCTCGCCTCTTGTGAGTTTTTCATCTTCAAAAATCAAATCCCACTTGAAAAGGAACAAAATTTCAAGACGGCGAGGAAATCCAAGAGAATGGAGGCTCGCTATCCCAAAAAGGGGGTTCCAGGAATATTCCATCAATGGAAATGATGCTGGATAAAGTGTATGGCTTCAGAGGGAAATAAACTTTATGAACAATGTAGTTCTCAAAAAAGAAGAATTGAAAAAACATTAGAAATGTTAAATAAAAGAACATTAGAAATATTAAATAAAAAAAACTTACAAAATGTTTTTAGCCTATAGTATTTTACAATACATGCATATATACCGGGCGTAACAGCAAAATTGTCCAAATAGAGTAACAGCAAAATTGTCCAAATCGCGTAACAGCAAAATTGTCCAAATCGCGTAACAGCAAAATTGTCCAAATCGTGTAACAGCATGGGATAATTGTCCATCCTACAAAATGTTTAATATCTAAAAAAAAAAAAAAAAAAAAAAAAAACACTAAACTAATTGAGTTTCTTCTTTCCAGGTTTTCAGATAAGACGTTTAGCCATCTTGACGCCATTTGTCAGAAGAATCACTGAAAAGTCCTTTGTGTTATTCAGCTCGAAGGAGAACAGGTTAAAATCATTTTGTGTCAGCCCCACTATGTCTTCCAAACTGAGCAATGGTGAGAGGAAAAAGATCTTTCAGGCCTTCAGTAATGGTACCAACATTCATACTCTGGTTTCCATCTTCAAAGGTCATTCAAGAACTATCAAGAGAATGGTAAATAAGTTTAAAAAGGAGGGAACAATAGAGAGGAAAACTGGATCAGGAGGTCACAACAGGAAAAGTGATCATCATTTCAACTTACGGCTGAATAAATTCTTATTGTTCAAAGTAGAGACAAATAATGTTATAAAACCCTCGGAGAATTCCAGTATTATATCTTTAATTATTTCTAAGATACAACAGTTCAAAGCTTAATCTAACAATTGGACAATTTTGCTGTTACACTACTTGGACAATTCTGCTGTTACACGCGGTATATATATATATATATATATATATATATATATATATATATATATATATATATATATATGAATAAAAATGACAATAGGAAAACTAGTAATTGCTGACGTGTTTTTACTAATTTTCCTATTGTCATTTTTATTCATAAATATTGTCTTCTCTACTGGTTAAATCGGAGAAATTTTCATATATATATATATATATATAGTGTAATTCATCGAGCCCGGAAAAATCTTCAACAGAAGGCAGAAATCACTGGACAGCCGCTTTGTCCTATTTGGGACCCATCAGTAGTGCGCATCCACTACCGAGAACCGAACCCGGACTATTTCGATACAACGCAAGCGTCATACCAACAGTACCACGGTCCTCGAAAAAGACACAAACTTGACTCGATATAGCGCCGATACTCACTCAGTTCCGCAGCGATACTCATCCAAGTATACCTCGGAACATTGCCCCAAGAACCACGTCTGCTTATTGAACCTTGGCCGCTCCTCACGAGCATTAGCTGGATCAAGCAAGGATATGCAGTGACTCCCAAATAGAACGAAACAGCCGTCCAGTGCTTTCTGCATTCTGCATTCTGCATTCTGTTGAAGATTATTCTGGGCTCGATGAATTACTATATATGATTACTCTAAATCCCCCAAAAATTCTTCACTGGGGAGGAAGTGTGGGTTTATAAACAATAACTATTACGGCTAAAAATGCAAGAATCTTCGGTAAATCGAATCGAGTTCTCTCAATCACTGTGTGTTTATCGAAAAATAAATACGCCTAAATTCAACTTCATCCAACGGCTTAGTGGAAGAATCCCCGACTGACGCCATTTCAGTCGGGTTTCGATCCTAGCTAGAGGCAACCGGACGTCGAGCCACACTGACGAGAAAATATTCGTCCGTATAGGATGCAGGTTCGAATCCTGTCAAAGGACGAATATTTTCTATGAAAATTTCTCGGACATTCAGGCCGGTAAATGTTATTTAATACTGTTTATTATAAACAGAGCATTTACTTAAATACTTGTATCTATAAAAAGAACGTTAAACATAAAAAATGTCTTTAATAAATATATATATATAGAGAGAGAAGGTGAATAAAGACTTTATAAAGAAAAGTTTTTTTAGAAAAAAACTACTTTAAAGAAGAAATGACTAAAAAAGAAATACCAATTCTAGAAGCCTTAATAAAGAAAAATGTGTTCCCGAAAGGGATTGACGTAATCGATTGCTTAATAAATAAAAATGGACGTATGGAGGTCTATATTTCTGTCCATGGCACGGTGGATAAAGGCGTTGGTTAGATCCAGTGACAGGACCCAAAGAGTGTGAGTTCAATACCCGGCTAAGGCAGTGGAGAACTTTCAGAGGGAAATTAACAGGAGATAACTGATAACTGACATCCATTAAACATGGCACGTGGAACTAGAACAGTCTACCCCAGTGAGCGAAATAAAGGGTTCAGTTCGACATTCCAACCACCTGAAGAAGGCCGGAGCGTACAACGACCGAAACGTTGTAATAGATATGGCGACAAAGATGAGGACAATAGTCTGAATAATGTAAAGAAATGGACGTCTATATCAAATACGAAGTTTCCACTGTATTAACGTTTGACGTAACAAAAATGTCGAATTTAAAACAAGTCCATTAATTCTTTTGAAATATATACAGGTTATATTAAAGACGACAGACAAGGTTTGCCTTGATTATTGTAGATTTTCTAGCTTTCACAAAACATAACAAGTGGTTGGATTCTGTCTTTTGGTCTGCGTATGTGCCCGCGCGTCTCTGTAACATTTTAAATAATTTATAATGGATTTTGGTTGTAATTAAAAAAAGTTTATGATATTATTTAGTTGTCGTGGTTATATTGAGCATTTCTGTTAGTCGTTTAATAAGCTTATTTTTATTACCGATTCTTCATTAAATAATTTAGTAAGCCATTAATTTTTTTTTGTTTGTTTTATGCTTCAGAGTTCTGTTGATCAATACTTTTTTTAATGATAGTAATTCCAATATGGCCGCTGATTGTTATAATTAAAATGCGGCAAGACTTTAAAACTTGTTCATGTTTGGATAACTTTATGGTACAAATTTAATTCAGAGAGTTTATTGAGACATTAAGAGAGGGAGAGAGAGAGAGAGTGAGTGATTGTGTGTGTGTGAGAGAGAGAGAGAGATAGATAGATACAGATACAGATACAGGGTGACTGAAAAGTAACTCCCTATTTTATGTATGAGCACGGTGGAGTAATGGATAGGGGCTCGGATTGAGGAATCGGAGAGCTGAGTTCGAATCCCAGTCAAATCCATTACGTAAGTGAATGTAATGTGCTAATGCCCTTGGGAAAGGTATGAATCCTCTTCTTCTTCCCAGCTATGGCTAAATGGCCTTTGATGGCAGATTAAATGGCAACTTACTGCCAAAAAAAATCTGCCTCGTTAGTCATGCATCGAAAGATACATGATCGCTTAAGTGTGTATCAAGCATGGCACTGAACTGATTCTGCCAGGAGTCCTGACAAGACCCTGTGATTTTTTTTTCTTTTGGGTTGGTTAAAGGAGCAAGTCTACTATACCAAAACCAAGAGTTTGGAAGAACGTGAATGGCGAATAGAAGACATTATGTCTTTCATACCACAGAGGTTTATGGTGAAATCAGATTGGCGCGATTCCTGAGCAGCTCAAGAAACTGATAGCGAAATCTGGTGCCGATATTGAATTTTAAATAAAACCTGAGGCTAAACGCTTTCCTCTCATATTCATTTCTTGTAAAAAAAAATATAGTTAATAAATAAATTATAAGTATTTTAAAAGGGGAAGTTACTTTAACTATCCTGTATATATTTACAGCAATACCTCGGCATAGGTCGTTTCGAGTTAAGTCATTTTCGAAGATACGTCGTTTCTTTTCTTTTCTTTTCTTTTTAATTATATGGAAAAATAAAACCTACAGAATCCAGTCATAAAACAACAACGGACTGCCGCTGACTCTGTTATAATTTCAGGTGGCGCCTTCTGTAGCATGTCCGTCATGCGTAGCCCTCTTTATCCGTTCGTTCAACCGTTGAGATCTGTTGTAGTCGTCATCCGCTTGTTCCAGCGTTGAGGTCTACGGGGGTTGTTCGCGCTTCGACCTTCCTGCCAAAAGTGGCCCTACCAGCTGTTTGGAACTCCGGATGGCATCGTTCTCAGGTTTAGGACTAGAAGCTTCACCAATACCTACTCTAGTCATCCATTTCCTATTGCCATTTTGCTTTGCAAGAGTTGGTTGCAGTTGAAAGAAAATCAGAGCAGAATAAAGCGCCGATGGTGTAAATTTGTTTAAGGTGGACCTCAACTTACCAGGAAGTGACCCCCACACTTGATTTCATGACCTTTCTCTGTGGCACATACGGAATGAGACATGCAGCATCTAGTGATAAAACTACAACGGACTGCCGCTGACTCTGTTATAATTTCAGGTGGCGCCTTCTGTAGCATGTCCGCTATGCGTAGTCCTCTTCATCCGTTCGTTCAACTGTTGAGATCTGTTGTAGTCATCATCCGCTTGTTCCAGCGTTGAGGTTTTAGGGTGGGTCGCACTTATTCTGGGCCCCTATCAGGGCGAGAGCTACACTATCTTCACTTTCCAGCTCCAACAGAGTTAATACTAGTAAAAAGTTTGTCACTTAGCTGATTGTTGTTAACTTCAGCATCTCGAATCCAGAGTTTCATAAACGGTCCCTCCTGGAAGTACTACGTCCACTCGTCAGGGGATATCAGCAATTCACTACTGCTCTCATTTTACTCTTTTTATATGAATTTTTTGTATATATATGTAAACATATAGATATGAGTATATATGTAAATATATACATATATATATATATATGTGTGTGTGTGTGTGTGTGTGTGTGTGTGTGTGTGTGTGTGTGTGTGTGTGTGTGTGTGTGTGTGTAAATATATACATATGTATATGTAAATATATACATATTTATACAAATGTATGAAATGGAAAAAGTCCGACAATTATTTTTAAGACACTTTTATGATTATACATTCTTTTTATAGATACAAATATTTAAGTAAATGCTCTGTTTATAATCAACAGTATTAAACAACATTTACCGGCCTGAATGTCTGAGAAATTTTCATAAAAAATATTCGTTCTCCGACAGGATTCGAACCTGTATCCTATACGGAACCGTCATTTAGCCTGACGTGCTCTTAACCGATCGATTGTTTAATACTGTTTATTATGAACGGAGCATTTACTTGATTTTGCGGGAAAAAATCTGTCTCGTCAATCATGTATCGAAAGATACATGATCGCCTAAGAGTATATGGCGCATGGCACATAATTGATTGACTGATGTGCTAATATCATTGGGAAAGGTATGAACCCTCTTCTTCTTCTCTCCCCCACCCAGCTATGGGTAAATAGCAGGGCAGGCCGGGTTCTCTAGCCTTAGATGGTAACTGGTCTACCGCAGAAAGAAATGGCAACCCACTGCGGGAAAAAATCTGTCTCGTCAGTCATGTATCGAAAGATACATGATCGCCTAAGCGTGTATAATGCAAGGCGCGTAACTGACTGACTGAAATATTGTTTTTTACTTCATAACAAAATCATCATGGAGGACGTAATACAGAATTTTAAAGGATTTAAAAGTTTTTAAATTATTATAATTAAAAATGAAAATAATTCTTGTAAAAATTCATTACTCACCAAAATTTCTCGTTCTTAAAACAATAATGTCTATAAGACATTCATAAAAGCAATTAAAAGTTTTTCTAATTAAATAATATCTTATTGCGTTTTTATTTTACGGTTCAGAGCAGATTTTCGGTAACGGAGAGTCCTGTTTTATAAAAAAAAAATGATGATTTAAATTCTCCATGTACTTCTGCTTTTAACTATTATGAACATTAAATCCTACAAATTGAATTTCTCGAAATTTCATAAAATTAAATAAGTGTGGGGGAATAACAGATGTAGAAAAATCTATTTTTACCAAGATTTTCGAAAAATGGAACCGTTTCTAAAACAATCATTCATTTCTAAATAAGTCGTGAGTTTGATTAAAATCCAGTAATTATCTGATTTTTTAAAGAATTTCCAAAAATCTGCTAAAATTTCACACCCGTTAACACAAGAAAAACGAAATTTTTAACCAACATTTCGAAAGTCCTAAAAAGGTTTATAAATATAATTTAATAATAAAAAAAAAAATTCTTTTTTCTTTCCTCTTAATAATAACATACAAATTCTGACGATAAAACTTTGATTTTATTAAGTTTGGGGATTTTTTTTCCTTCATGTACGTCCATTTTTGAGCGAATCTTTGGTGATATCTATATTATCTGTGTGTAAAAGCATGCCCGGCACAAAAATGTCCTGAAATTCTTATTTACATAGCAAACCACCAGAAATAAAAATCAGATCAGCACTTCACTCGAAATTTCTGCTGTATACCCGCCACACCCATAGTCCACCCGCACCCGGGACTGTCTTGAACACACCGCCTTATTTAGACGTAAGCCTCGTCTGTCTTTGCACATAATCCTTAACAGCCGTCAACGCGAAAACAAACAGTAGAAATCTTTCAGTCTAAGAATATCTACCCCGATAATAATACGGCCTCGCTGTAGAACAGTGGTTAGCAAGCTAGTCTCATAGTCCATTACTACTGTCAGGAGATCGATCCTCATTGGGTACCCGTCATGATTATGGTTTTGTGCCAAACTAGCGTAATAAATACATCTATAACTGTATATAGGCTCACTGTGTATTACTAGTTAGCAGGATAGCCTGATAGAGAAATATTCCGTCAGGACATTGATCCTCATCGGGTACCCCTTATGATCAAGTTTTGTGCCAAACTAGCGTAATAAATACATCTCTATCTGCATATGGGCTCACTGTGAATTAGTAGTTAACAGTAAAATCTGACAGAGTGATACTCCGTCAGGTCATTGATCCTCATTGGGTACCCCACATGATTATATTTTTCGTTGTGCCAAACTAGCTTAATAAATAACGCTATATATTTATCTGTATATAGACTCTATATTAGTATAATCTGACAGACTGATAGTCTCCCAGGTCATCGATCCTCATTGGGTACCTCATATGATTATGTATTTATTCCAAACAAGCTTAATAAATATCTCTGTATCTGTATATAGGTTTATTATGAAGTAGCGTAATAATCTGACAGATTGATAGACGATCAGGAGATCGGTCCTCATTGGGTACCCCTCACGATTATGTCAAAATAGCTTAGGAACTGCCTATATAGACATGTATCTGCATATAAACTCACTATAAAAAAGCTATTTCACAATATAGTCCGGGAGAATATTGCTAATATCAGGAGATGGGTCCTCATTAAGTAACCCATATAATTATGACCTTGTGCTAGACTAAGCTGTGCTTAATAAATGCTTATGTACATAACTTTTAATTCAACGCCAAAGACGTTCCAACACTGACCATGGCGTGTGCAGTAGTTTTGGACCAATAACAACATTCCCCTGATCCAACAAACACTATATTACCCAAATTTCGTCCGTTGCGATTTTTCCTCCTCAAAAATCAAATTCCACTTGAAAGGAAGAAGATTTCAAGACGTTGTGGAAATCCACGATAGCGACAAGGTAGACATACGCCCTCTCCAGGGAGCAGGCTTGGTCAGTTGTTCTTTTTTTTTATGAGGGGTTGGCAGTTGCCCATGCAGTAAGTCTTCCCTCTCCACTCCTCCGATTATTATGTGTGGTGCGCACTTGAGCGAGAGACCAACAAAACTCCTTGTAACACCAAAGATGAAATGAAGGCAAGGATTATGGCAGCATTCAATTTAAACAAAGAGACCGTCCAGAAGAGTTGCAGGAGATTCTGAAGTTTTCTGGGGGCCGTCGTTGAAGCCAATAGCGATTTTATTGAATAAATTTACTCTTTAGTATTTCAAAATATTAGGTTGGTGCAGAAATAATGACGCAATAATGTCGTTTTTTGGCGTTAGAAAATACGTCAAAAAACGACATTATTACGTCATTATTTTTGCACCAACCTTATATTTTTGTGTAATTTTTGTAAATATATCTGTTAAAATGAGTTGTCGGTGTTATTTTCATTTCTGCATAATTTAGACAATTTATCTATCACACCTTATATATATATATATATATATATATATATATATATATATATATATATATATATATATATATATATATATATATATATGTGTGTGTGTGTGTGTCTGTGTGTGTATATATTAATGCATCTTTCATTAAATTATATAGACAAGTTTTGTCTATTTATTTTAATCAAATCCTTTTCATATAGTCTGATAAGCTTAATAACATTATCATTGAAAGACGAAAGAAAATCACCATATTGATATATATTTTTTAATCCTATCTAAGCTTTCGGCTTACATAAGCCATCATCAAAGATGACAATTACATTACAGTAAATTAAACAATACACGGACATAGCAACATTGATAGTCTGTTTTGTTTACATGGAAGATTTCCAAACAACGACAAACTCGTGCATGCGAGACGGTGGAAGCGAAAATTGCACCGCGGCCCATGACATCGCACATGACTACGCGAGAGTGAAAACGTTTATACCAACGACTTCCTATATTTAACACTTCTCGTTTTCACTTTTGCGTAGTCATGTGTGATGTAATGGGTCGCGGTGCGTGTTTCGCTTCCAGTGTCTCGTATGCACGAGTTTGAGGTTGCTTGGAAATCTTCCATGTAAACAAAACAGACTATCATTGTTGATATGTCCGTGAATTGTTTACTTTGATTAAAATAAATAGCTAAAACTGGTCTATATTATTTAATGAAACATGCATTAATGAAAAAATGCTACCTAAATACACACACACAATATATATATATATATATATATATATATATATATATATATATATATATGTGTGTGTGTGTGTGTGTGTGTGTGTGTGTGTAAAGGGTGTTTCATTAAGACGGTTGAAAGTCAGCTGTATATAAATCAGTGTTATTGGTGACAATTTATTTATTTCTCTATTGAATCATGTTATTTAAGTCATGGCAATTATGTGTGAAAAATAATATCGCCCAAATGTCCACCAAGGCTTCGGCGGCACACCTCCACTCGATGGACAACATTCTTGATGACGTCTCCGCATAGTTGCACCTCGATCTCACCAATATGCCTTATTATCTCATCCTTCATCTGTTGAAATGTTATTGGCTTTTTGGCATAGACCTTACTTTTGAGATGACCCTAAAGAAAGAAATCTAAAGGCACTAACTCGTACGATCGTCGTGGCCAATTGACTTCTCTGTTTCGAGAGATGATGCGACCAGGGAACTTCTCATTCAAATTCTGTTTGAACGTCCATTTTTCATAATAGGCTTAGATAACTTTAACACGTTGTTTGATTGTTAATCTTTCCATGGCTGAAATTGACAAAGACTTAAATCTGAAAGGAAAAGAAAAGAAATCATCAGGCGCTTAAACTTAATTCACATTTAAAATCACTCCAAGTAATTGGAACACCCTATGTATATATACGAACATTTTTGGCTGAATGATATCGAAAAGTTCTGTCTATCAAATCTTTTGTTTATTTTTTTAAATTTTGATAGAGCTTGTCGATACAGTGTAACCCGGATATAAGAGAAACCCGGATATAAAGGAAACCCGGATATAAGAGAGATTTTATATTGTCCCAAATTAGAGCCTGTGTTAATACCCGGATATAAGAGAAACCCTGATATAAGAGAAACTATGACAGTTCTAATTGAGCTTAGAATGAAATAGTTGACTAAATTTGTCCGTTTGGCCTCAAACTATGACAATGGTAATTGAGCTGAGAATTAAACAGAACACAAAGTTTGTCCTCTTGGCCTCAGCCTGTAACAGTGTTAAGTGAGCTAAGAATGAAACAGAAGACTACATAAGTCGTCTTGGCCTCAATTTGTGACAAAGCTAATTGAACTGAGAATGAAACAGAACAAATTTTAGCCTCAATGTGTAACAGTGCAAATTGAGCTGAGAATGAAACAGAAGAAATTTGTCCGCTGGGCCTCAATCTTTGACAGTGTTAAGTGAGCTAAGAATGAAACAGAACAACAAATTTGTCCTCATAGCTTCAATCTATGACTGCAAATTGAGCTGAGAACTAAACAAAGGACTAAATTTGGCCTCAATCTATATAATAATAATAATTGAGCTGAAAATGAAAACAGTTGACTTGTCCGTTTGTCCTCAAAGTGTGACAATGCTAATTGAGCTGAGAATTAAACAGAACAAAAATTTGTCCTCGTGGCCTCCAACCCGTGAGAATGCTAATTGAGTTTAGAATAAAACAGAAGACGGAATTTGTCTTTTTGGCCTCAATCTCTGACAATGCTAATTGAGCTGAGAATTAAACTGAAGCTTAAATTTGTCCTCCTGACCTCAAACAGTGAGAATATTAATTGAACTTAGAGAAAGAAATAGATGACTAAATTTGTCTTGTTGACCTCAGTCTGTAACCCTACTAATTGAGTTGTAATCAAAAACCTTTTCTACGGTTAATTTTCAAAATAAATCTGAAAAATTAATCTTCCGAATCTTTGTTACGGAACATTAGCTTCTAAATCTTTTATATAGGTCAGATTATGTTGCGGGTGGGGAACAATCTATAGGTCTCATTTACAGCCAGTTATGAGCCATGGGTGATACACGCTTAGGCGATCATGTATCTTTCGATATATGATTAATGAGCCAGATTTTTTCCCGCAGTAGGTTGTCACATCTCTCTGCGGTAGACCAGTTGCCATCCAAGGCTATAGAAGCCGGTCTGTCCTGCTATTTACCCATATCTGGGTGAGAAGAAGAGGATTCATACCTTTCCCAAGGGTATTAGCACGTAAGTGATATAATGGATTCGACTGAAATTCGAAATCGGCTCTCCAATTCTTCAATCCGAGCCGCTATCTATTAGTCCTTTATCAAGCAGTAGGTTGCCATTTCTTTCTGTGGTAGACCAGTTGCCATCCAAGGCTATAGAACTTGGTCTGTCCTGCTATTTACCCATAGCTGTTGGGGAGAAGAAGAGGATTCATAAGGGTATTAGCACGTAAGTGAATAATGCATTCGACTGGAATTCGAAATCGAAGAGCTAACCGCCCTTCAGGAAGCACTTACTAAAAGAAGAAAACAAGACCCCCCCACACACACACACAGAAATCATCATAAAACTCATGGAGCATGTCCTTACATTGAATACTTTCAACTTCAATGGAGCACACTACCTTCAAATAAGAGGTTGTGCCATGGGCACCATTGCAGCTCCATCATATGCTACAATATTCATGGGAAAATTTGAGGAGACCCATATCTATCCAATCATTGGTAGCGACTGCGTATTCTATGCAAGATATATCGATGATATATTCTTTGTATACACGGGTAGTGATGACAAACTTACCCAATTCCTTATGACCCTAAACACAGTGCACGACTCAATTAAGTTTGACTATGAAAAATCCACATCAGTAACATTTTTAGACACCCGCATTTACATAGATGAAAACAGGAAACTAAAAACGACACTACACACTAAAATCACCGACACCCACAACTATCTACACTTTAAGTCTTCCCACCCTAAACACCTCAAAGAGAACCTTCCCTATTCACAAGCACTTAGACTCAGAAGGATATGTTCCAACAATGAAGAATTAAATAAACACATTGAAAACCTGGAGCATCAATTCACAACACGTGGCTATAAACAACACCTAATCAGGGAACAAATAAATAAAGCAATTTCCACACCTAGAGAAGACACCCTAATGTACAAGATTAAAAATAAATCTAGCCGCATCCCTCTAGTAACCACTTTCAATCCCACTCTGCCTCCACTATCCCAAATAATCAAACGTCGCTGGGAAATACTACATCTCAAACAAGACCTAAAAAAACTGTTTAAGGAACCCGGCCTTCTTGCATATCGTAGACCTAAGAACCTAAAAGAAATCATAGGTAGTAACCACATTTCAGGGGACAAGGTAATCCGTAATGAACTAAGAACAAAAACAACAGGATTTTCCCAACCATGTAACAACAAAATAAGTTTATGTTGCAACCATATTAAAAACACGAATTCATTCACTAGCTCAATCACTAAATCTACTTTCAAAATCTACCATGATTCTAACTGTAGAAGTCATAACATAATTTACCTCCTAGAATGCACACTATGCCAGAAACAATATGTAGGAAAATCTGAATGGCCCTTTCACTACAGAATTAACAATTATCGTAATCGAATTAAGTCGACTCCCCATGAAAAATTATTACGTGTAGAACAACATTTCCGCCTGGAAAAACACGATTTCAAAACCCATGCCAAATTCACTATAATTGAGAGAATAGAAAAGTTCAGAGCAGATAACATTAGAAAGATTTTAGAGTCCCATGAAAATAAGTGGATACAACGTTTAAAAACACGCTTTCCAGCCGGGCTAAACCATAAATTTAACAATATAGATAGTATTAATATATAACTCAACAAATCAAAACCTACCCACATTTCTCACCCACACAAGACAGACATGGTTACGGAGGTGTTGAGGCCTCACACTTATACACACACCCATACGAATATACACACTTACACACATCATACTCACTCTATCCCTAATGAGCCAAATGATAACACCCACCCACAGCAATACACACGCTTACACATATCATACTCACTCACTCCCTAAGAAGCAAATAACACACACACAAACACTAAACAGAGACACATCCCCTCTCCAGGACCAATAAAACTGTCAAGCTGACCAGAGAATTCAGAGCAGCATGTATCTATCCAGCACTTATCTCAAATAACAACTTAAAAGAGACTGTTTGACCAACACAAGGATTGTTAAAAGATTCATTTTAAAAAGATAAAAAAAAAAAAAATGAAAACTACAGACAAAAGTTCATTTTCTCCAGCAAAAGACTCATTTCTGTAGTTTACTGCTACCAGCAAGCAGAAATATTTCTCCTCCCGATGATGGCTATTTTGGTCGAAACTAGTCGAGGAATCTAAATGGAATAATAAAAAAAAAGAAAGAATATTAATCTACAACCCAATGTGTCTAAAGATTTTAATTTTTTAAATTTTTATTGTTCAATATATATATATATATATATATATATATATATATATATATATATATATATATATATATATATATATAATAAAAAGGCTTAAACACTAATATTCCATGGTGATAATTTATTCCATTGGAATCGTAAATACGATCGAATTCATCTGATCTACAAATTCAAAAAGAAAACAGAAAAAACAAGTGTTTAAGCCATTTTATTATATCCTTACTCTGTCCTGGACATTGAGTTCTACCTGGATTCTATCCTCTTGGAATTTTTTTTATACAAATATATATGTATGTGTATGCATGTATGTATATATATTTATATATTTTGCATATATATGCGTATATTTACCACTAATATTATCTCTCTCTCTCTCTCTCTCTCTCTCTCTCTCAATATATATATATATATATATATATATATATATATATATCACAGTAAATCTAAAATACAAATTTCACAGGACCAATTAAAACAAAAATAGAATTCGGGATCTTTAAAAATGAAAATCCGATTTCGGCACCCTTCCTCCTTTATTTTATTCTGTAGCACCGTGTCTGAAGTTGATTTAGTTAGAGGAAGCGATGATTCTAGATCGGTTCTATGTAATCTTTTCTTTCTTTATATGTGCCATGTCCCTTCAGGACGTTGGAGATCATGCCTCCTTTCTTCAACGTGGAGAAGGCAACAGGAAATCACTCCACTATGAATCCCAAGACAAATTATGGTTAACAACTCAGATTATGTGAAACCTAACGGTGTGAAGGGGGTTAAGTCTATATAATCTACTATTCCATATTAATTTGAGGGAATTCAAAAGGTCAGAGGTCAAAAAAAAGTTACGCTCCTTCGACGTATTATTCCCCATCTTTAATTATGATACGTTTCAATAAGAATAATGAACTTATTTTCATCATAATATCAAGAATGTAAGAAATCCATCCATATTCTGCGACGCCATGTCAGATATTGTTTCGCCCAATCGAAACAAAGATTCAACATTATCTAGTAAATTAAATTCAAGCGAAAAGGAAAAGCAACAAAAAATAGTTTATTTAAAATCAAAACAATTTTTTTAATTATTTTTTTACTGTAAAGTTCAACCTGTACAGGGCCGAGTGGTTAGAACGTTCGCATTCTGACCATAAGACTCGGGTTCGAATTTCACCATAGTCGATTTGTCAGGAAGGAGACTTCCTGATGTTATCGCACTGGATGGGGTCGATCCCAACGTGCGGCACCTTTGGAAAGTGCCTGAAAACCATATCACGGGTTGACCCAAGCCTTGTGAGTGAAATTGGGTAGATGGAATCCATTGGGGCTGTCGATAGCTGTGCTAGCGAAAAGTCATCGTGGGCTTGAGTGTACTTTATTTCAAACTTCGCGCATTGCGTAGAAATCAAGACAAGTGAAGCTTCCGCGCCCGCATGACTACTCGAGGCAAACGTATGTAAACAAAGCCAGTAATGGCGGACGTTCTGTGTACGCGACGAGAAAGAAGTCGAACTTACATTGTCCATAACTTCTAAACGGTAATCGAGCGTAATGTCTTAATGTCATTTTCGAAATAACCGGGCAATTTCACATCAGAATTGTACATTCTCAATACCGGGGGCTTTTGGTACTTATACTGCAAATTAACCGTTTTACAGTTTTAAAGAATGATACGTTCAAAAATTAAACTCCTATTTTCTGTTAAATATCTTTTCTTAGCTTCATCTTATTGTCCGTTCGCAATTAACTGGCGCAGCGCGTATTCGCAACATGCTGTTGAGAATATGATAGATGTGCATAGAAAAGTCAAAATTTATCGCCAATGTAAGTTCGATCACTTTCGCGTTGTCCGGCCACCATCACTGGCGTTGTTTACATATGTTTCTCTCTAGTAATAATGCGCGGAAGCTTACTTAGTTAACGGCCTTTTTACAGCTTTTCGTATCTTACTAGTCTTGATTACTGCGCGATTTTCGCCGATGTTATTTTAAAATGCGCTTTTTTAAAATGAAGTTTTAAATGAATAGTATTTTTTCTTTATTGTTTTTAATAAAACTGGTTATAGCTAATGAAACAGAATCTTACACTAAAATGTAATTTATGAAGCTTTAAATTCAAGGGAAAAAAATCTTTTTTTTTTTAATTTTCAGGCACGTAATTTTTATTTTATTTTAATTATCGGATTTTACGTTATTTCGCGCATTCATTTCAAACTTCGCACATTGCATAGTAATCAAAACAAGTGAAGCTTCCACACCGTACGACTACTCAAGGCAAACGTATGTAAACAAAGCCAGTGATGGTGGATGTTCTGTGTATGTGTCGGGAAAGAAATCGAACTTACATTGTCCATAACTTCTAAACGGTAATCGATCGCAGTGTTTTTAATGTCATTTTCGAAATAACCAGACAATTTCACACTAGAATTGTACATACCAGGGGTTTTGTTGCTTATGCTGTAAATTAGGCACTGTGGAGTAATGGATAGCATCTCGTTCGAATTCATGTTCGTGCTATTAGGTTGGTGCAAAAATAATGACGTAATAATGTCGTTTTTTGACGTATAACGTCAAAAAACGACATTATTACGTCATTATTTTTGCACCAACCTAATAATACCCTTGGGAAAGGTATGAATCATTTTCTTCCTCAGTCCAAGCTATTGGTAAATAGCAGGACAGATCGAGTTCTACCGCAGAAAGAAATGGCAACCTACTGCAGGAAAAAAAAAATCTGCCTCGCCGTTATACTCCTCTAAGCGTGTATCACGCACGGGTACATAACTTGACTGACATTTTAAATGTTCTTACTTTTCAACTCAACTTGCGTTCATTTCATTGGTCGATTCCCCCGTTTGCGAACCCCGCCCTAATTGACTTCTCTTCCTTCAATTGTATTAGGTTGGTGCAAAAATAATGTCGTTTTCGCACATAGTAGCATATGTGAGAAAACGACATTATTTTTGCACCAACCTAATATTTTGTCTCGAGTTGGTTCCCGGAGCGTAAAACGACCTTTCCACCTTCGCACGTCGCTATCCAATTTCAGTGACCTCAATATCGACATCTCTCTCAAATAAATAAACATAAATTAATTAATAATAATCATCTACACTAATGAAATGCCCCCTCTTTACCATCGAGAAGGGTCGCTACTGCTTATAATTTAGAGATGTTTGTACTCTGTATGAAAAATAACAGGCGATTCATTCATTGATTACACTACAGTACACAAAGATATACACTTTCACCGGAGTACAGACAGATATACGCTCTCTTAGGCACGTACGCATTTTTTCGTTCTTTTATTTTTCTGTGGGTATGCGTGCGTGTGCGTGCGTGTGTGTGTGTGTGTGTGTGTGTGTGTGTGTGTGTGTGTGTGTGTGTGTGTGTGTGTGTGTGTGTGTGTAAAACACACACACGCGCAAATATATACACACAAAGAAAGTGTGTGCGTATTACATACACACAGATTCATTCATAATTACACAAAGAATGTATACAGGTATACGATCTCATGAGCACCTAAGCGTTTTACGGTTTTCGATTCTTTTTCCTTTCTGTGCGTATGTCCGTGTGTGTGTGTATATGCGTGTGTATGTGTATGTGTGTGTGTTTAAACGCATGTGCACGCACACACAAATATATATATTCAAGGCCAGTGTATACTACCCCGTAACCCGAGGGAGAGAAAGCGTGATTGGGGTCCCCGGGTAGTGCTTTAACTAAGACTTTCAACATCTCATCATCAACATTTGTTTATTTTTTTTTTGTTTTTTTTTCTACGTACATTTTTATATGTTACAAGTTAAAATTAACATAACTCTTAAAGGATTTTCACTTCATTCTGTGGCCCTTTTTGTCTAAAACCGTGAATTCGCTTGGCTTATGCTAAGCTAAAAAAAAAAAAACAAAAAAAAACACCATATAAAATTGAAATTCACTATTTTTTATCCACAATATTGAATGTGTTAAAAAATTCTTCAACTTTTTAACAATAAAAATCTCAAGTTGACGTTAAAACTTACCACAAAACATTGTTGATTTATTTAAAATGGAATCATCTATTATGACAGGTCTCTAATTTGTATTTAGATACATTGGATTTATTTTCTATTTTTCTAGTTGAAATGTTCACCTATGTTGCATATGATCCATTATTGTACATAATTAGGGTACAATAAAATTTGTATTTTATATCGATACCTCCTTATGAAAATTGAAATTTAGTAGAGTGGGGAGCGTGTTATATATTTGCGGGTCCACGAGGCCCTATCACCCACCCTATATATATATATATATATATGTATATATATATATAATACAAATTATATATATTATATATATATACATAATACAAATTATATATATTATATATATATATATAATATATATATATATAATACAAATTTAATATTATAGACAATTTTTCTCTGCATATTAAAAATTGCCGCTAAACATTGTTGATTTATTTAAAATGGAATCATCTATTATGACATGTCTCTAATTTGTATTTAGATACATTGGATTTATCTTCTATTTTTCTAGAACACCTATATTGCATATGATCCATTATTGTACATAATTCAAGTTACAATAAAATTTGTATTTTATATGAATATTACCTTATAAAAATTGAGATGTAGCAGAGTGCGGGCCTGCCCCGTATCTATGATACGGGAGACCCATACACCAGCCCTAATAATAAATATACTTTTTTTTTTCTCGCCGATGAGGGAAAAATAATGTATCTCATTATGTCCATAGCTATATTCTAAACGAAAAATACCAAATCGTTCGGGACGGATGAATTATCAAAAAGGTAAGTCATTCCTGAAACGCACATACCTCTAACCTTATCGGTCGACATTTAAGCTAGCTCCTGCGGAGGGATATGGATTGTGTCTTAATCACAATAGCTGCGGAGGAGGAGATGAGACAGGCGACAATAAACTACCGAAGAACCTAAAATTGATCGATGTATTTATGCATTGCATTAATATTTAAGCTTACCTTTTAAAAGTTCAAAGATAATTCTTCTGTCGCTATTTAATTTAAAGACTGTATGATGTACGTAGGTCCTTACTTTCCGTACAAACAATTATTTTTTTATTTCATGGTTGACTTTCGCTGGATTTCGAAATTAATTTCGATTATTCCCAAATTTATTTCTTTGTTATAAAAAAAAAAAAAAAAAAAAAAACGCCGAAAGCAATCACAATAATGAAAACTTGGCATATATATATATATATATATATATATATATATATATATATATATTACTCGCGCACACACAATGAAAAAGTGCATACATTTTTTTTTTAACTCAATGAAACTGAGAAAAACGAGAAAATAAATAGTCAATTGCTGATATACCCTAACGAGTGGACAGAGCGATTGCTAAAATTTGGATCCCCCCAAGGGTATTAGCACTAAAAAGGATATTTGCACTAAAATTTGGATTCCCCAGCGATATAAGCACTAAAAAGGATATTTGCATTAAAATTTGGATCCTCTTAGGGTATTAACACTAAAAAGGATATTTGCACTAAAATTTGGATCCCCGAAGGGTATTAACAATAAAAACGATATCTGCACTAAAATTTGAATTCCCCAATGGTATTAACACTAAAAAGGATATTTGGACTAAAATCTGGATTTCCCAAGGGTATTAACACTAAAAAGGATATTCGGACTAAAATTCGGATTTCCCAAGGTTATTAGCACTAAAAAGGATATTTGAACTAAAATTTGAATTTCCCAAGGGTATAAGCACTAAAAAAGATATTTGCACTAAAATTTGGATTCCCCAAAGGTATTAACAATAAAAAGGATATTTGCACTAAAATTTGGATTCCCCAAGGGCATTAACACTAAAAAGGATATTTGCACTAAAATTTAGATTCCCCAAGGGTATTAACAATAAAAAGAAAATTTGCATTAAAATTTGGATCCCCCAAGGGTATTAACAATAAAAAAGATATTTGCACTAAAATTTGGATCCCGCCAAGGGTATTAACAGTAAAAAGGATATTTGCACGAAAATTTGGATTCCCCAAGAATATTTGGACTAATCTTTGTATTTCCCAAGGCTATTAACACTAAAAAGGATATTTGCACTAAAATTTGGATCGCCCAAGGGTATTAACAATTAAAACGATATTTGCACTAAAATTTGGATTCCGCAATGGTATTAACACTAAAAAGGATATTTGGACTAAAATTTGTATTCCCCAAAGGTATTAACAATAAAAAGTATATTTGCACTAAAATTTGGATCCCCCAAGGGTATTTACAATAAAAAGTATATTTGCACTAAAATTTGGATTCCCCAAAGGTATTAACACTAAAAAGGATATTTGGACTAAAATTTGGATTTCCCAAGGGTATTAGCACTAAATAAGATATTTGCACTAAAATTTGTATTTCCCAAGAGTATAAGCACTAAAAAAGATATTTGCACTAAAATTTGGATTTCCCATGAGTATTAGCACTAAAAAGGATATTTGCACTAATATTTGGATTCCCCAAGGGTATTAACAATAAAAAGGATATTTTCACTAAAATTTGGATCCCACAGGGGTATTAACAGTAAAAAGAAAATTTGCACTAAAATTTGGATTCCCCAAGGGTATTAACAATAAAAAGAATATTTGCACTAAAATTTGGATTCCCCAAGGGCATTAACACTAAAAAGGATATTTGCACTAAAATTTGAATTCCCCAAGGGTATTAACACTAAAAAGGATATTTGCACTAAAATTTGGATCGCCCAAGGGTATTAACAATAAAAACGATATTTGCACTAAAATTTGGATTCCCCAAGGGTATTTGCACTAAAAAGGATATTTGCACTAAAATTTGGATTTCCCAAGGGTATTAGCACTATAAATCTTTAGCCAAACTGCTACCGTATATACTCGTGTAACGCTCGATCTTGCATATCTAGCGAACCTAAAATTTTCACTTATAACAAAATAAAAATTATTTTAAAAAGTATCTCGTGTATCATGCATATTCACTATGTTTGTATTTTATAATACGATACTAATGTGTGAATATTATATGCATCATTATTGGATACATTATGTAAAAGATCAGTTTTTATCAAAATTATGTTTATTTTAAAATAAATACAGCTGTAGTTTTTGACTACAGTAAATGAATATAGTCTGGTCAGCGGTGTAGCCAGGGCCAGTATTACATAATTTTATATCTCATGTATGATGCGACCCTCTTAAAATTAGCTTCAAAATTAGGTCTTCAAAAGTCGCCTGATATGCGAGTATATACAGTATATACAGTATATAGGTCAGTTAGCATAGATAATAACTTTGTAAGTGAATGTAATGAACCCGACTGGAATTCGAACCTTTTTCAATTCAAATTAATTAAACTTTAGATCAACCAATTTTTCTCAAATCATGTTTCAGAAAAGTATATTTTATTTTTGAAAGATTTTTTTTTTAATAAAGAGAATTAGTTTGTGTTAACAGATTTGTAAATATGGACGAATTTTATTGATTTAGTAGAAAAATTCTTATCAATATAAATTATTTGTATTTACTAAGGATAGACTGGATGTAATGTAATGGATTCGACTGGAATTCAAACTCGGCTCTCCGATTCCTCAAACCGAGCCGCTATCCATTACTTCACCGTGCCTCCTTAAAAAAATACAATAGACTAACCTCTTTTCTTCTATCTCTTTATCCCATCTTCTAGTTAAATCAGTTAAAAAAGTAAAAGAGAAAGATAAAGGTATCGTTAGTAACGCTATAATCGTTGTGTAAACGCGTGCAGCCATAAACAATCGAACGAGAAACGGCGAAACATCTTATAAACGTAAACAATGGAAAAGATGCATATTCGCTATGTTTGTATTTTATAAGACGATATTATGTGAATATTACATGCATTATTATTGGATACAATTAAGCAAAGCATCAGTTTTATCAAAATCATTTATTTTAAATAAAGCTGTACTTTTTGAGTACAGTAAAAAATTGATATATAGTTTAGTCAACGACATAGGCAGGTCCAGCAGTACACATGCAAATTTTATATCCCATGTATGACGCGACCTCCTTAAAATTAGCTTCAAAATTAGGTCGTCAAAAGTTGTATGATACGTGATTATATACGGTATATAGGTCAGTTATCATAGATAATAACTTTGTTCTGTTAAGAAAGCAATTCTTAGTATGAACCTGATGACTTAGGTAACCATAGGGGGAAAGAAACCCAAAATGTTCTCTTTGTTTGGATAGGGAATAATCTTATTTTGACTTGCGAGTAGGAAAGGGAGCAGCGATATTCAGAGAACTTTAAATGATTACTTGGTTACTTATTTTAATGCATCATTTTACTTACAATTATCGCCACATGACGCAAACAATAATCAGTGCATTATTTAAACAAATTAACAATAAATAATCAACAGTGCCTTTTTATAGCTATCTGTCACTTATATTATTGTCAACTCAGCTCATTATTGAAGATTGGCCTTCTGTAAAGAAGTGACAGTTATCTGATATTTTAAAGGAAAAACAGAGCCCTTCAAGGTTCCATTGTAATGATTTATTTCACCAGAGCCCTTTTAAAGGACGCTGGATCATCAGACATCACTTCCACGGGGTGAAACGAAAAAGGAAATGAAAATTCACACTTTTCACGGGTAGTATATATATATATATATATATATATATATATATATATATATATATATATATATAAGGTATCGATATTTAGATAACTTAAAACGATTACTTTGATACTTATTTTAGTGCATCATTTTACTTACAATTATTGCCACATGACGCAAACAATAGTGCACTATTTAAACAAGTTAGTCGTGCATAATCAAAAGTGACTTTTTATGCAAAAAGGGTCTGCAGAATTATCTGTCTTGACAAGGCATCACGACATAAGTAACTTTTCCACGGCCATAACATGGCTTCTCTCTGTCTTTTCTATAAATATTTTCATAGTAATTGTTCTCCTCCTCGATACTTCGACCGCATGAATTTAATCGTGCTATTAGATTGGCAGATAGGTCTCACCGTTTTGCTGTTGAATTAACTAGATCTAACCGTAAGTTCTATTCTAAAAGTTTCTTTTCTCACACTTCTCGCCTGTGGAAATCTTTTTCAATTTCTTGCTTCTCTGCCACTTACAATGCAATGCTAATCGTCATCTTCTGTCTACCTGAATCCTGTTCGTTTTTTGCCATTTCTCCTCAGGAAAGTCTGCTCATTTTCATTCACTCCCAGTAATCTCTTGCGTCTTAGTGGCATCATTGTCTTGCTTATGGGGTGGAATGATTAAAAGACATGTCACATATATTATTACCAACTAAGACTGCTTTTACCTTTATAGGGTGTTTCATTAAGACGGATCAAAGTCAACAATAAATAAATCAGTGTTATTGGCGAAAATGTATTTATTTCTCTATTGGATCATGTTATTTAAGTCATGACAGTTATATGTGAAAAATAATATCGCCCAAATGTCCGCCAAATCTGAAAGAAAAGGGAAAAAATCATTAGACGCTTAAACTTAATTCACATTAAAATCGGTTAAAGTTATTGGAACACCCTTTATAAGTAGCAAAGTAATCGTTCTAAGTGGCGTGGTTAATCGAAATAAGTACTACATAACTTGTTGCGTTATTTTTATAATTGTTAATGAATCTTGTAAATAAAGTCTTAAGAAATAGGATAAAGAAAGAAAAGAGTGTATTTTATAATAATGTTCACCCCGTAGAAAGCTCAATAGCCACTCGAGGTAGAGGGTTACCGAGTAAAAGGTAAGATATACAATCTATGGAGATGTGTGGTGAAGATAACAGTTAATCCTAGTCTTGAAAAGTTTGAGATTGTAGTGATCTGGGAAGCATCCTCTTGGGAGTCGACTCCACAACGTAGCGGTTCGTGGGAAGAATTTGCTCTCGTGGAACTTACATCTCACCAATGGGATACTAAGGGAATGAGGGTGGTTCGCTACAATGGGCGTGGCATGGCGGGTCTTAGCTGTGGAGGTTAGAATTAATGGAATTAAGGAATTCATCTAAACACTTTCCATGGAAATAGCGACAAAGCAGCGAGAGGCTTGTCTCTTTTCGTTTGTGAGAAAGGAGTTGTAGGGTGGAAAATAATAGATGGAAATATCACCTACCAAAGACGCGGAGACGATTTTTAACTCCATCGAGACTGGAAAGTGAAGACTGTGCAGCCCCAGCCTAGATATGGCAACGGTACTCCATTTTTCGGCCTGATCTGTCTCTTGTAAAGGTAGAGGATAGCACAAGGTGTACTTACTGGAACGGTGCAGAGAACCGACCATTTTTCCAGCGTCTTTGACGACCAATCGTATATACGAGTTCCACTTCAAGTCTGGTTGAGCTTAAGCCCAAATAGGCAATCAAGGTACGGGCTTCCTTAAGAGCTCACCTATTCATCACGAGATAGGAGAAAAATTAGGGTCCGTAGGTTTAGTCTTGAAGGCATTGAATGTAACCATCCAGTTTCTCCTCCCCCTCCTCACTGTGCTGAACTGCTATGGTTTGGTTTGGTTTGTTTTACGGCATACCAATCTCAATCGGTTATATAATGCTGAGAAAAGATTTTTATTGCTGGTAAGATTTTTTTTCAAAAATATATTGTTGGTAATAATCTCTGGTATAATCTGGTATATATATATATTAAATGCATTGCTGGTAATATTTTTCACAAAAATTTATCGCTGGTAATTTTTTTAAAATGTATTGCTGGTAATATTTTTTTCCAAAATGTATTGCTGCTAAAAAAATTTCCAAAAAAGTATTATTTTTATACTTTCATAGTGATTTACACCTTTTGAGGGGGTTAACTATTTGCCCAAAGCTGGGACCGTGACAAGTGCTACCACCCCGGATCAGGCTGGACCAGGGAACACCAGCAATTAAGAGGTGGTTCCACGCTCCTCAAAAACTTCTGACCACAGGCCTTGCTGCCAGATGTAGTTTATCGTCTTACCCAAGACGGTGATCTGCTATGCAGTATCAATTCTCCTGTATAACAATGGCGGGAATTGGGGAGAGGGGTAACAAAAATGTTTTACAGAAAGATGCTCAGAACGTCGTGGATGGAGCATGTAAGCAAGTGGGACATGCTAATATGGAAGCTCCGAATTTGTAGATGTTAGACTCGATCGAGAGAATCTTTCTCGCCAGAATCATACATGTCTTAAGTCTTCCATTCGTCCATACATTGAATATGGCTACCACATCTGGTCTGGTGTTTCTGTTATGTATATGGATACTGGGTAAAAGAAAAAGAAGAATATGCAATGTTATTGGCCCCGTCCTGTCATCACGGCATTAGTCACATTCTCAACGCCCTAAAGTAACATATCTGTGCCTTTTCTATAAATATTTTCATGCTAATTGTTCGGATGAGCTTTCCTCTTTGGTACCTAGACTTTATGAATTTAAGCCATAATATAGCTTCCCTCTGCCTTTCTATAAATATTTTCATGCTAATTGTTCTGATGAGCTTTCCTCTTTGGTACCTAGACTTTATGAATTTAAGCCATAATATAGCTTCCCTCTTGCTTTTCTATAAATATTTTCATGGTAATTGTTCTGATGAGTTTTCCACTTTGGTACCTAGACTTTATGAATTTAAGCCATAATATAGCCTCCCTCTGCCTTTTCTATAAATATTTTCATGCTAATTGTTCTGATGAGCTTTCCACTTTGGTACCGAGACTTTATGAATTTAAGCCATAATATAGCCTCCCTCTGCCTTTTCTATAAATATTTTCATGGTAATTGTCCTGATGAGCTTTCCTCTTTGGTACCTAGACTTTATGAATTTAAGCCATAATATAGCCTCCCTCTGCCTTTTCTATAAATATTTTCATGGTAATTGTTCTGATGAGCTTTCCTCTTTGGTACCTAGACTTTATGAATTTAAGCCATAATATAGCTTCGCTCTTCCTTTTCTATAAATATTTTCATGCTAATTGTTCTGATGAGCTTTCCTCTTTGGTACCTAGACTTTATGAATTTAAGCCATAATATAGCTTCCCTCTGCCTTTCTATAAATATTTTCATGCTAATTGTTCTGATGAGCTTTCCTCTTTGGTACCTAGACTTTATGAATTTAAGCCATAATATAGCCTCCCTCTGCCTTTTCTATAAATATTTTCATGCTAATTGTTCTGATGAGCTTTCCTCTTTGGTACCTAGACTTTATGAATTTAAGCCATAATATAGCCTCCCTCTGCCTTTTCTATAAATATTTTCATGCTAATTGTTCTGATGAGCTTTCCACTTTGGTACCGAGACTTTATGAATTTAAGCCATAATATAGCCTCCCTCTGCCTTTTCTATAAATATTTTCATGGTAATTGTCCTGATGAGCTTTCCTCTTTGGTACCTAGACTTTATGAATTTAAGCCATAATATAGCTTCGCTCTTCCTTTTCTATAAATATTTTCATGCTAATTGTTCTGATGAGCTTTCCTCTTTGGTACCTAGACTTTATGAATTTAAGCCATAATATAGCTTCCCTCTGCCTTTCTATAAATATTTTCATGCTAATTGTTCTGATGAGCTTTCCTCTTTGGTACCTAGACTTTATGAATTTAAGCCATAATATAGCCTCCCTCTGCCTTTTCTATAAATATTTTCATGCTAATTGTTCTGATGAGCTTTCCTCTTTGGTACCTAGACTTTATGAATTTAAGCCATAATATAGCCTCCCTCTGCCTTTCTATAAATATTTTCATGCTAATTGTTCTGATGAGCTTTCCTCTTTGGTACCTAGACTTTATGAATTTAAGCCATAATATAGCCTCCCTCTGCCTTTTCTATAAATATTTTCATGCTAATTGTTCTGATGAGCTTTCCTCTTTGGTACCTAGACTTTATGAATTTAAGCCATAATATAGCTACCCTCTGCCTTTTCTATAAATATTTTCATGCTAATTGTTCTGATGAGCTTTCCACTTTGGTACCGAGACTTTATGAATTTAAGCCATAATATAGCCTCCCTCTGCCTTTTCTATAAATATTTTCATGGTAATTGTTCTAATGAGCTTTCCTCTTTGGTACCTAGACTTTATGAATTTAAGCCATAATATAGCTTCCCTCTGCCTTTCTATAAATATTTTCATGCTAATTGTTCTGATGAGCTTTCCTCTTTGGTACCTAGACTTTATGAATTTAAGCCATAATATAGCCTCCCTGTGCCTTTTCTATAAATATTTTCATGCTAATTGTTCTGATGAGCTTTCCTCTTTGGTACCTAGACTTTATGAATTTAAGCCATAATATAGCTACCCTCTGCCTTTTCTATAAATATTTTCATGCTAATTGTTCTGATGAGCTTTCCACTTTGGTACCGAGACTTTATGAATTTAAGCCATAATATAGCCTCCCTCTGCCTTTTCTATAAATATTTTCATGGTAATTGTTCTAATGAGCTTTCCTCTTTGGTACCTAGACTTTATGAATTTAAACCATAATATAGCTTCGCTCTTCCTTTTCTATAAATATTTTCATGGTAATTGTTCTGATGAGCTTTCCTCTTTGGTACCTAGACTTTATGAAATTAAGCCATAATATAGCTTCGCTCTTCCTTTTCTATAAATATTTTCATGGTAATTGTTCTGATGAGCTTTCCTCTTTGGTACCTAGATTTTATGAATTTCAGTGTTACTTCAACATTGGCGGCAAGGTATGATCATTTTACGCTTGAATTGGCTAGATGTAACCGTAAGTTCTATGCCATCAGTTTCTTCTCTCGCACTTCTCCCTTGTAGAATTCCCTTCCGTCGCCATACTTTCCAGTCAACTTTGATTTACAAAAATGTAAATGCAATGTCAATCGCTATCTACTGTCTCCTTAATTCCTGTTCTTTTATTGTTCTCTCCTTAACATTAGTAGTTTTTCTCATATTCTCTAACATTCAGTAACCCCTTTCATCCTAGTGTCTTTATTACCTTTGATCTTCAAAAATTTAAATGCAATGTCAATCATTATCTGTCTTCTTAATTCTTGTTGTGTCATTGTCCTCTCTCCTTAATAGTAATTTTTCTCATATTTTTTAACATTCAGTAACCCGTTGCATCCTAGTGGCTTTATTGCTTTTTATCTTCAAATATTTAAATGCAATATCAATCGTTATTTTCTGTCTTTTTAATTCTTATTCATTTCTTGTTTTCTCTCCTTATTACTAGTTTTTCTCATATTCTCTAACACTCATTAACCCCTTGCATCCTAGTGGCTTTATTGCATTTGATCTTCAAAAATTTAAATGCAATGTCAATCATTATCTTTTGTCTTATTAATGTTTGTTTTTTTATTGTCTTCTCTCCTTGATAGTAGTTTTTCACATATTCTCTAACACTCAGTAACCCCTTGCATCTTAGTGGTTTTATTGCCTTTGATTCTCAAACATTTAAATGCGGTGCCTATCGTTATCTTCTGTCTTCTTAATTTTTGTTTTTTTATTGTCTTCTCTCCTTGATAGTAGTTTTTCACATATTCTCTAACACTCAGTAACCCCTTGCATCTTAGTGGTTTTATTGCCTTTGATTCTCAAACATTTAAATGCAGTGCCTATCGTTATCTTCTGTCTTCTTAATTTTTGTTCTTTTATTGTCTTCTCTCCTTGATAGTAGTTTTTCACATATTCTCTAACACTCAGTAACCCCTTGCATCTTAGTGGTTTTATTGCCTTTGATTCTCAAACATTTAAATGCAGTGCCTATCGTTATCTTCTGTCTTCTTAATTTTTGTTCTTTTATTGTCTTCTCTCCTTGATAGTAGTTTTTCACATATTCTCTAACACTCAGTAACCCCTTGCATCTTAGTGGTTTTATTGCCTTTGATTCTCAAACATTTAAATGCGGTGCCTATCGTTATCTTCTGTCTTCTTAATTTTTGTTTTTTTATTGTCTTCTCTCCTTGATAGTAGTTTTTCACATATTCTCTAACACTCAGTAACCCCTTGCATCTTAGTGGTTTTATTGCCTTTGATTCTCAAACATTTAAATGCAGTGCCTATCGTTATCTTCTGTCTTCTTAATTTTTGTTCTTTTATTGTCTTCTCTCCTTGATAGTAGTTTTTCACATATTCTCTAACACTCAGTAACCCCTTGCATCTTAGTGGTTTTATTGCCTTTGATTCTCAAACATTTAAATGCAGTGCCTATCGTTATCTTCTGTCTTCTTAATTTTTGTTCTTTTATTGTCTTCTCTCCTTGATAGTAGTTTTTCACATATTCTCTAACACTCAGTAACCCCTTGCATCTTAGTGGTTTTATTGCCTTTGATTCTCAAACATTTAAATGCAGTGCCTATCGTTATCTTCTGTCTTCTTAATTTTTGTTCTTTTATTGTCTTCTCTCCTTGATAGTAGTTTTTCACATATTCTCTAACACTCAGTAACCCCTTGCATCTTAGTGGTTTTATTGCCTTTGATTCTCAAACATTTAAATGCGGTGCCTATCGTTATCTTCTGTCTTCTTAATTTTTGTTTTTTTATTGTCTTCTCTCCTTGATAGTAGTTTTTCACATATTCTCTAACACTCAGTAACCCCTTGCATCTTAGTGGTTTTATTGCCTTTGATTCTCAAACATTTAAATGCAGTGCCTATCGTTATCTTCTGTCTTCTTAATTTTTGTTCTTTTATTGTCTTCTCTCCTTGATAGTAGTTTTTCACATATTCTCTAACACTCAGTAACCCCTTGCATCTTAGTGGTTTTATTGCCTTTGATTCTCAAACATTTAAATGCAGTGCCTATCGTTATCTTCTGTCTTCTTAATTTTTGTTCTTTTATTGTCTTCTCTCCTTGATAGTAGTTTTTCACATATTCTCTAACACTCAGTAACCCCTTGCATCTTAGTGGTTTTATTGCCTTTGATTCTCAAACATTTAAATGCAGTGCCTATCGTTATCTTCTGTCTTCTTAATTTTTGTTCTTTTATTGTCTTCTCTCCTTGATAGTAGTTTTTCACATATTCTCTAACACTCAGTAACCCCTTGCATCTTAGTGGTTTTATTGCCTTTGATTCTCAAACATTTAAATGCGGTGCCTATCGTTATCTTCTGTCTTCTTAATTTTTGTTCTTTTATTGTCTTCTCTCCTTGATAGTAGTTTTTCACATATTCTCTAACACTCAGTAACCCCTTGCATCTTAGTGGTTTTATTGCCTTTGATTCTCAAACATTTAAATGCAGTGCCTATCGTTATCTTCTGTCTTCTTAATTTTTGTTCTTTTATTGTCTTCTCTCCTTGATAGTAGTTTTTCACATATTCTCTAACACTCAGTAACCCCTTGCATCTTAGTGGTTTTATTGCCTTTGATTCTCAAACATTTAAATGCAGTGCCTATCGTTATCTTCTGTCTTCTTAATTTTTGTTCTTTTATTGTCTTCTCTCCTTGATAGTAGTTTTTCACATATTCTCTAACACTCAGTAACCCCTTGCATCTTAGTGGTTTTATTGCCTTTGATTCTCAAACATTTAAATGCAGTGCCTATCGTTATCTTCTGTCTTCTTAATTTTTGTTCTTTTATTGTCTTCTCTCCTTGATAGTAGTTTTTCTCATATTCTATAACACCTGTATCTCTCTGCCGTCTTCTTGATTTCCAGTTAACTTTGATATTTAAAAATTTACAGACCTTGGATAAATTCAATAGACATATCCTTTTTCTGTGTGTGCGTTTAAAAGAACAATCGCTATCCAATTATACTAAATTTCTTTTACAACACACTTATCTACACACATACTTCGAGGCAGAATTTGACACACACAGAGCATATTGAGAGGAAGAAGGACAGAGGAAAGCAGTGAATGATCTACCAAACGATCTTGTGAAAATGATTGACAGAACATTAGGATTAGGAGAGATAGAAAAAAACAAAATTTACTAAAAGCAGGAAATTGTGGAGAGCCATGACCACCAACTTCCTGATGGACATGGCACATAGAAGAAGAAGAAGAAAACTGTGCATGTGTAAATGGATGGCAGAATAAGGATTGGGAATGATAGCAAAGAGACAAATTTGCTAAGAGATATAAGGTAGAGGAAATTGTGGAGAGCTATGATCACCCACGCCGTGAAGAGACATGGCACACAGAAGAAGAAGACTGAGCTTTTGCAAATGGTTGACGGAACAGGGATTAGGAGAGATATCAAAAAGATAATCAACTCGCGAAATGAAGGTTATCTTGAATGGCCACTCTTCTAGATCTTTTTGCATTGCTTGTGTTCCCCACGGCACGATCCTTGGACCTACGTTGTTTCTAATTTTCATAAATGACCTTCCTGACCTCAACTCGGTATCTATGCTGATGACAACTAATTACTCCTGTCTGATCAGTTCGATTGGCTGCTCATCTCAATGACTTACAATCTGTTGTTAATAAGGGCAAGGTGTGGCTTGTTAATTTTAGCACCTCAAAAACGAAACTGCTCTCTTTTAATCATCTGAGAGGACCATTTTACCTCCTATCAGCATGACGTTTTCAGCTGACATGAACTGGAAAGAGTATATTGAATGAAATGCTAAGTCTGCAACTAAGAAAATTGTTTCCTAGTGTCGAGCTAGACATTTTTTTTCGCTGGTGTCTATCTTCCATATTTATGACGTTGAAAGAGAGAGACTTAATCTCCTTTTCTTAGGACCGCTGCAAAAACATGTCCGAATTCAATGATTTCAAAGTATCCAGCGCCACATGATCTCCTTTCCGGAAGTCGGGTCACAAACTTTGCACGTAACCGGAAACCCTTTTCTCTTTTTTTGGTTTCCATTTGCATTATGGGAAAATGAAATTATTTTTTTTTTTTTATTATTATTATGTTTTATTCTTTATTTTATTTAATTTATTATTTAATTTTAATTCTCCCACTGATACAGTGTAACCCGGATATAAGAGAGATATAAGAGTGTTTCTCTTATATCCGGGTTTGGTCTATTTTTTTGTTTAGGTAAGTATGGCTCTAATTTGGGACCAGATAAAATCTCTCTTATATCCGGGTTTCTCTTATATCAGGGTTACACTGTATTACAAAATGAATAAGCTTACTAAGCGCTGTAAAGGATAGGAAGTGTGGAGAGCCACGATCACTCAAGTCCTGAAAGAAAATGGCACAAAGAAGTACTTACAAATACGCGCGTGCGCACACATATACAAACGTCTCAAGTGCATAGAGGACAAAAACCAATAAGTGGCAAGTAGTGTTTGTAGAGCCAGGACGCAAAACCTCAAACACATACATACTCCCACCCTAAACAGCCCCCCCACACACACACACTCTCTCTCTCACACACGCACACATATACGCGAAACGAGAACAAAACTCCCGCGTCTATGATCACGTGACTGACCTTGATATAAAAAAATTAGGTTGTGGTGCTTTTGACGGCTTGTTTAAAAATAGTCATTTTTTTTCTTGCCAATTTTTTTTTTTTTACCCACGACCTTTCTTCCTTTCAACCTCGTTCTTCCGTCTCTCATTCTTCTTAACTTTCCCATTCCTCTCCCTCCGAAACCGACGACCAAGATTAGCCGAGTTGTAAATTTTATTCGTCCAGTCGTCCATTTTTTTTCTTCTTTTATACATTTCGTACTTCTGTCACGTCTTTTATTTCGGCTCCTCGCCCATCTTACTTTTTAAATAAAAACCGATGAGAGAAAAAAAAACTGAATTAAGTGGAAATTAACAAAATATGAAACAAATTATGCAGACTCCCTATAAATGAAAAGATAATTAATTTCCTTGGCCCTGTGGGTTTTGAAAAAAAAAAAAGTACCTCCGGGTATCAGTAAAATACTATATTGAGTATCGATGGTTGCATTTTTATTTTATCAATTACGACGACTACGTTATTTATTTATTTTTAATTAGGATTCATTTAAAAACGTATCGGAATCTTAAATACGAAAAATAATACGATAACAGTTTTTGAGGAGGTACCTAAATGAAACTGATATTTTCTTTTTTTGTTGCAGCCGATGTAATTTCTTAAAGAAACGTTCGTTTACCAGAATAAAATATTAAAAAAAAAAAAATAGGATCAGATATTTTTTAGCTTGTCTCTCATACAGACAAGCATTCTCAGATACGAATGGTCATAAAACTCAATTAAACTTTACGACAAATTAATTTGCTCTCTAATTGTTTATGGAAACCCATTTGCAATTAATTAATTCGTATATCACCTAACAAAAGACGGTAAAAATAATTACCTTGGTAAATTTGCAGATTAAGCCCCGGAAACCAATTGTAATGAAAATTTCCATCCTGGTGTGAAATTGCCTCATTATTTCCCAAATAACAAAACAAAAGGTAAATTCGCAGATTAAGCCGCGCAATCATGTGTGGAAACTTAAAAGGCCTTTCCTTTACTGATTTTCCTATCCTTTTCATTCAGTCATGTGCCATGTGTGATACAGTATACACGCTTAGGCGATCATGCATCTATCGATATATGACTGACGAGGCAGATTTTTTTCCCGCAGTAAGTTGCCATTTCTTTGCCATCCAAGGCTATAGAACCCAGTCTGTCCTGCTAATTTACCCATAGCTGGATGGAGAAGAAGAAGAGGATTCATACCTTTTCCAATGGTATTATTAGCACGCAAGTGAATATAATGGATTCGACTGGAATTCTATCTTTGCTCTCTGGTTCCTTAATCCGAGCCGCTGTCCATTACGCTTTTTTCCCGCAGTAGGTTGCCATTTCTTTCTGCGGTAGACCAGTTGCCATCCAAGGCTATATAACCCGGCCTGCCCTGCTATTTATCCATAGCTGGGCGTGGGAGAAGAATAGGTTTACCTTTCCCAAGGGTATTAGCACGTAAGTGAGTGTAATGTATTCGACTGGAATTCTATCTTGGCTCTCCGATTCATTAATCCGAGCCGCTGTCCATTACGCCTTTTTCCCGCAGTAGGTTGCCATTTCTTTGCCATCCAAGGCTATAGAACCCAGTCTGTCCTGCTATTTACCATTTACCCATAGCTGTGTGGAGAAGAACTCGGCTCTCCGATTCCTCAATCCGAGCCGCCATCCATTACTCCAACGTGCATCTGACTCGTCTCAATTACTGTGCAAAAACCCAAAGTTTTTAGACACTTTGAAAGTCAAGCTTTTATTGAATTCTTTTTTTAAAATTTGTTTACAGTATTTGACGGCATATAAGACGCACGGGTGTATAAGACGCATCCCAATTTCAGCAGGGCAAATCAAGAAAAAAATTAGTAATTATTAAAATTCTTAGTAAATGGTACAGCCTAGGCTATATTTATGAGGTATTATTTTGGTTAAACAAGCCATGATTACAATTAAATGAATAATAATAGGAAAAAGAACACAAGCCTATAAAAACTTTATTATATCGAAAGGTAAGAAAACTAAATAAAAAAATCAAACAGTTATTACAATTGAGCAAAACAGTACAGTTACTATTAAAATTCAGTCAAAAATTTTCCTTTATATGATCAGTACAACCTGCGTCTTGTAAACGTCTTAGTGGAATAATTAGGATATAAAAATTCTGATTGTATTTAATGCAACTGGAAGTTATCACAAGAAAAATATTAATGAAACAAATATATTTTGCAAATATATAATTTGAATTCATTGCATATAATTTTAGTGAAACAAAATACTAATATTAAACGTGATTAAATTAATATAATGAATATTACCAATGATAACACTTTTAATCTGCATAATAGCCTTTTAAATAATGACAATAGGTATATGAAAGTTACTCTAAAGTCTATGCTAATAGGAGTTACCAGGTAGCTAATTTCGGCCGACTATCGCGAATTTTAAACCTACATATTTTAATTTTATGTTTTAATTTTAAACCTGGCATATAAGACGCAGGGGAATTTTAAAAGATATTCTTAGCAAAAAAAAAAGTGCTCCTTATATATCGTCAAATACAGTAAGTTATTTAGAAAAGCAATGACAAGTATTGTTTTTTTTTTTTATAGTGAAGCTGTAATAATAATGAATCTGTAGCGATCATCATTGCCATCGCACATACATACATACAAATCATACAGCAAGCATTCATTGGCTAATCTCCTCAAAACTAGCTTGCTGATTGGTCAATTCCGACCAATCGAATCGCCGGCGCGCGAGGAATAATTTTCCCGCGAACAAGCCTCGGAGCCGATCACGTGATACACAGCCATATATAAACAAAACACGAATAAGCTCCCTCCTGTTCCTCTTCATTCGTCTTTTTCCTCGCTGCCAAGATGTAATCTTCAAGAGCTCCCGTCTTAACCATGCGGTCAGACGTTAAACATCATTGCCAACAACTCTTACCAACTTTCGCGCAAGTCGCCAGTAGAGTCCAGCCTTTTACGCCTGTCTACACAAATCCACGACTTTACTCACAACGCACACACAGACACAGATTTTTGTATCAAATTACATATATACTTCCTCTCTGTGACTCGGCCAAGTTCATGAACCAGAACTCTCTCTTACTTACTCAAAATAACACACTTCTTAATTAACTGTATTCTATTCTAACACCAGACTCTATTTAACATAGAATCCTGAACATTCTTACTCAAGATAAATTCTTTTGAACATTCAATCTTAATCGGAATACAGTGGAAGGGAAGCAACTTTTTCTTCCTTAATTACTACACACGGTTACATGATTGTTTTTTATGTTATTGTTTCAATATATATTTTATTGTTGATACACAAACGGAGTCTCGTTGTTTTTTTCTCTTGAATCATTAAATATATAATAGATAAATGCTCTTAAAACACGCAATTACATTTGATAACCTCAACGCCTAAACCCAAGCAGCATTCACAAATCCTTGTTTCTGAAAAAGAAATTATTATGGATATTCCGAGATTTTTTGTGTTTGAGTCCTTGGAGGAAACTCCTATGTCAAGATTGTCCACTTTCTTGATTGAGAAAGTATCATCCAGTCAGTTAGAAAGATGAGAGACGACAATTTGATGGTGGAGGTTGAAAACAAGCAACATGGTTAATCTATAATGAAAATGAAGACGTTTCACAATATGAATATCAAAGCTTTCCCTCACGCAGGAGTGATGTCGGAGTTAGCTCCTCCTTAGCTCCTTAACCCTTTCACTAGAGGTCTCTCTCTCCCCTGGCTATAAATACTCGCTGACCCTTCGCCTCTTCCTCCTTTTGCCTCAGGCTTTCAGCTTTACCACCTCGCTGATGTGAACGCTCACAGATATAGCGTTTCTGAAATGCTGGGAACATGCTAAGAACAATACACGTACGTACGAACACTCACTACACCACAACACACACACATAATATTCACCCCACGCACTCTGTCCATGTAACTTGTAACCTTTCTTGTTATTAATACATATATTTGTTTACATATATTTATCGGTCTTGTGTTTGTTTTTCTTTGCCTTCTTTGGACTTAATTAAAGTCCATCTTTCTCATGTAGCTGGACCGGCTAGCAGGAAATTTCTACTCAGGTGTATTCATCTATTAGGTTGGTGCAAAAATAATGACGTAATAGTGTCGTTTTTTGACGTATTTTTTAACGTCAGAAAACGACATTACTACGTCATTATTTCTGCACCAACCTAATACTTCTACTCAACAACATCGCCGACACGGTTCACTACACTTAATACTTCAAAGGTAAGGATTAGAACTAAAGAGCTCTCTCTGGCCACACCAGAAGAAATTTCATCTGCCTTGGGAAGCCAGAGAGTCTCTGATTACCGAAGGATCTATATTAGAAGAAATGGTGACAAATTATTTACAGATATATCCATCCTTACGTTTAACTCATCTAAAATTCCATCTAAAATCAAAATAGGCTACAATGTCGAGCCAGTGGAGCTATATATCCCGGCTCATTCTAGGGATGGCCGTAGGAGTCGCCCTATATGCGCAAAATATGGCCAAAAAGACTCTGTTGTCTTGCTGAAGATGAGTGCCAGGATGAAATTAAATGCGCAGATTGCCAGGAAAATCACCCTGCTTAATCTTGAACTTGTGATTACTGAAATAAATACATTGAATCAATAGCTTCATCTACTGCTAGGAAAGTTGGTTCCCTGTGTCGTGCCAGAAAGTTTTTTTCTCGTCTGAGTCCATCCTTCAAATCTATAAATCAACCATCCGTCCTTGCATGGAATATTGCTGTTATATATGGACTGGTGCCCCCGCTGTACGTCTCGAGGTCCTTGACAAAATCCAGAAACGAATATGCAATATGATAGGTGCTGTAGTTTGAAGCGTAGAAACAGAACACATGAATTGCAATCAATGCGTTAAATCAAAGAACCAAGTTTGAGGTTTTAGGCACTAAGAGTAATACAAGGCTCAAAATGGCGGATATGGATTTAATTTTTACATACCCATTTTATTACTGATTCTAGGCTACTATCGCTATCCCACAGACGTGCTGTAGCCTCCCTCTGTCTTTTCTAGAAATATTTTCACGGCAACTGTTCCGACGAGCTACACTCGATAGTTCTCGGACTTCATGAATTTAAACGCGCTACCAGGCTGGCATCTCAGTCGCACCCTTTCACTGTCAAAACGGTTAAATGTAACTGTCTCTTTTTCTCAAACAGCTTCTTCTCCCACACTTCCTGTCTGTGGAACTCCCTTCCCCTTACTTGCTTCCCCGATGACTATAACCTACAAATATTCAAGTGTCATTACACATTACATCAATCGATATCTGACACCCTGAGCTTTCTCCCCGTCCTTCTCTGCATCCTTTCCTCAAACACGCCTCTTTACTCTTGTTCTCAATTCTATGTAACCCATTGCGTGCTAGTGGTATTCACACCTTGATTGGGGTGAATTGCCTAAAAAAAAACAAAAAAAAACTCCTTAATTGTTCAAATTGTTCAGTAGAGGATGCTTTACCTACACTATAAATACTGAGCAATTCCTCGTCTCGTTCTCTGTTTACTTTGCATTTCAGGGAACACATCTACAATGTAAGCTCTTGCAGAAGATTGCGTCTTCCCATTCGTGGGAGACGCCATGAACATTATACGCACATACACGTACGTACGAACATTTACCAAAATACAAACTCTTTACGTTCACACACAAACACAAATGTTAATGTCTATGTCCATTGTAAATTTTGTTGCTTAGTACATATATTTGTTGATATATATATATATATATACTGTGTATACATATATTGTGTATATTTATACTCTACTTTTGTATCGAGCACTATTTTTTAAAAATAATAACAAAAATACTAAAGAACTTTGGATTATTTACCTAACCAGTTCTTTCCTATTTTCTATATATTTTCACACACACACACACACACACGCACACGCACACGCACACACACACACGCACACACACACACACACACATATATATATATATCGGTCTTGTTGGTTTTCTTTACTCTTCTTTATGATCGATTCAATCTCTGAGTCCGCCATGTTCTTGTCGTGGAACTTCTTCTAGCAGGAATAAACTCACGCGTTCCTAATTTAACAACACGTAAACCCACGGGTCCCTTATAGATTGATGACCTTTCGACGTGCTTTATTTCTTTAACTCATACTAACGGAAACACAAGACTGTATATATGTACAAACTCACATTTACACACACGAGAGCCAGTGAGGAAAAACATTGAAAACTCCTACTACAGTGTAACCCGGATATAAGAGAGTTGTCGGGACCGGAGAAGAAGTCACTTATATCCGGCTTTCTCTTATATCCGGGTCTGGTCTATTTTGTTTAGGTAAGTATCGCTCTAATTTGGGACCAGAGAAATTCTCTCTTATATCAGGGTTTCTCTTATATCCGGGTTACACTGTACTTCTTAATGGTGGATTCAATCTCTGAGTCCGCCATGTTTTTGTGGTGGACCTTCTATCAGGAATAAATATACATGTTCCTAATATAACAATACGTAAAGCCCCCGGTCCGCTACACATTCCTTTTATAGAAGCAAAAAAGTAGTTGAAGGGTGTACTTATAGAATTTATAAAGTTTATTGACATGACAAAACAAAAAAAAAATAGTTTATGATGATGAGCTGTATTTCTCGGATGCTTTAGCTTTATATTGTGACATTTGCTGTTTGATAACAACAATAATTATAAGTGATATAATAGCATAAATATAATCTTTATATTCCCTTTGCCTCATAGATTGTCTGCCTTAATAGTAGTCTTGTCTTTTTTTTTTTTTATATCTCTCTTATGAAACGATTCTGTTTATATCTTCTGGCATAAATCAAGCTGAGCCTGATCTCTTTCAAGATTGACATGTTTTGATGCTCCGTTGTCTGGAGTTGAAAAACGTCATCACTTCTGATTGATTTGAAGAAGGTTTCTTATTTCATGCATCAAGGTCACAAAGGGGCCTGAATGATTGGACCAATTTTCCACAATAAATAAAAAACCTGAAAGAACTATATGACAAAGAACTGGGGCAGGCTGAACCAAGAAAAAGTACAAAGGTTAAGAGTAAAATATCATCTCAGACTTAGAACACTACTCCCCAAAATATTAAGCCATCTGCAAGTCAAAGGTCACAGAGATCGCCTATACGTCCACCAAAGTTTCTAAATGTGCATCACCAAAAAGAATGGAATCGACCAAGCAAAAGCCGGAAATCCACAAAGACCAAATCTCTACTGTAAATCGTTTTGATAAGTTGGAAGAGATGGAAGTTGAGAGTCAAAACCCACAGACGGCTAAAACTGCTTAACTAAAACAAATTTAGAACTAATAAACAATAAACACAAAAGAGTACAAGTATGTATAAAAATAATCCAATAGAACCGCCATGAGCCAATATGCTTTCGTGTTGATCTAAATTAGCTCCTATAGAGCTATGATCTGAGAGATCAGATCACAGGACACATAAAAGAAGATAAGGTCAGCCATTTTGATAATCTACTAGTACTATGTCAAACGTAATTGTTCCTGAGTTTGTTTTTTATTATTAGGAACACAGTTCCTTATAAGACATTCGAATTCATAAAGTTGGTCTTGTATAATTTTGATTTCGCCGGAGAGTTGTTGCTTATGAAAAAATTAGCTGTTTAAAAACAATTTATAGAAAACTAGCAGCATGGCCCGGCGTTGTCCGTGCTTCATTCAAAAATCGTACGACTCATACAGCAATCGCTATCACTTGATTTAAAATATTTTTGCCCTTCCTTGCCTTTAAAGGAGTGCCCTTTGCCGTGCTGATGTTGCTACATGCCTTACTTCTTGCCTATCTCAAACTGAAATTTTTTTCTAAGCTCTATACTAAACATTAAATCTGTTACGAAAAAAGAACTAAACAAAATGAACACGAAACGATCAGCTTTAAAAAAAGGACTCGTAACTGGAAAAACCGAATGAAAAAAGAATGTTAACAACAAATACTTTTTCACACCCAACCCAGTTCTGCGGAATCAGAATCAACGTTGAGTTTAAGCAAGCAAATGAGCCAATTGGAGTAAAGTGCCATGCAGATTCAAATTTTCCCACTTGTAATGAATGCAGCTATCGATTTTTTTGCATGATAGCATGCTAGTTAACATTCGTGTCAGTCAGCTGTTGGCTCTCACGCTGGCCAATAGAATCTTCCTGCCTATTCGTGGCAGCCAGCTATTGGCTCTCACTCTGGCCAGTAGAAAATGGCCGCAAACTACATGAAAACTGCCGTAGAAGCATGAAAAAATCGATTATTTTCACTATCGATGGGAGTTGGGAAATGCAATGTCGGTCTTGGCCTTCTCGCTAACTTGGAGCACGTGCATGTAAATTTTAGTGCAAATCTGTCGAAAATTGCGGCCGTGCATTCGTTACACACACGCGCGCGCGCGCGCGCGCGCGCATCCTGCCAATTTTGAAAAGAGTTTGATTGGCCTGCCTTAAAAGTGTTAAATCCTGACGGATGGACCAATAATCATGAAGATTGTCTTCGCGTCTTACGATCAATGGGAAGCCAATATTATTCGATTTTTGGAGAGAAACTTCTAAGAGAAACAGTGCCACGAGCAAAAGAAACACCTGTTACCTCATTATTAAATTAGATAGAAAATAAATGTCGAATCAAATGCCAATATAGCCGGATTAAAGTAAACTGTCTTTAGGTGAGAGAACATTTTAGTGGGGTGGAGATCAGCACCTGCTCGCTAGAAACTTAATGAAAATTAAAAAAAAAATAGCTGAATGCACGCCTACATATTGAAAGATGCTGAGATTCCAGCATCCGTTCATTGCGACCTCTAGAACAAAGGTGACATCCAACGAAGTAGAAAGGTATTTTATAACAATTATAATATTCTAAATTTGTGTAGCGATGTCGTGCTTCATAGCCATGCGAAAGAAACACATTTTAGCACGATTTAATTAGTGGTTTGTCGACTTTAGCGCCACCTTCTCTAAAAAATAGAATCTTAACAGTGTTTAAGATTATCTGCACACCCACTACAACGGAATTTGGCACAAGGCTAAGTTTAAAAGTGGATTAAACGTGTACTTGGGACAAGGAAAAATTATGAGAATTTAATATTCTAGATTTTGGGAACAATTTTGTGTTTCATAGTGTGTTTTTTTCCTTATCAATTCACCCCAAGCGAGGCGATAGTGCCACTAAGACGCAAGAAAGTGAACGAGAATGGGAAGACTTTAGAAGGTACCGGAAAACCAATCCTGTACTGGAATCTATGGATAAATATCTACACCTGTTCAAAGCAGCATTCAGGTGTGTGATCAGGCGCACCTATCTACTCCAATTGAGGAAAAACTAAAAGTTCAAAATTTAGGCGGGAACGTTAGATTAAAGTTAAATCTAAGACTTTAGACGGAACCGGGAGCTCAATCCTAATAGGAAACAAGAGAAAAATCTATCTATCCTTGTTCAAAAGAACGGGGAGGTGTTTGAACCGGACGATAGGCGAGCTTATCTTCTCATATTGTGACAAGAAAAGGTTATCCAAAAGCAAATAAAAGTTCAGTGTTTTAGGCAGACATTAAACTTATAAAGTAGACATTAGAAGGAACCAGAAACCCACTCCTGAACAGGAAGCAAGGGATAAACATCTACTCCTGTTCAAAAAACCAAGGAGGTGTGTGAACCGGACGATAGGCGAACCTATCTACTCCTATTAAGAAAAGTAAGTAAATGAAGAATCCATAAAATTAAAATATTTCCTCCATTTGTAATAATCATCATGTTTGTCCTTCGTGTTCGATGAAGTCCTTGTTTTGCAATTCATCAGTGGATCCTGATGAATATTCAAAACAGACCTGTTCAGAAAGAATTTTTAGTAAGACATTCGCATTAGAGAATCCCATTTTCTCTTTAATATTCAGCGAGTCATTTAAGTGCCATAAGTAATACACACTTGGGCGATCATGTCACTTTTGATTCGTGACTGACTAGGCAAGAGATTTTCGTGCAGTAGGCTGACGTTTCTTTCTGCAGTAAACTAGTAGCCACTTAAGGTTATAGGACATAGTCTAACCTACTATTTAACCCAAAGTTGGGAGGAGAAGAAATGAATTCATACTTTTCTCATCGGTATTTGCGTGTAAGTGAAAAAAACGATCCTGACTCTAATTCGAACTTTGCTTTTCGATTTCAGATGGAGTGAAAGGGAATTAAAAAAAAAAACTTTAGAAGGAACCGGAAACCCATTCCTAAACAGGAAACAAGGAATAATCCTCTACTGTTGTTTAAAAGACTGATCATGAGTGTGATCCAGAAGATAAGCAAACCTCTAAAAGGCTACAAATCAAAAATAAATAGTAAATGAATAAACAAAGTATCTGTCTATATTTCTGAGATGAGGTATTATGTACACTATTTACATTATTCGGACTATTGTCCTCATCTTTGTCACCATATTTTTTACAACGTGTCGGCCATCCAGTATCTGTCTATATTTCTGAGATGAGGTATTATGTACACTATTTACATTATTCGGACTATTGTCCTCATCTTTGTCGCCATATTTATTACAACGTTTCGGTCCTTCAGTATCTGTCTATATTTCTGAGATGAGGTATTATGTACACTATTTACATTATTCGGACTATTGTCCTCATCTTTGTCACCATATTTTTTACAACGTGTCGGCCATCCAGTATCTGTCTATATTTCTGAGATGAGGTATTATGTACACTATTTACATTATTCGGACTATTGTCCTCATCTTTGTCGCCATATTTATTACAACGTTTCGGCCTTTCAGTATCTGTCTATATTTCTGAGATGAGGTATTATGTACACTATTTACATTATTCGGACTATTGTCCTCATCTTTGTCGCCATATTTATTACAACGTTTCGGCCCTTCAGTATCTGTCTATATTTCTGAGATGAGGTATTATGTACACTATTTACATTATTCGGACTATTGTCCTCATCTTTGTCGCCATATTTATTACAACGTTTCGGCCTTTCAGTATCTGTCTATATTTCTGAGATGAAGTATTATGTACACTATTTACATTATTCGGACTATTGTCCTCATCTTTGTCGCCATATTTATTACAACGTTTCGGCCTTTCAGTATCTGTCTATATTTCTGAGATGAGGTATTATGTACACTATTTACATTATTCGGACTATTGTCCTCATCTTTGTCACCATATTTATTACAACATTCCACCCCTTCAGTATCTGTCTATATTTCTGAGATGAGGTATTATGTACACTATTTACATTATTCGGACTATTGTCCTCATCTTTGTCGCCATATTTATTACAACATTCCACCCCTTCAGTATCTGTCTATATTTCTGAGATGAGGTATTATGTACACTATTTACATTATTCGGACTATTGTCCTCATCTTTGTCACCATATTTATTACAACGTTCCACCCCTTCAGTATCTGTCTATATTTCTGAGATGAGGTATTATGTACACTATTTACATTATTCAGACTATTGTCCTCATCTTTGTCACCATATTTTTTACAACGTGTCGGCCATCCAGTATCTGTCTATATTTCTGAGATGAGGTATTATGTACACTATTTACATTATTCGGACTATTGTCCTCATCTTTGTCACCATATTTATTACAACATTCCACCCCTTCAGTATCTGTCTATATTTCTGAGATGAGGTATTATGTACACTATTTACATTATTCGGACTATTGTCCTCATCTTTGTCGCCATATTTATTACAACATTCCACCCCTTCAGTATCTGTCTATATTTCTGAGATGAGGTATTATGTACACTATTTACATTATTCGGACTATTGTCCTCATCTTTATCGCCATATTTATTACAACGTTCCACCCCTTCAGTATCTGTCTATATTTCTGAGATGAGGTATTATGTACACTATTTACATTATTCGGACTATCGTCCTCATCTTTGTCGCCATATTTATTACAACATTCCACCCCTTCAGTATCTGTCTATATTTCTGAGATGAGGTATTATGTACACTATTTACATTATTCGGACTATTGTCCTCATCTTTATCGCCATATTTATTACAACGTTCCACCCCTTCAGTATCTGTCTATATTTCTGAGATGAGGTATTATGTACACTATTTACATTATTCGGACTATTGTCCTCATCTTTGTCACCATATTTTTTACAACGTGTCGGCCATCCAGTATCTGTCTATATTTCTGAGATGAGGTATTATGTACACTATTTACATTATTCGGACTATTGTCCTCATCTTTGTCACCATATTTATTACAACATTCCACCCCTTCAGTATCTGTCTATATTTCTGAGATGAGGTATTATGTACACTATTTACATTATTCGGACTATTGTCCTCATCTTTGTCGCCATATTTATTACAACATTCCACCCCTTCAGTATCTGTCTATATTTCTGAGATGAGGTATTATGTACACTATTTACATTATTCGGACTATTGTCCTCATCTTTATCGCCATATTTATTACAACGTTCCACCCCTTCAGTATCTGTCTATATTTCTGAGATGAGGTATTATGTACACTATTTACATTATTCGGACTATCGTCCTCATCTTTGTCGCCATATTTATTACAACATTCCACCCCTTCAGTATCTGTCTATATTTCTGAGATGAGGTATTATGTACACTATTTACATTATTCGGACTATTGTCCTCATCTTTATCGCCATATTTATTACAACGTTCCACCCCTTCAGTATCTGTCTATATTTCTGAGATGAGGTATTATGTACACTATTTACATTATTCGGACTATCGTCCTCATCTTTGTTGCCATATTTATCACAACGTTTCGGCCATTTATGCGCCGACCTTCTTCAGTTGGTGTCAATGTCAAACTGAACCCTTTATTTTGCTTGCTGGGGTAGACTGTTCTAGTTCCACGTGCCATGTCTAATGGATGTCAGTTATCAGTTATCTCCTGTTAATTCCATTTTCCAAGTTCTCCACCGCCTTAAACGGGTATTGAAATCACAATTCTTTGTTTCTAATGAAATTTTACTGTTTCTTAATTGTTTGCTTAGCTTATGGAAGGCACCATTCGCTATTCCACTGCACCTTTGGATGTGAGTGTCACACTTTCTGTCCTCTGTTAAAACAATTCCCAGATATTTAAATTATTGTACTAGTTTGATTTTGGCATCCCCAATTGGCAATTAAATGCTGGGCTGTTCATTTTGGTAACAACCATGCATTCTGTTTTCTTAGAATTAAGGTTAAGTCTTTTCTATTTCACTTTCAATCGCTCCCTCAGCACCCAGTCAAATCCATTACATTCACTTATGTGCTAATACCTTTGGGAAAGGTATGAATCTTCTTTTCCAAGCTATGAGTAAATAGCAGGATAGACTGGGTTCTATAACCTAGAATGGCAACTGGTCTACAGCAGAAAGAAATGGCAACCTACTGCGGGAAACAAATCTGCCTTGTCAGTCATGTATCAGAAGATACATAATGATCTAAGCGTGTATAACGAATGGCACATAAATGACTGACATTGCTAACATGTTCAGTCCTTGGTATTCTCAGCATCCTAGTGTAGAACCCTATTTCTGTTGCTTCAAGTCACTTTGAGGAGATTGTCCAATATTCACTAGCATACAAGAGGACAAATATATAACAGTCCAGTAATCTTTTCTTTGTTTCTGACAAAGTTTTTCTATTTCTTAACACTCTGTTTAGCGTTTGCCTATCCCAATGCACCTTTTGATTTCAGTGTCGCACTTTCTGTTCTCTCTTAAAACAATTCCCAGATATTTAAATTGTTGTACTTCTTTGATTTTGGTATCCCCAATTTGTAATTTGCATGTTGGGCTGTCCCTTTTGCTAACAACCATGAATTCTCTCTTTTTGCAATTTAGGTTTAATCCTTTCTATATGCAGATATTTAAATTTTAATTACAGAAGCAAAATAATATTGTTTGCTTACAGCTTTATTTAATATAAGAAAATAAAACTTGAAAAACCACCCCTGGAAACCCATCTTGAGATGATCACAATAATATCTTTTATTTATTTATTTAAATTGTTGTACTTGTTTGATTTTGTTATCCCCAATTTGTATTTTGCATATTGGCCTGTCCCTTTTGGTAGCAACCATGAATTCTGTCTTTTTGCAATTAAGGTTTAATCCTTTCTATATTCAGATATTTAAATTGTTGTACTTCTTTGATTTTGGTATCCCCAATTTGTAATTTGCATATTGGCCTGTGCCTTTTGCTAGCAACCATGAATTCTATCTTTTTGCAATTAAGGTTTAATCCTTTCTATATTCAGATATTTAAATTTTAATTACAGAAGCAAAATAATATTGTTTGCTTACAGATTTACTTAATATAAGAAAATAAAACTTGAAAAACCACCCCTGGAAACGCATCTTGAGATGATCACAATAATTTCTTTTATTTATTTATTTAAATTGTTGTACTTGTTTGATTTTGGTATCCCCAATTTGTAATTTGCATATTGGCCTATCCCTTTTGCTAACAACCATGAATTCTCTCTTTTCGCAATTAAGGTTTAATCCTTTCTATATTCAGATATTTAAATTGTTGTACTTGTTTGATTTTGGTATCCCCAATTTGTAATTTGCATATTGGCCTATCCCTTTTGCTAACAACCATGAATTGTGTCTTTTTGCAATTAAGGTTTAATTCTTTCTATATTCAGATATTTAAATTGTTGTACTTCTTTGATTTTGGTATCCCCAATTTGTAATTTGCATATTGGCCTGTCCCTTTTGCTAACAACCATGAATTGTGTCTTTTTGCAATTAAGGTTTAATCCTTTCTATATTCAGATATTTAAATTGTTGTACTTGTTTGATTTTGGTATCCCCAATTTGTAATTTTCATGTAAGCCTGTCCCTTTTGCTAGCAAAAATGAATTCTGTCTTTTTGCAATTAAGGTTTAATCCTTTCTATATTCAGATATTTAAATTGTTGTACTTGTTTGATTTTGGCATCCCCAATTTGTAATTTGCATGTTAGCCTGACCCTTTTGCTAGCAAACATGAATTCTGTCTTTTTGCAATTAAGGTTTAATCCTTTCTATATTCAGATATTTAAATTGTTGTACTTCTTTGATGTTGGTATCCCCAATTTGTAATTTGAATATTGGCCTGTCCCTTTTACTAACAACCATGAATTCTGTCTTTTTGCAATTAAGGTTTAATCCTTTCTATATTCAGATATTTAAATTGTTGTACTTCTTTGATTTTGGCATCCCCAAATTGTAATTTGCATGTTAGCCTGACCCTTTTGCTAGCAACCATGAATTCAGTCTTTTTGCAATTAAGGTTTAATCCTTTCTATATTCAGATATTTTAATTGTTGTACTTGTTTGATTTTGGCATCCCCAATTTGTAATTTGCATGTTAGCCTGTCCCTTTTGCTCGCAACAATGAATTCTGTCTTTTTACAAATAAGGTTTAATCCTTTCTATATTCAGATATTTAAATTGTTGTACTTCTTTGATGTTGGTATCCCCAATTTGTAATTTGCATATTGGCCTGTCCCTTTTGCTAACAACCATAAATTCTCTCTTTTTGCAATTAAGGTTTAATCCTTTTTATATTCAGATATTTTAATTGTTGTACTTGTTTGATTTTGGTATCCCCAATTTGTAATTTGAATATTGGCCTGTTCCTTTTGCTAACAACCATGAATTCTCTCTTTTTGCAATTAAGGTTTAATCCTTTCTATATTCAGATATTTAAATTGTTGTACATCTTTGATGTTGGTATCCCCAATTTGTAATTTGCATATTGGCCTGTCCCTTTTGCTAACAACCATAAATTCTCTCTTTTTGCAATTAAGGTTTAATCCTTTCTATATTCAGATATTTAAATTGTGGTACTTCTTTGATTTTGGTATCCCCAATTTGTAATTTGCATGTTAGCCTGTGCCTTTTGCTAGCAACCATGAATTCTGTCTTTTTGCAATTAAGGTTTCATGCTTTCTATATTCAGATATTTAAATTGTTGTACTTCTTTGATTTTGGTATCCCCAATTTGTAATTTGAATATTCGCCTGTCCCTTTTGCTAACAACCATGAATTCTCTCTTTTTGCAATTAAGGTTTAATCCTTTCTATATTCAGATATTTAAATTGCAGTACTTGTTTGATTTTGGTATCCCCAATTTGTAATTTTCATGTTAGCCTGTCCCTTTTGCTAGCAACAATGATTTCTGTCTTTTTGCAATTAATGTTTAATCCTTTCTATATTCAGATATTTAAATTGTTGTACTTGTTTGATTTTGGTATCCCCAATTTGTAATTTGAATATTGGCCTGTCCCTTTTACTAACAACCATGAATTCTCTCTTTTTGCAATTAAGGTTTAATCCTTTCTATATTCAGATATTTAAATTGTTGTACTTCTTTGATGTTGGTATCCCCAATTCGTAATTTGCATATTGGCCTGTCCCTTTTGCTAACAACCATAAATTCTCTCTTTTTGCAATTAAGGTTTAATCCTTTCTATATTCAGATATTTAAATTGTTGTACTTCTTTGATTTTGGTATCCCCAATTTGTAATTTGCATATTGGCCTGTCCCTTTTGCTAGCATCCATGAATTCTGTCTTTTTGCAATTAAGGTTTAATCCTTTCTATATTCAGATATTTAAATTGTTGTACTTGTTTGATTTTGGTATCCCCAATTTGTAATTTTCATGTAAGCCTGTCCCTTTTGCTAGCCAAAATGAATTCTGTCTTTTTGCAATTATGGTTTAATCCTTTCTATATTCAGATATTTAAATTGTTGTACTTGTTTGATTTTGGTATCCCCAATTTGTAATTTTCATGTAAGCCTGTCCCATTTGCTAGCAACAATGAATTCTGTCTTTTTGCAATTAAGGTTTAATCCTTTCTATATTCAGATATTTAAATTGTTGTACTTGTTTGATTTTGGCATCCCCAATTTGTAATTTGCATGTTAGCCTGACCCTTTTCTACCAACCATGAATTCTGTCTTTTTGCAATTAAGGTTTAATCCTTTCTATATTCAGATATTTAAATTGTTGTACTTCTTTGATGTTGGTATCCCCAATTTGTAATTTGAATATTGGCCTGTTCCTTTTGCTAACAACCATGAATTCTGTCTTTTTGCAATTAAGGTTTAATCCTTTCTATATTCAGATATTTAAATTGTTGTACTTGTTTGATTTTGGTATCCCCAATTTGTAATTTTCATGTAAGCCTGACCCTTTTGCTAGCAAACATGAATTCTGTCTTTTTGCAATTAAGGTTTAATCCTTTCTATATTCAGATATTTAAATTGTTGTACTTGTTTGATTTTGGTATCCCCAATTTGTAATTTGAATATTGGCCTGTCCCTTTTGCTAACAACCATGAATTTTCTCTTTTTGCAATTAAGGTTTAATCCTTTCTATATTCAGATATTGAAATTGTTGTACTTTTTTGATTTTGGTATCCCCAATTTGTAATTTTCATGTTAGCCTGTCCCTTTTGCTAGCAACAATGATTTCAGTCTTTTTGCAATTAAGGTTTAATCCTTTCTATATTCAGATATTTAAATTGTTGTACTTGTTTGATTTTGGTATCCCCAATTTGTAATTTTCATGTAAGCCTGTCCCTTTTGCTAGCAAAAATGAATTCTGTCTTTTTGCAATTATGGTTTAATCCTTTCTATATTCAGATATTTAAATTGTTGTACTTGTTTGATTTTGGCATCCCCAATTTGTAATTTGCATGTTAGCCTGTCCCTTTTGCTCGCAACAATGAATTCTGTCTTTTTACAAATAAGGTTTAATCCTTTCTATATTCAGATATTTAAATTGTTGTACTTGTTTGATTTTGGTATCCGCAATTTGTAATTTGAATATTGGCCTGTCCCTTTTACTAACAACCATGAATTCTCTCTTTTTGCAATTAAGGTTTAATCCTTTCTATATTCAGATATTTAAATTGTTGTACTTCTTTGATGTTGGTATCCCCAATTTGTAATTTGAATATTGGCCTGTTCCTTTTGCTAACAACCATGAATTCTCTCTTTTTGCAATTAAGGTTTAATCCTTTCTATATTCAGATATTTAAATTGTTGTACTTCTTTGATGTTGGTATCCCCAATTTGTAATTTGCATATTGGCCTGTCCCTTTTGCTAACAACCATAAATTCTCTCTTTTTGCAATTAAGGTTTAATCCTTTTTATATTCAGATATTTAAATTGTGGTACTTCTTTGATTTTGGTATCCCCAATTTGTAATTTGCATATTGGCCTGTCCCTTTTGCTAGCATCCATGAATTCTGTCTTTTTGCAATTAAGGTTTAATCCTTTCTATATATTCAGATATTTAAATTGTTGTACTTGTTTGATTTTGGCATCCCCAATTTGTAATTTGCGTGTTAGCCTGTCCCTTTTGCTAGCAACCATGAATTCTGTCTTTTTCCAATTAAGGTTTAATGCTTTCTATATTCAGATATTTAAATTGTTGTACTTGTTTGATTTTGCTATCCCCAATTTGTAATCTGCATATTGGCCTGTCCCTTTTGCTAACAACCATGAATTCTGTCTTTTTGCAATTAAGGTTTAATCCTTTCTATATTCAGATATTTAAATTGTTGTACTTGTTTGATTTTGGTATCCCCAATTTGTAATTTGCATATTGGCATGTCCCTTTTGCTAGCAACCATGAATTCTCTCTTTTTGCAATGAAGGTTTAATCCTTTCTATTTCACTTTCTTTCACTACCATCTGTAGGAATTCTTGTTTTTTTCTATGTCTGCTATCAACACAGTATATTTTATGTTCTTAAGATTTGGCCACCAATAATGAATTCTTCTATGAGTTCTAATTGTTTCAGAAACACCTCATTGTATGGGTTTAATAAGTCTGGTGAGAAGATACATCCTTGTCTTACTCTCCTTACTATTTTTTATATATGTACTGAATTCATTTTGTGACACTATACATGCAATTTTTTACCAAAATTGTTTCTGGATTTTTCTAATAACCTTCCCAAATATGTCAAGGTTACTTAGCAGGTCAAAGAGTTTTTCTGACATAATTTGTCAAATGCATTGTATAATTTATAAAACATAAGTACACATCTTTTCACATTTGTATTACATTACTTAGCCCATACATAAATCCAGTACAAAGAACCACCAAGCATCTTACAGGCTTTATTGCCTTGCTTGGAGTAAAATGATTATAATAAATTTGGTGACATTGTTCTTACGCTTATCAAGAGCTGAAAAATTTGGGTACGATCCCCAGCTTTATTGTCTATTGAGGTGAATCATAAATAATTTCAAAATGTAAAGTACGGCAAAAATTTTATTCAGATATATATTCACACATATTTGTAATAGTTTATTACTATTAATCAGCAAGCCCTTCAATTAATTTTGAATAAATTAATCAGAGGTGTCATGGAGGATGTGGGAAAACCCCTTTTTCTCTTCTGTTACATTTTATTCCATTCTTTATTCACTACTAGCAGGAGAGCCCGGCATTGCCCGGGGATGTAACAGTAAGAGATAGATCAAGTATCGACCATCATATAGACTGAAAAATAAAATTGACAAAGATTATTGTTTAAGGTTGACAGACACGCATGTCGTAATTAGTTTTTTCTTTTTTTTTTTTAAGAATTGGTCAAACCCAAACTCAAACAAAAACATTGTTTTCAATCGTTATGAGTCTACCGATTGAATAGAATTTTATTATAAATAATTGTCTTGTAAATGGAATTTTTGAATGTAAAAATAAAGAAAAAAGTGTGCAAGGCAATAAGAAACACTACCTGCCAAAAAAAAGTGAAGTTTCGTTGAAATCGTTTGAAAAATGTAGGAAATACGATCATATATATAAGCGAACACAGACACATACTCACAAACAACCTTTGTTTTATAAGTATAACTTGTCCTGCTTTCATTAATGCCTCTTAATCGTGTTTTCAAATTGATTTCGTGCAAAAAACAATTGTGTTTTTCCAATTTTTGGCACTGTCAGAACCACCGCAGGGTAATTTTACGTAGTCATGTGAAGTTTTGTTGAAATCAGTTGAAAAATGTAGGAAATCCAATCCAATATATAAATGTACAGACACACACACACACACACACACACAACCTGGGTTTTATAAGTATGATTAATTGCGATGATTTGTTGCCACTTATCAGTCAGTTCTTTGATATCTTTTGAATAACTCAGTCCAATCTGTCATGGATGATGTGGGAAAACCGCTTTTTCTCTTCTATTCCATTTTATTTCATTCTTTATTCACCATTATTTGCAAAGACTTGTTGCCACTTATCAACCAGCCCTTCTCTATCTTTTGTGTAATTTCCTCAAGTTTTGATGTGGATAGGTTTTCAAGGATCTCTAGAATTTGATTTAATTAGAAAAATTTTTCTCAATCAAAGAATTTTGCAGTGACCCAAAAATTTTAATTATCGATCAATGAAAATTTTTGGGTCACTGCAAAGTCGGGTGAATATAGCAGGATAGATAGAAACGAACAAATCGAGATCCCTATTCTTTTCCTGTGTTGTTCTTGCATTGTCATCACTTTTTATACCGACATCAGGAACATCACTTTTTATACTGATAAGCGCATGGGCGCTTTTCGATCAAGCTTTTATCACCACGTTGCCGCTGCTGAAAGTATATATGTGCATTTAGTGTTTCACTGCATTTGAAACCTCTATAGAAATAATTCAGGATCATCTCATTAAGTTTTTTCAATGGCGCTGAGCATTAGACATCGGTTGTGTTGATCCTTGTCAATTGACTGTTGTTTTTAAACTAGTATACAACCTATTTTTCATCACATGTTACATCTATATATATATATATATATATATATATATATATATATATATATATATATTTGAAGAACGATTCGTTAGGAGGATACATTCATAATGACAAATATTTTGGAAAAACAGAGATCACTCATAAATTGACTGAATATTTAAAGACTCATATTGGAAAAACTAGTTTTAATAAAATTTACATTACTAAAATTTCATTCATTTTTACAAGCTTTGATTTTTGATTTGTTTTGTTTTGTTTTGCATTATATCAACCTCAATGGCTTATTTACTGCCGACAGGATTTTTAGGATAGCTTCTATAAATACAATATGGTTTGGTTTATTTTGTTTTATATCATATCAACCTCGATGTGTTATATAATATCGACAACATTTTTAGGAAAGAGTCTATAAATAAAATATGGTTTAGTTCATTTTGTTTTACATCAGACCAACCACAATGGTTTATTTAATGCCAATAAAATTTTTATTGTTGGTAATAATTTTTTTTCCTAAAATGTATTGCTGGTAATATTTTTTTTAAATATATTGCTGGCTAATATTTTTCTTTTTCAAAATGTACTGATGCTAATAATTTTCCAAGAAAGTAATGCTGGTATTAAAACCTATTTTTATAATTTCATAGTGTTTTGATCCCTTTTAGGCAGTTAACTATTTGCCCATAGCTGGGACCCTGACAGATGTTACCACCCCAAGTCAGGATGAACCTGGGAACACCAGCAATTAAGAGGTGGTTCCTTGCTTCTCAAAACCTCCTGATCAGAGGTCTTGCTGCCAGATGTAGTTTGTCATCTTACCCAGGACATGGATGTAGTTTATTGCCATACCCAGGATGGCCAGCTTCGGTAAACTTCTTAATATAAGATTTTAGTGGACATTAAATGGGGGATTGATTTCAGTTGTTATTAAGTGTTAAAATGATCACCCTGTTTAATACAAATTACAGTAACCTAAGTAAAAAAATATATCTAAAGGTTCATATGTGAAAACATAGTTTTCGAAAAAAAACTTTAAAAAATTGACTGATTTTTATCAGTATCTGTAAACTTGTTTTAACATAAGTATTTCCTCAACAAAAAATGGGGCAGGGGTTTTCTATTTTATTAAGTATTAAACAGATCCCCAAAATTTAAATTCTATTAAAAATTTTAAAATCATATATTAGATTGATTCAAAAATAATTTCTATATGATTAATTGTTAGGATGATGCATTTGTCATAATTGTTACCTTGAAACAGAAATTACTTGAGTCAACCTGATCTATGTATCTATGTATGTATCTATCTATCTATCTATCTATCTATCTATCTATCTATCTATCTATCTATCTCAGTCTGTTAATCGATCTGTCTGTCTGTCTGTCTGTCTGTCTGTCTATCTATCTATCTATCTATCTCAGTCTGTTAATCTATCTATTTATCTATCTCAGTCTATTGATCTATCTATCTATCTATCTATCTCAGTCTGTTAATCTATCTATCTCTCTGTTTACCTCATAAATAAACTATCTATCTCTTTGTCTATCTCAGTCTGTTAATCTATCTATCTATCTATCTATCTATCTATCTATCTATCTATCTATTTATCCTAGTCTGTTAATCTATCTCTCTGTTTACCTCAGTCTAATAATCTATCTATCTCTTTATCTATCTCAGTCTGTTAATCTATCTATCTATCTATCTATCTATCTATCTATCCTAGTCTGTTAATCTATCTATCTCTCTGTTTACCTCAGTCTAATAATCTATCTATCTCTTTATCTATCTCAGTCTGTTAATCTATCTATCTATCTATCTATCTATCTATCTATCTATCTATCTATCTATCTATCTATCTATCTCCAGTTTATTCATTTCTATCTATCTATCTATCTATCTATCTATCTATCTATCTATCTATTACTATACTGCATTTAACTGCTACATATTATGATAGATTCCTCTTTACAGTTGGACCTGCAAAACAGAAATTACTTATGACTCAAATTACAGAGAATTTTATTTATTTATTCATTTTAATCTATTTTATTACAGATGCATTGATAAAAGCTCCTTCCACGTTGTACTCAGAGCACAAAACCAATTACAATGGTGACCAACAGGAATCTCCCCCTTGCTGCTATTAAGTGACAGAAAATGGCATGGTTTGGCAACATCATACCGGATCACAGTAATATTATCATGCAAGGCAGTGGAGGGTAACTCAAGAGTTAGTCTGACTTCATCAAAGAGTGGACGGATGTAACAATGCTGGAACTCCTAAGAGCCATCGCCAACAGATCATTCCGGGGGACACAGTCTGTTCCTTCTAGCTTCTGTAATGATTAGCAATCTTGTGTCACTGGGTGCTCAATACTTTCGGCCTTGTGCTACATCTAAGCTACGATTAAAAAATCACCATACCTTTCCCAAGGGTATTTGAGTATAAGTGAATATAATGATCCTGATTGAAATTGGAACTCAGCTGTCTGATCTCCAATTCCAAGCCATTATCAATTACGCCACCCACACGTCCAAACTGACAGCACCTGGGTTTATAGGTTTATACAGTGCTTCTGATAGATAGATAGATAGATAGATAGATAGCTAGATAGATAAGGAATAGACATAGATAGATAAGGAATAGACATAGATAGATAGATAAGGAATATAGATAGATAGATAGATAGATAAGGAATAGACATAGATAGATAGATAGATAGATAGATAGATAGATAGATAGATAGATAGACAGAAATGAACAGACATTGATAGCTATGAACAGACAGTGGGAGATAGATAGATAGATAGATCAGGAATAGAGATAGATAGATAGATAGATAGATAGATAGATAGATAGATAAGGAAAAGAGATAGATAGATAGATAAATAGATAGATAAGGAATAGAGATAGATAGATAGATAGATAGATAGATAGATAGATAGATAAGGAATAGACATTGATAGCTAAGAACAGACATAGATAGATAAACAGATAGAAAGGAAAAGACTGAGATAGATAGATAAATAGATAGATAAGGAATAGATAGATAGATAGATAGATAAGGAACAGACAGAGATAGATAATGAACAGACATTGATAGCCATGATTGATAAATAGATAGAAATATACAGACTGAGGTAGATAGATAGATAGATAGATAGATAGATAGATAAAACTTCCTTGTTTCCTCTGTCTTGATGCTTAAACACCATTAAATAAAATAATCTTGTGTTTGTTTTAACTTAAGCCATCTTCTAAAGACATCATCTTGACTCAGAAGGAAACAGTGAAAGATTAGGAACTTAACATTATTTCACAGTTTAAGATTCTTTTATCCTCGTGGCTTGTATTTAATCTGCTGCGATGACAGATGCCTAATTCCTCAGCATCAAATGTCAATGGCCGATGAAGCTGACCCCTTCTGGGTGATGACATTTGGATACGATATTTCATTCTTCCATAGAATATTTAGTGAAATAATTTCCAACGTATTTACATAATACATGTAATATGTCAACAAAACTGCAATGAATTTTACTGATTAATAAAAATCGCTTTCTTTCTAATGTTAAATGTTCCATGGTAAAATCAGACATGAGAGATTTTAATATACAAACACAATGCAAATGAGGAAGAAAGGGATTGTCAGTGGTCAGGAATGAATGCAAGTTGTATAATGGAAATGCATTGCTAATGATTTTACTATAGGAGTGCATTGAAAATGAGGAAGAAAGGGATTGTCAGTGGTCAGGAATGAATGCAAGCATTACTGATAGAATAGGGCTATTATATGTATAATGGAAATGCATTGCTAATGATTTTACAATAGGAATCCATTGAAAATGAGGAAGAAAGGGATTGTCAGTGGTCAGGAATGAATGCAAGCATTACTGATAGAATAGGGCTATTATATGTATAATGTAAATGCATTGCTAATGATTTTACTATAGGAGTGCATTGAAAATGAGGAAGAAAGGTATTGTCATTGGTCAGGAATGAATGCAAGCATTACTGATAGAATAGGGCTATTATATGTATAATGGAAATGCATTGCTAATGATTTTACGATAGGAATCCATTGAAAATGAGGAAGAAAGGGATTGTCAGTGGTCAGGAATGAATGCAAGCATTACTGATAGAATAGGGCTATTATATGTATAATGTAAATGCATTGCTAATGATTTTACTATAGGAGTGCATTGAAAATGAGGAAGAAAGGTATTGTCATTGGTCAGGAATGAATGCAAGCATTACTGATAGAATAGGGCTATTATATGTATAATGGAAATGAATTGCTAATGATTTTACTATAGGAGTGCATTGAAAATGAGGAAGAAAGGTATTGTCAGTGGTCAGGAATGAATGCAAGCATTACTGATAGAATAGGGCTATTATATGTATAATGGAAATGCATTGCTAATGATTTTACTATAGGAGTGCATTAAAAATGAGGAAGAAAGGTATTGTCAGTGGTCAGGAATGAATGCAAGCATTACTGATAGAATAGGGCTATTATATGTATAATGTAAATGCATTGCTAATGATTTTACTATAGGAGTGCATTGAAAATGAGGAAGAAAGGTATTGTCAGTGGTCAGGAATGAATGCAAGCATTACTGATAGAATAGGGCTATTATATGTATAATGGAAATGCATTGCTAATGATTTTACTATAGGAGTGCATTGAAAATGAGGAAGAAAGGTATTGTCATTGGTCAGGAATGAATGCAAGCATTACTGATAGAATAGGGCTATTATATGTATAATGGAAATGCATTGCTAATGATTTTACGATAGGAATCCATTGAAAATGAGGAAGAAAGGTATTGTCAGTGGTCAGGAATGAATGCAAGCATTACTGATAGAATAGGGCTATTATATGTATAATGTAAATGCATTGCTAATGATTTTACTATAGGAGTGCATTGAAAATGAGGAAGAAAGGTATTGTCATTGGTCAGGAATGAATGCAAGCATTACTGATAGAATAGGGCTATTATATGTATAATGGAAATGAATTGCTAATGATTTTACTATAGGAATCCATTGAAAATGAGGAAGAAAGGGATTGTCAGTGGTCAGGAATGAATGCAAGCATTACTGATAGAATAGGGCTATTATATGTATAATGGAAATGCATTTCTAATGATTTTACTATAGGAGTGCATTGAAAATGAGGAAGAAAGGTATTGTCAGTGGTCAGGAATGAATGCAAGCATTACTGATAGAATAGGGCTATTATATGTATAATGGAAATGCATTGCTAATGATTTTACTATAGGAGTGCATTGAAAATGAGGAAGAAAGGTATTGTCAGTGGTCAGGAATGAATGCAAGCATTACTGATAGAATAGGGCTATTATATGTATAATGGAAATGCATTGCTAATGATTTTACTATAGGAGTGCATTGAAAATGAGGAAGAAAGGTATTGTCAGTGGTCAGGAATGAATGCAAGCATTACTGATAGAATAGGGCTATTATATGTATTATGGAAATGCATTGCTAATGATTTTACTATATGAATGCATTAAAAATGAGGAAGAAAGGGATTGTCAGTGGTCAGGAATGAATGCAAGCATTACTGATAGAATAGGGCTATTATATGTATAATGGAAATGCATTGCTAATGATTTTACTATAGGAGTGCATTGAAAATGAGGAAGAAAGGTATTGTCAGTGGTCAGGAATGAATGCAAGCATTACTGATAGAATAGGGCTATTATATGTATAATGGAAATGCATTGCTAATGATTTTACTATAGGAATGCATTGCAAATGAGGAAGAAAGGTATTGTCAGTGGTCAGGAATGAATGCAAGCATTACTGATAGAATAGGGCTATTATATGTATAATGGAAATGCATTGCTAATGATTTTACTATAGGAGTGCATTGAAAATGAGGAAGAAAGGTATTGTCAGTGGTCAGGAATGAATGCAAGCATTACTGATAGAATAGGGCTATTATATGTATAATGGAAATGCATTGCTAATGATTTTACTATAGGAGTGCATTGAAAATGAGGAAGAAAGGTATTGTCAGTGGTCAGGAATGAATGCAAGCATTACTGATAGAATAGGGCTATTATATGTATAATGTAAATGCTTTGCTAATGATTTTACTATAGGAATGCATTGCAAATGAGGAAGAAAGGGATTGTCAGTGGTCAGGAATGAATGCAAGCATTACTGATAGAATAGGGCTATTATATGTATAATGGAAATGCTTTGCTAATGATTTTACTATAGGAATGCATTGCAAATGAGGAAGAAAGGGATTGTCAGTGGTCAGGAATGAATGCAAGCATTACTGATAGAATAGGGCTATTATATGTATAATGTAAATGCTTTGCTAATGATTTTACTATAGGAATGCATTGCAAATGAGGAAGAAAGGGATTGTCAGTGGTCAGGAATGAATGCAAGCATTACTGATAGAATAGGGCTATTATATGTATAATGGAAATGCATTGCTAATGATTTTACTATAGGAGTGCATTGAAAATGAGGAAGAAAGGTATTGTCAGTGGTCAGGAATGAATGCAAGCATTACTGATAGAATAGGGCTATTATATGTATAATGTAAATGCTTTGCTAATGATTTTACTATAGGAATGCATTGCAAATGAGGAAGAAAGGGATTGTCAGTGGTCAGGAATGAATGCAAGCATTACTGATAGAATAGGGCTATTATATGTATAATGTAAATGCTTTGCTAATGATTTTACTATAGGAATGCATTGCAAATGAGGAAGAAAGGTATTGTCAGTGGTCAGGAATGAATGCAAGCATTACTGATAGAATAGGGCTATTATATGTATAATGTAAATGCTTTGCTAATGATTTTACTATATGAATGCATTGCAAATGAGGAAGAAAGGGATTGTCAGTGGTCAGGAATGAATGCAAGCATTACTGATAGAATAGGGCTATTATATGTATAATGGAAATGCATTGCTAATGATTTTACTATAGGAGTGCATTGAAAATGAGGAAGAAAGGTATTGTCAGTGGTCAGGAATGAATGCAAGCATTACTGATAGAATAGGGCTATTATATGTATAATGTAAATGCTTTGCTAATGATTTTACTATAGGAATGCATTGCAAATGAGGAAGAAAGGGATTGTCAGTGGTCAGGAATGAATGCAAACATTACTGATAGAATAGGGCTATTATATGTTTAATGTAAATGCATTGCTAATGATTTTACTATAGGAATACATTGCAAATGAGGAAGAAAGGGATTGTCAGTGGTCAGGAATGAATGCAAGCATTACTGATAGAATAGGGCTATTATATGTATAATGTAAATGCTTTGCTAATGATTTTACTATAGGAATGCATTGCAAATGTGGAAGAAAGGTATTGTCAGTGGTCAGGAATGAATGCAAGCATTACTGATAGAATAGGGCTATTATATGTATAATGGAAATGCATTGCTAATGATTTTACTATAGGAGTGCATTGAAAATGAAGAAGAAAGGTATTGTCAGTGGTCAGGAATGAATGCAAGCATTACTGATAGAATAGGGCTATTATATGTATAATGGAAATGCATTGCTAATGATTTTACTATAGGAATCCATTGAAAATGAGGAAGAAAGGGATTGTCAGTGGTCAGGAATGAATGCAAGCATTACTGATAGAATAGGGCTATTATATGTATAATGGAAATGCATTGCTAATGATTTTACTATAGGAGTGCATTGAAAATGGGGAAGAAAGGTATTGTCAGTGGTCAGGAATGAATGCAAGCATTACTGATAGAATAGGGCTATTATATGTATAATGGAAATGCATTGCTAATGATTTTACTATATGAATGCATTGAAAATGAGGAAGAAAGGTATTGTCAGTGGTCAGGAATGAATGCAAGCATTACTGATAGAATAGGGCTATTATATGTATAATGGAAATGCATTGCTAATGATTTTACTATAGGAGTGCATTGAAAATGAGGAAGAAAGGTATTGTCAGTGGTCAGGAATGAATGCAAGCATTACTGATAGAATAGGGCTATTATATGTATAATGGAAATGCATTGCTAATGATTTTACTATAGGAGTGCATTGAAAATGAGGAAGAAAGGTATTGTCAGTGGTCAGGAATGAATGCAAGCATTACTGATAGAATAGGGCTTTTATATGTATAATGGAAATGCATTGCTAATGATTTTACTATTGGAGTGCATTGAAAATGAGGAAGAAAGGTATTGTCAGTGGTCAGGAATGAATGCAAGCATTACTGATAGAATAGGGCTATTATATGTATAATGGAAATGCATTGCTAATGATTTTACTATAGGAGTGCATTGAAAATGAGGGAGAAAGGTATTGTCAGTGGTCAGGAATGAATGCAAGCATTACTGATAGAAGAGGGCTATTATATGTATAATGGAAATGCATTGCTAATGATTTTACTATAGGAGTGCATTGAAAATGAGGAAGAAAGGTATTGTCAGTGGTCAGGAATGAATGCAAGCATTACTGATAGAATAGGGCTATTATATGTATAATGGAAATGCATTGCTAATGATTTTACTATAGGAATCCATTGCAAATGAGGAAGAAAGGTATTGTCAGTGGTCAGGAATAAATGCAAGCATTTCTTATAGAAGAGGGCTATTATATTTATAATGTAAATGTATTACTAATGATTTTACTATAGGAATGCATTGCAAATGTGGAAGAAAGGGATTGTCTGTGGTCAGGAAAGAATGCAAACATTACTGATATAATAGAGATATTATATATATAATGAAATGTTTTGTAAAGTAAATAGTACACCTTTGGTGACTATGTGAATTAGTCCGTAACTATAAAGACCTCCAGTCGCTGCCTCACGCTATTATGGTATATATGTGATTGAATGATGAGTTTTTATCTTTTGTGGTGAATGAGCAAACTGTAATGAATGAATGGATCGTGAATCCTATTAAATAGGTATAGGATAGTTAGTGTCGACTAGCCCCCATTGGCCCTTTTTGACCTTGTGCCACAATAACCGTAATTTTATAGTAATAATTAACGGTAGCTGCCTCGACCCGGGAAGTTCGCTGCCTGGCTTGCAACTGACAAAACCTGTCTTCGAGCAGAGGACGACTCACTCGGGGCTTAGTCTACGAATAGAGTCATGGCTGAAAAAATCAAAGTACCCGTTCTCCGCAGTTGTAGGGAATGGATAAATTTTGGACCAGTTTCCCGAGTTTTCGCGCTCGGTTTCCTCATGTTAAAACCTGTGTCGTATCCCATCTCAGACAGTTCACTGGCTTGCGACTGACAAAACCTGTTTTCGAGCAGACGACGACTCACTCGGGGCTTAGTCTACGAATAGAGTCATGGCTGAAAAAATCAAAGTACCCGTTCTCCGCAGTTGTAGGGAATGGATAAATTTTGGACCAGTTTCCCGAGTTTTCGCGCTCGGGTTCCTCATGTTAAAACCTGTGTCGTATCCCATCTCAGACAGTTCACTGGCTTGCGACTGACAAAACCTGTTTTCGAGCAGACGACGACTCACTCGGGGCTTAGTCTACGAATAGAGTCATGGCTGACAAAATCAAAATACCCGTTCTCCGCAGTTGTAGGGAATGGATAAATTTTGGACCAGTTTCCCGAGTTTTCGCGCTCGGGTTCCTCATGTTAAAACCTGTGTCGTATCCCATCTCAGACAGTTCACTGGCTTGCGACTGACAAAACCTGTTTTCGAGCAGACGACGACTCACTCGGGGCTTAGTCTACGAATAGAGTCATGGCTGACAAAATCAAAGTACCCGTTCTCCGCAGTTGTAGGGAATGGATAAATTTTGGACCAGTTTCCCGAGTTTTCGCGCTCGGGTTCCTCATGTTAAAACCTGTGTCGTATCCCATCTCAGACAGTTCACTGGCTTGCGACTGACAAAACCTGTTTTCGAGCAGACGACGACTCACTCGGGGCTTAGTTTACGAATAGAGACATGGCTGACAAAAACAAAGTACCCGTTCCCCGCAGTTGTATGGAATGGGTAAATTTTGGACCAGTTGCCCGAATTTTCATGCAAGTGTTCCTCATGTTAAAACTTGTTTCGCATCCCATCTCAGACAGTTCGCTGTCTGGCTTACTACTGACATGACCCCTATCTTTGGGCAGAGGAGGACAGTTGCGGCTCTGTCTATGAACTGAAAATCAGCTGAGTTGAACAAACAAGCAAAGTACCTGTTCCCCGCAATTGTGGTGAATAGGTAAATTTTGGTACAGTTGCCTGAGTGTTGATGCTCGTGTTCCCGACGTTAAATCTGACCTTATGTCGCATCCCATCTATGTGGGGAGGCCTGGTTAAATACCTAGCCATTCCATGTCAGGCAATTTGTTGTCTGGTACGCGACTGATAAGACCTCTGTCTCCGAGGAGAGGGTGACTCAGTCGGTTCTCCGTTTACGGACGGAGACTCGGCTGAAAAAAACAGATAAGAATTGTACCCGACCCCGCGAATGCGGGGACTGGGTAAATTTTGACCAATGGCCAGAGTGGAAACGCTTGGGTTCCCCACAGAAATCTCCACTTTGTGTCACATCTCATTTCAGTTGTCGGGGGGACCTAGCCGTTTTGAGTCAATCTTCAGTCAAAAACAGACAAGCAAATTGCCTGTTCCCAGAAATGGAGGGGGTACCTAAATTTGGACCTGTTGGCCGAGTGTTTACGCTCGGGTTTTCCACGTTGAACCTGACCTTGTATTGCATCCTGTCTCACTGGGGAGGCATGAGTAAATACCTAGCCCTTTAGAGTCAGTCTTCAGACTTATACAGGTGTAACAGCAAGTAGCTGAAACATTACTTATACGAAGTACGTTATATAAGTAAAAGTTTATGCATTCTTTTTTTATAGATGCAAATATTTAAGTTCATGTTTATAATAAACAGTATTAACAACATTTACCAGCCTGAATGAAATTGTTATAGAAAATATGCGTCCTCCGCCAGGAATCGAACCTGTATCCTATACGGAACCGTCATAAAGCCTGACGTGCTTTTACCGATTTCGCCACAGAGGAGCGTTCGGTTAGCCAGGTCGATTTTACTGTTTTTAAACTACAATTCTTCATGATTTTCTCACGTATATTCATATCTGCTGGATGCGTATCCAAATGTAAACAAATGACGTCACACATTATGAAATGGACAAAGTCCGACAATTATTTTAAGACATTTTTATGTTTATACATTCTTTTTCATAGATAGAAATATTTAAGTAAATGCTCTGTTTATAATAAAAAGTATTAACAACATTTACCGGCCTACATGTCCGAGAAATCTTCATAGAAAATATGCGTCCTATATAAGAAAGAGTGTGTTATAACAATAGCCATAGAATAGTGACATTATAATAAAATAAAAGGCCGACATCTCTCAGTATAATTTTCCTCAGTTGCGACTCTGTCCTTTGACGGAGTCGCCCCTGAGTGCACTCTGCCCAAGAACGGAGACGCAAATGAGAGATGATAAATAGATGTGCTACGTGTCCCTGAAGAGAGGGATTTACACACTAACTGATTTTCTAAGCCTACATTAGATGTGCCACAAGGCCGAAAGTATGGGGCACTCAGTGAGGATCGAACTCACTACTCAATCGTAATTGTTCTAGCGAGACAAGCTTGTTAACCATTACACCGTCTCGAGGTGTCCAAGTTTTCCTATCATTATATTAATGTATTTACCTTTTTTTATTAGGTTGGTGCAAAAATAATGACGTGATAATGTCGTTTTTTGACGTATTTTTTAACGTCAAAAACGACATTATTACGTCATTATTTTTGCACCAACCTAATACTAAATTCATGTTAGTGGTCCGCCTAATTTAAAATTATATATTTAGTGGTCCACGATGTTCAAAAGGTTGACAACCACTGCCTTAAACAAAACAAAAACAAAAAATAAGAGCCTTGTACTATAGAAACAACTCTAAGTAGAAAGTATGAACCTTGATTTGACTCATTCTGCCTTAGCGCTGAAAAAAAAAACATTTATTTTATTATGATAGATGGTTACAGGCGAGAGGGGAGATGGGATGTGCTTATCTTCCATAGACCCTTTAAAAGTAAAAAAAAAAAAAAAAAATGTGTTTCAGTCGCTGATTTCGTAAAGGACTGATTTCTCGAACCCCTTCCCCTAATTTGCTACAAGAAACTAAAAATGATCTGAAGATGGTCAGTGACTCAATATCGAAATATAGACAAAGGTTTCAATAGCACCGTCCAAACAATCTGACCATGTGTATTAGCAAAGTAGAAAGAGAAAAGGCTGGGAGATGTAATGCTTTATTTCATCAAATTTTTCTCAGGCGGGTCTCGAGATATCAACACGAGATATCGTTAGTTCTTTGAACGGATTTATAAGGGAGGTGGCCTTGACAGAGATATGCAAAACGGCAATCAGGTGGACATGTCTGAACAGAGTGCATTTATTTATTTACAAATAAAAACAAAACGATAACGCTTTTGATTGGTTTATTCGATAAGTTTGTTATCTGTTTATTCCTTGGTGTAAATCTTTCTCCGATATGTGGCACCCAGTTTCATCGCTTGTGCTGAATGTTAATGCACATTTAAAGTGAATCAGATTCAACACAAGTCCTCAGTTGGTCATCACCATTTCTAACAAGTCAGTGACCCTGATGGAATCATAATAATTCATGAAACGTCGTTTACTTGAGGTATTGCTAATTTATTTGTTTAGCGGCACATCAACTCCTTATGGGTCATTTAATAACGAAATTTAATTTTCTTAGGAGCATTAGAAATTTATTTTACAAAAATGTAACGCTGGTATTTTGTTTAAAAAATGTATTGCAGGTATATTTTTTTTTTTACAAAAATATATTGCTGTTTTTTTTTTTGTGGGGGGGGTGCTATGAAAATGTATTGCTGGATTTTTTTTTTTTACTATAAAATGTATTCTTATACTTTCAGTGTTTTGATCCCAGTTTGGAAGTCAACTATTTGCCCATAGTTGGAACCCTAGCAAATGCTATCAACCCAAATCAGGGTGAACCTAGAAACAACACCAATTAAGAAATGGTTCCACGCTCCTCAAAACCTGCAATCCCTTGATCAGAGGCCTTGTTGCCGGGTGTAGTTTATCGTCAGACCCAGGAATATTGAGGTATAGAGAGATTTAAGAATATTAAGTGAAGGAATAAAAAATATTAAGTGGAAAAATACAGACGATTAGTTTTTTAATCGAATTCACTCTAAGCAAGGCAGTAAAGCCACTAAGACACAAGGGGTTACTGGGTGTGAAAGTAATTGAAAACAGAAAACATTATGAAAGAGCGGGGACAACAGAAGATTAATCAGGAAGACAGTAGATAACGATTGACATTGAATTTACATTTTTGAAAATCAAAGTTGGCTGGAAACATGGAGCCGGAAGAGAGCTCCACAAGCGAGAGGTGCAAGAGAAGAAACTGTTAGCATAGAACTTACGGTTATATCTAGCTAATTCAACTGTGAACTGATGAGCCCTTGTTGCCAATCTAGTACTGTTCTTAAATTCATAAAGTCTAGGTACCATAGCGAAGAACTCATCTGAAGAATTACCATGAAAATATTTATAGAAAAGGCACAAGGTAATAATTTTACGGCGGTGGAAAAATGACTGAAGCTGAGCCACCAGATCAGGACCAATAATATTGCTGGTTCTTCTTTGAAATCAACGAGCTCTAAATAGCAGGGGCACTGGACCATATGCGGCAGCAACATTCTAAGCATGGATGAATGGTAGACTTATAGATATGTAAGATAGTTTCTTTCTTTATACACTTGTAAGTAACAATATTTTCCATGCAACAAGTGTAGAACCTTCTGTTTAGTTTTATGAATATTTATTGCATTTAAATGTTTGAAGATTAAATTTGGTTGGAAAGCATGGAGCCGGAAGGGAGTTCCACAAGTAAGGCAGTAAAGCCACTAAGACACAAGAGGTTACTGGGTGTGGAAGAATTAGGAACAGAAACATTAATAATGAGCGGGAAGAGGAAAGGGTAATCAGGAAGACGGCTTCTGGCTTTTCAGTCAACTTTGATCTTTAAAAATACAATATCAATTGTTATCTTCTGTCTTCTTGTCCTTTTATTGTTCTCTCTTCTTCTTAATACTGTTTTTCTTCTTTTTTTCATATTCTCTTACACTTATTAACCACTTGCATCTTAGTGGCTTTATTGCCCTGTTTGAAGTGAAAGGATTAAAAAAATAGATAGATAGATAGATAGATAGATAGATAGATAGATAAATTCTATTTCATTCCAGAATATTCTTGGTTTTGCGCCTTTTTTTCTTTCTTTTTTTCTTTCTTTTTTTCTTTCATTTTTTTTTTTGTTCCATTTCTTCCAAAATGATTTGTCATATTTTGTGCCTTTCCGTCTTTCTTTCTTTCTAGAATATTTTGTTTCTTTCTTTCTTTCAATCTTTCTTTCTTTCTTGAATATTCTTTTCCTTTCATTATTTAATACTTTTTCTTTCTTTCTTTCTTTCTTTGATGTTCTTTTCCTTTCTTTCTATCTTTCTTTTTTCTTTATCTATTTCTTGAATATTCTTTTCCTTTCTTTCTTCCTTTCTTTAATATTTTCCTTTCTTTCTTTAGCATTCTTTTTCTTTCTTTCTTTCTTTCTTTCTTTCTTTCTTTGATGTTCTTTTCCTTTCTTTCTATCTTTCTTTTTTCTTTATCTATTTCTTGAATATTCTTTTCCTTTCTTTCTTCCTTTCTTTAATATTTTCCTTTCTTTCTTTAGCATTCTTTTTCTATCTTTCTTTCTTTCTTTCTTTCTTTCTTTCTTTGATGTTCTTTTCCTTTCTTTCTATCTTTCTTTTTTCTTTATCTATTTCTTGAATATTCTTTTCCTTTCTTTCTTCCTTTCTTTAATATTTTCCTTTCTTTCTTTAGCATTCTTTTTCTTTCTTTCTTTCTTTCTTTCTTTCTTTCTTTGATGTTCTTTTCCTTTCTTTCTATCTTTCTTTTTTCTTTATCTATTTCTTGAATATTCTTTTCCTTTCTTTCTTCCTTTCTTTAATATTTTCCTTTCTTTCTTTGGCATTCTTTTTCTTTCTTTCTTTCTTTCTTTCTTTCTTTCTTTCTTTCTTTCTTTCTTTGATGTTCTTTTCCTTTCTTTCTATCTTTCTTTTTTCTTTATCTATTTCTTGAATATTCTTTTCCTTTCTTTCTTCCTTTCTTTAATATTTTCCTTTCTTTCTTTGGCATTCTTTTTCTTTCTTTCTTTCTTTCTTTCTTTCTTTGATGTTCTTTTCCTTTCTTTCTATCTTTCTTTTTTCTTTATCTATTTCTTGAATATTCTTTTCCTTTCTTTCTTCCTTTCTTTAATATTTTCCTTTCTTTCTTTGGCATTCTTTTTCTTTCTTTCTTTCTTTCTTTCTTTCTTTCTTTCTTTCTTTCTTTGATGTTCTTTTCCTTTCTTTCTATCTTTCTTTTTTCTTTATCTATTTCTTGAATATTCTTTTCCTTTCTTTCTTACTTTCTTTAATATTTTCCTTTCTTTCTTTAGCATTCTTTTTC
>OZ010609.1:64931339-65038839 GCA_963932145.1 Acanthosepion lycidas | reverse complement strand
ATGGGTTATGTAATGCTGGAATATAACTATTTTGAAGACAATTTTATGGATTCCGTTAAATATATTCTGAACACAGTTGTATGACTACAACAACAGATAAAATGTATTGTTGGTCATTTTACTATAAAAATGTATTGTTGGTCATTTTACTGTAAATATGTACTGTTGGTAATATTTTATATAATTATGTATTGCTGGTATTTTTAATATAAAAATGTATATTTATACTTTCATAGTATCTTGTCTTTGTTTGGTAGTTCGCTATTTTCCAATAGCTGGGACCCTAACAGGTGCTACCACGCCGGGCCTGGGCGGACCTGGGAACATCTGCAATTAAGAGGTGGTTCCACGCTCCTCAAAGCCTCCAATCTCCCGATCAGAGCCTTTATTGACGGATGTAGTTTATCGTCATACCAGTGATACGAACCTTCGAGGAATTGCCTGAAGATCTGCGACGTTCAAACTCCTCTCCTTTTTTTTTTTTTTAAAGAGGAGTAGAGGTTTATCTCTTGTTTCCTGTTTAGGATTGGGTTTCCGGTTCTTTCTAAAGTCTACTTAAACTCTATACGTGTAATGTCTCCACCTAAAACTGAACTTTTATTTGGTTTTGGATAACCTATTCTTGTCACAATAGGAGAAGATAGGTTCGCCTATCGTCCGGTTCAAACTCTTCCTCGTTTTTTTTAACAGGAATAGAGGTTTATCCCTTGTTTCCTGTTTAGGAGTGGGTTTCAGGTTCCTTCTAATGTCTACTTTATAAGTTTAATGTCTGCCTAAAACTCTGAACTTTTATTTGCTTTTGGATAACCTTTTCTTGTCACAATAAAAGAAGATAGGTTCGCCTATCGTCCGGTTCAAACTCCTCTCTGTTCTTGCGAACACGAGTAGAGGTTTATCCCTTGTTTCCTGTTCTTTCTAAAGCGGTTTATGGCCACATCCCATACGGTCACCGAAGTTGAGCAACATCAAGCCTTCTTGGGATCTAGGTGGGTGACTGCTTGGAAATACCAGGTGTATGTGTGCTTGGTGTAATTGATAATAGCTTGGAATTGTTAATCAGAGAGCCAATCTTATCCTTTGTTTTCTTTTTAGGATTGTGTTTCCGGTTCCTTCTAAAGTCTTTTCATTCTCTTTTACTCTCAGTATTTTCCTTGCGTCTTAGTGGCATTATCTCTTTGATGGGGCTGAATTGATTTTTTAAACTATATTACTAACTAGCAGTAGAGCCCGGAGTTGCAACAGTAAGAGATAGATTAAGTATCGACCATCATAAAGACTGAAAAATAAAATTGACAAAGATTATTGTTTAAGGTTGACTGACACGCATGTCTTAATTAGTTTTTTTTTTTTTTTTTTTTTTTTTTTTACGAATTGGTCAAACCCAAACTCAAACAAAAACATTGTTTTCAATCGTTATGAGTCTACCGATTGAATAGAATTTTATTATAAACAATTGTCTTGTAAATGGAATTTTTAATGTAAAAATAAAGAAAAAAGTGTGCAAGACAATAAGAAACACTAACTTCCAAAAAAAAGTGAAGTTTTGTTGAAATCGGTTGAAAAATGTAGGAAATCCGATCCCATATATAAACGAACACACACACACACACACGCGCGCGCACACACACACACACACACACAACCAACCTGGATTTTATAATAAGTATAACTCGATAACTCGATGTTAATAAGTTTAACTCGATATGAGTTGTCCCCCTTTCATTAATACCTCTTAATTGTCCTTTCAAATTGATTCCGTGCAAAAACAACTGTGTTTTTCCAAATTTGGCGCTGTCAGAACCACCGCAAGGTAATTTTACGTAGTCCTGTGAAGTTTTGTTGAAATCGGTTGAAAAATGTAGGAAATCCGATCCAATATATAAACGTACACACACACACACACACACACACACACACACACAATCTGCGTTTTATAATAAGTAAGGTGTCCTCGTACCGTCAAAAATGATTGCGATTGTTAGAAAGTTTTAATAGTGAGATGCAGTGAAACAAAATCTTGAAACCATGATTTGAGATACAACAAAGCGGAAATGAAGAATTCGCAACTAAAATAGAAGCCAATGAACCGTTTAATTAATCTTTAATTATAACATTTATATATTTTAGACATTCAATGCTATTCTATGATTCATTGATTTTTTCTGCTATGATATAAATCTGTTTTTCCTCAATATCTTTTCATGTAAAAAATGACGTATTTAATATATTAGTAAAATGGAATCTTTTCTCAATAGAAAAAGATTAGTAACAGAACGACAAAGAGGGCATCTGTAAACCCTATCCTGACCCCAACTGGATCGATGTACTCTACAAGACCAGTCGTTAGTCCTCTCTTGATCCATTATTACAGGTTCAATCAAAGTCTCCGGTTCACAATGTCGATTCGATTTCACTTTCCAGCTAGTTGTAATTTTTTTTTTGATCCTGAAGAGCAATTAACAAATCGTAGATCCCAGAAGATTCAGCTGGTCTACCTGCAAGTTCGTTGGGGTGAGAATCGGGCCAAACAGAAAAATCAAATATGAACAAATCGATTTTGAGTCCAAAGAAAAAAATGATATATATGTATATAAGGAAGAAACTGGTACAAAAAGAATAATGCTTCTTTTACAAGAAAGTAGTGTATATGAAATAAAGTCCGGAAAAAAATAAATATTGCAAATAATTCTGAAAGGAGAGAATTAGTTTTTGGGGGTTCACCCTTTTTGTTCTTAGTAGTTGTCTCAATTATTTCATTATCCGGATAAAAGAGGGTTCACTGGCAGTATTACGCCAATTTTGCACATAACTTGAGTTTACTTCCTCCCTTATTACAGCAGCAAGCGGACGCTTTCACTCTCACTGTCTATCTCTCCCTCTATAGTCGACTTTGACTGACTGTTTTCGCACAAACACGCTCTTAAATCAACGCGGTGGTAGCGACAAAAACCTGGGGTGTTGGTAACTTGGAATCCAACCTGATTACTAACCTCTCTTCCTTTCATGATTAAATGAACAGTCTTTTCTTCTCAATTGGTATTCCATAGTTCATATAAACACTATTGTTTTGACATTTTATATTAATAATTCTGACGAAGCACAGATTCTCTGGGCACAAACTTCACCAATCATTATTTTTCTCATTTATAAACAAAATTCTATATTACTATAATTATTATTATTACAAAGGTGATCATTGTTTTCTGCCACACAACAACAAAGCCTATTTCAATACCAAGTTGAAGCAAGACAATCACTTAATAGACAAAGGTATCTGAGTACCTCACATGAAAGGCTTGAATAAATAAGACTTCAATCTTATAAAAGAAAGAGTAAAGGAATTTATTAAGTAAACGGTTCATTTTGACCCGGAACAATTTTGTCTAAATGCAGATAAATATTTTATTTGTGTAGATTAAACGGTTCATTTTGCCCTGTAACTAATATTGTCTAAATGTAGATAAATATTTTATTTGTGTAGATTATAAAAACGACTAAAGGAAGTAATAACGCATAAATTTACTAACTTAAATTGCCGAAGAGCGAGTGTAGTTAAAATAATAGCGATGTCAACGGAAAAACGAAAGTCCAAGTTTGCCAAGAATTTGTTTACGAAGTGGAGCTGTTATCGCCTAACCTAATTTAGAGTTGTTCTCCTAAACTTGTTGCCAACAAAAGCTAGAGAACCTGCTCTACTAACTAGTGTGGATAGTGGGCAGCAACAGTTAAAACAATTCAAATACCCTGGTGCAATAAATAGTCAAGACAGATTCAACACGGTGTCGTATAGCCACCCACCCAATCTGATGGGGGTGAAGTCTTTGTCGACGATCTCCATTCGATCATAAAGCTGCATTCTTCTTTCACAGCCGGTGATCGCTAGTTGTTTTGATTCAAGATGGAAAGAAACTTCAGCACAGGGAATTTTAACTTAGATATTTTATTAACCAAATAGACGTCTACATTTCTAATTATCCGATGGGGAACCGTTTCAGACACGAAAGAAACCCTGGTTAAAACTCGACTTCCGAAAACCCTTTCTCTAGCTATCGTTCTCACGCTGGCCCAGCGAATCAAAATCGACTTCCTTGTTTTGTCCTCCATCTGATCTCAGGATGTCGGAGCAGCGATATACTTCCCTCTAAAAGTAATAGTCTGCTAAACTATTATTTAACAGTGGGAATTGCATTGACATCCGACGTGATGGCACGTTTGAACCCGGTCTGGAAGGATAAAAAGCTCGCCCTTTCATACCATCGTCTTATCGCTAATCCTGTATACATGCGTGCTATGAACTGTAACACCAGGACTGCAAAAGCGGATCCAATTTGCACACCGAGCGCGAGACGAATGAAGAAGTCCGCAGGAGAGTGAGTCATCAGATAAATGGTTATAAAGACGGGTTGACCACGTAAACAAACAACGCGAAGTTCTCAAAAAACCATCTTACAAGAAACGGCATAAGGAGGGACTAGAAGGGATTGTCGGACAATGTGGTCGAATAGACGTGCGAAGGTTTTACCCAAACCCAGGCGCTAGCTAACGAACGGTTCAAGTGGGGGTCGTTTGTTGATTAAGCCACCTCGCAGCAACCCCGGGATAGGGTTACGGGACAGGTGAAAAGTGTCAAGGGAGAAAAAAGATTAATTTACAAACCCCGCTGAATTCGAACTCGACGTATCAATTCTAAATTTGGGACAGAACTGCCAATATAAAGAGGCCGGACCACCTTGAATCTGTGGAGTTAACTCCACTTACCTACTTTCCCGAAGCCGCTACAACGGACGCTCTCTGGACTATAAATGCTCTACGATATTTTTAATCAGTCTCTTCTCACTTTTTCCACTTACAGGTCATCATGTAAGTGTGTCGTGGAAAACACGTTTCCCATTGGGAAACGTAGGAACACACCAACGCACATACACACACACTCACACGTACGCACTTTCACTCACCTCACATCCTTTGAACTTTAAATGTTTTCGCATTCTTTTTTTTCTTTTACACACATAATTGTCTTTGTTACTTGTCTATCTTTCTTGTTAATACATTATCATTTATCGGCTTTTGTTTTGTATTTTATCATGGTGGGCGCACATGCGAGTTCTCCATTTGTGTTGTGGATATTCCAGGAGATACGTGTTTTTCCCAACACAAACACCTGACATATATAACAGTCGCAACAAATCAATAAATCTATTACCGACATGGTTAACAACTCAGCCATGCCGGCTGACCTAGATTCATTTTTGATCAAGTATTTCTTGCCAGTGTTTTTATCATTTCAACACAGAATCTCCAATAGCGGAAACATCGTTAACATCTAAATACACAACGGACATATATTAATAATGCATGCTATACGAAGTTGGATCAATAATTATCTAGCTTGATATATAAAGGGTGTTTCATTAAGACGGATTATGTATAAAGGTGTTTCATTAAGACGGATCAAAGTCAGCAGTAAATGAATCAGTGTTATTGGTGAAAATTTATTTATTTCTCTTGGATTTCTCTTATTTAAGTCATGGCAATTATGTTTGAAAAATAATATCGCCCAAATGTCCGCCAAATCTGAAAGAAAAAGAAAAAAATTATTAGACGCTTAAACTTAATTCCTATTAAAGGTCCAAGTTATTTGAACACTCTTTTTAGTTAAAAGCTCGATTTTGATCTAGAAGATTTTTGTTGTTTTTGTGTGTGCGTGTGTGTGTGTGCGTTCTTCCGAGCGTAATTAATCAGCGAATAAAAATCCTGCTAATTACCTGAAAAAATCCATTGAAATTTCTGTCTGATTTCTGGGATGAGATTTACATTCATTCGGTCCATTGTCGCCATCTTTGTTGCCCGAGCCCCCGCAACTATCGGTTGCGCTGGCCTAAAGAAAGATTGTACCTCCGACGGGAATCGAACTTGTATTCTCTTTCTTCATCAAGGAAAAGAAAGAAAAGAAAAGATATATCAAACGCGCTGTTTTTTTTTTTAGGGAAAGAAAGAAAGAAAGAAAGAAAGAAAGAAAAGATATATCAAACGCGCTGTTTTTTTAAAGAAAGAAAGAAAAGATACATCAGAGGCGCTGTCTGGTTTTAGGCAAAGAAAGAAAGAAAGAAAGAAAGAAAAAGAAAGAAAGATATATCAGAGGCGCTGTTTAGTTTTAGGCAAAGGAAGAGCAATGAAATAATAAAAGAAAGAAAGAAAGAAAGAAGTGAGTAAGTAAAGATATAAGCGCTGTTTAGTTTTAGGCAAAGGGTGGGAAGAAAGAAAGAAAGAAAGAAAGAAAGAAAGAAAGAAAGAAAGAAAAAAAAAAAAAGAAAGAAAAAGAAAGAAAGATATATCCGAGGCGCTGTTTGATTTTAAAGAAAGAAAGAAAAGAGAGGCGCTGTTTAGTTTTAGGCAAAGGAGGGAAAGAAAGAAAGAAAGAAAAAAAAAAAGATATATCAGAGGCATTGTTTGGATTTAGGGGAAGGAAGGGTAAAGAAAGAAAGGAAGAAAGAAATGGAAGATAAAGGATGCCATTTGTTTAACGTCTGCTTCAGTGAATTGGAAAAACTTGTCAATTTTTAATCATTTTTCTCCACTCTTATTTCTTTAAATAAATACCTGGATTAAGACTTATCATTGTTGTTGCCATATTTAATCGAAATTGTTAAGCTCAGCTATTTAACAGTACAACAGAAGAATTTGGACCAATATGTCATAGTCGTGCAACTCGAAAGGAACTTATTCAACCATTAACTTCAGAATTAACATTCATCAGAAAATGAAAATAAAAGAACTGGATTTTTCATGGGTACTTCAAAGTATTATTAATATTTAATCCATGTAATTAATATCCATCGTTGAATTGATTGACAAGAAAAGAGAACATGCAAAAAAAAAAAGAAGAAATATTTTGTCTTACTTTTTCTTCTTTTTCTTCACGCTCCGTTTCCATCTCTCTCTCTCTCTCTCTATCTATCTATCTATCTATATATATATATATATATAAATTATAATTATCTTTAAAAGAATATGATTCCTTCGCTACATAAGAGTTCTCATGTTTCAAAGACAAGAGCCGAAAACCTCAATATAATTATCAAAATTAAATTGAATTAAAGTATCAAGCCCTGTTTCATCCTCAAGCGAAAATTTAGGAATAACCAATCTTGAAATTTATGCATCTGTATAAGCATGTTCATTCGTAAAATTAGTTACTATGGAAACGGCTGGAATGACCGTCTTGATAAGGGGCATAAGAGTTAATTTCAGTCACCTTCGGAAAGTGGTCAAGCCGAGGTAGGCTCGAGGTGTCCATTTTAAAGCGAATAATGGCATTCATGTGCGCACATCGTCTGGTCAGTCACAGCGAAAGATACCTGTTGGCACCATAATACGTCGTGAAGTGTCTAAAGAATTTTATTTTATTTATTAATTTATTTATTGATTTTTTCCCCCTAAAGAGCTGTTTCGTACATAAACGCGACGCACTGAACTACAATTTTTTTGACAATTTCATAAAGGGTTTTTCTGTCTCATGATTGCGTTAAGCTTTTAAACCTTTTATTAGACTATGAAATTTAATTTTTTATGCTAATTATTTAATGCGAAAATTTGTTGATGTCGGCAAAAAACCGTTAACTCAGGTCTATGGTTTAATAAATTTTCATTATTTAGAATTATATTATATACGCCACTCTTTTATCTGGCTGTCTTTTTATCTCTCATATTTTTTCCAAATTCTGCAAACTCTCTCTGTCGCTTTCGATTTCCATCTCTCTTCTCCCTGTTTCACTTTCACCTTCTGAATACTTTTCCCTTTCTTTTCTTTCTTTCTTTTTTTTTCTCATTCTTACTCTCTTTTTGCTGCTCAGATTGCTCACACTTTCTCCGCCCACGTCCTGTTCACCACACTCTCCTCCCAATCCTACCCTTGATATCACACCCCGACTATCTTTATTTTCCATTTTTAAACCTCACAGAAGATAACGTTTTATATATATATATATATATATATATATATATATATATATATATATATATATATATATATATAATAAAATAAAATAAATAACAAGGCAAACTAAAATCTTCGTTTCTTTTTTCTTTCAAACTTTATCTTGCAATACCCAACCTAACTACTGTTAGCGTCTCAAACTCAAAGCGAGTTGGGATTAAATATATACACGTCAGATTTACTCTTCTGGATTAAATCCAAGATTAATAAATCCTTCACCCGTTTGTTATTGTTAATATAGTTTATTTGCCAAAAACAAAAAATTTGTTTTGTTTTCAATTTACTCTGGCCCGAAGGCTTCTTTTTATTTTTCACCTCTGATGGCCTAAAAACATAAGCTTGAGTCATCATTAACTGCTTTTCGGTGTTAATCCTTTTGGACTATTGCATATATTTTATAAATAGAAGACTTGTAAATAATAATAAGGAATAATCGAGTGGTTGGTATTTAACGGCAAGTCTAAAGTTTGGTAGGAAGTTTAATGAGGTACGGTTTTCAGTGCTACTTTGGAGTGTTATCTACAAGGGATGATATCTACTTTGGAATGTTATCTACAAGGGAAAATATCTAATTTGGAATGTTATCTACAAGGGAAATATCTACTTTATAATGTTATCTACAAGGAAAAATATCTACTTTGGAATGTTATCTACAAGGGAAAATATCTAATTTGGAATGTTATCTACAAGGGAAATATCTACTTTATAATGTTATCTACAAGGAAAAATATCTACTTTGGAATGTTATCTACAAGGTAAAATATCTACCTTGGAGTGTTATCTACAAGGGAAAATATCTACTTTGGAATGTTAATTAAAGGGAAAATATCTAATTTGGAGTGTTATCTACAAGGGAATAATATCTACTTTGGAGTGTTATCTACAAGGAAAATATATCTACACCTTACAAATTTTATTTTGGAATGACATCTACATAGTAAAAATGACGCTACTTTGACGTGTTATCTTTTCCTTGTAGATATCAAGCCAAATTAGTAGCATATTCGACTAGGTAGACATGTCAATTTAAATATTTGTACGGTGTAGACATTTTAGCCGATGTACATACTGTTTATCTCTAGAATATGAATAAAAGATTTTTTTTTTATATTTTAATTACATTTTCTTTATGTTGTGTATATGCTATAATATGTTTTACTATGTAGATACCCTGGGAAAGGTATTAATTCTCTTCTTCTCCCCCAGCTATGGGTAAATAGCAGAACAGGCAGGTTCTTGATTGGCAACTAGTCTACTTCAGAAAGAAATGGCAACCTACTGCGGGAAAAATCTGCCTCGTCAATCATGTATCGAAAGATAAATGATCGCCTAAGCGTATATCACTCATGGCACATAATTGACTGATGTAGATATCATTCAAAAATAAAAATTTGTTCGGTGTAGATATTTTTGCCTTGTAGATAAGGAACCAAAGTAACAGCGTTTTTTGTTTTGTTTTGTTGTTTTTTTACTGGGAACTTTGTAATAAAATGAACTGACTCAAGAGCATAAAATAAATAATATATTTTCATTTATTTGCTTTAGAGTAAGTCTTTAATATCCGGTGTCACAAAAATGTTATTTAATAAGGCGGATATTGGTAGTAGCTTGGAGAAAGTCCGGTAGTGGTAGTTTTGACGTCAGACCATGCTAGGGCTAGTAGTAATATTAGAAATAGGTCAGTGTCAATCTACTGTGTTTTTCTCGGCCCTAAGCGGGGTTTGAAATTTCTTTAGCAGACAACCTTTTAACTACTTCTTCACTTGTTATGCATGGCTGATTTCTCCGGCGGTCACGTCTCTTGTCCTTACTCTCGCCGTCCTTTCTGCCGTCTAGCTCAGAGATGTGAGTTTATATCCTTTTGACCAGGCTCCAAGACTCTGGTGCGAACTTTGGTTTCGGCTAACATCAAAAGTGTCTTTGTGTTAATTTTTTTGATTGGCCAAAATTATTTTATTTTATGTCTTTCATTATTTTTTAAAACGGAAGTTATACGTAGAGCCTTCCTGATTTCTGGTAGTTTTCTGTCACAAATTAGTAGACTCTGGTCCCGCAAACTTCCATTGTTTTTCGGCCAAGATTAATCTTCTCTTCTTCTTCCTCTTTTTATTTCAGGGTTGCCTTTTTGTTAGTTGAGAGAGAAGTAGACAGAGAGAGAGAGGGAAAGAGAGAAAGAATTTGAGAGAGAAAGAGAGAAAGAGAAAAGGGTTTTAAAGGTAAGCGCAAATGCCTTATTTTAATTTGACTTCTTTTCCTTTTTTTCTTCTTATTTGAGGGTTGCCCTCTCGTTAGTTGAGAGAAAAGTAGAGAGAGAAGGAAAGTTAGTGAGTGAGAAAGAAAGAGTTAAGGGTTTTAAAGGAAAGCGCAAATGCCTTATTTTAATTTGAATTCTTTTTATTATTATTCTTCCTATTCTCATTTGTGTGTTGCCCTCTCGTTAGTTGAGAGAGAAGTAGGGAGAGAGATGGAGAGAGAGAGAAAGAATTTGAGAGAGAGACAGAGAGAAGGAAGAGAGAGACAAAGAAAGAGATAAGGGTTTTAAAGGAAAGCGCAAATGCCTTATTTTAATTTGAAGTTTTCTTCTTCCTCTTTTTATTTGAGGGTTACCCTCTCATTAGTTGAGAGAGAAGTAGAGAGACAGGGAAAAGTTGAGAGAGAGCGAGAGAGAGAGAGAGAGAGAAGGAAAGAGAAACTCCTGAAAATGTTATTTCAGTAAAAATATTATGCAATATCAAGTGTAAACATCAAAAATTCGTCTAGAACCTTATCAAAAATTTGAACAAGGGAATGACTCCATTCCAAAATATAGGAGAAAGTCAGAAGATGGAGGTCACATCGGCAAGATCATTTTGATCAAAGTGGGTCCCCGGGTGGGCATAAACACCCCACTGAATTTTTCCCCTTTGCTTTAAATTAAATTTAAATTTGAACAAGGGGATGGCTCCTATCCAAAATATAGAAGGTGAAAGACAGAAGATGAAGGTCACATCATCAAGATAAAATTAGACAATATGGACGTCAAGTCGAGCAAAAAATCACCAATAAGTAGGTAGTGACTTACAATATATATTTGTTATGACAATTCAACTATCATATCAATATTAAAATCTGTTCATCAATTCATTCAATGAAGTATTGCATCATATTGGATCAGATCAATCTGTTTTAGCATACATCCCAACTGATTTTATTTTCCTTTTGATTTAAATTAAATTTAAATTTGAACAAGGGAATCACTCATAAATTATAGAAGGAGAAAGTCAGAAGATGGAGGTCACATTGGCAACATCATTGAGTAATACTGAAATGCATAATTTTTCTCCACAAATTATAATAATGATTTAAAATCAATCATCATATAAATGTGTGACACGCGGCAAGGCTATCTGTCTATATTTCTGAGATGAGGTATTATGTACACTATTTACATTATTCGGACTATGTTCCTCATCTTTGTCGCCATATTTATTACAACGTTTCGGCCTTTCAGTATCTGTCTATATTTCTGAGATGAGGTATTATATACATTATTTACATTATTCGGACTATTGTCCTCATCTTTGTCGCCATATTTATTACAACGTTTCGGCCTTTCAGTATCTGTCTATATTTCTGAGATGAGGTATTATGTACATTATTTACATTATTCGGACTATGTTCCTCATCTTTGTCGCCATATTTATTACAACGTTTCGGCCTTTCAGTATCTGTCTATATTTCTGAGATGACGTATTATGTACAATATTTACATTATTCGGACTATGTTCCTCATCTTTGTCGCCATATTTATTACAACGTTTCGGCCTTTCAGTATCTGTCTATATTTCTGAGATGAGGTATTATATACATTATTTACATTATTCGGACTATTGTCCTCATCTTTGTCGCCATATTTATTACAACGTTTCGGCCTTTCAGTATCTGTCTATATTTCTGAGATGAGGTATTATATATATTATTTACATTATTCGGACTATGTTCCTCATCTTTGTCGCCATATTTATTACAACGTTTCGGCCTTTCAGTATCTGTCTATATTTCTGAGATGACGTATTATGTACAATATTTACATTATTCGGACTATGTTCCTCATCTTTGTCGCCATATTTATTACAACGTTTCGGCCTTAAATGTAAATGTAAATAATGTACATAATACTTCATGGGTGTCAGTTATCTCCTGTTAATTTCCCTCCGAATGTTCTCCATTGCCTTAACCGGGTATTGAACTCACACTCTTTGGGTCCTGTCACGGGATCTAACTAACGCCTTTATCTACTATGCCATGTGTCCTCAAGGACACATGGTAAAATGGATAAAGGCGTGAGTTCAATACCCGGTTAAGGCAGTGGAGAACTTTCAGAGGGAAATTAACAGGAGATTACTGATAACTGACATCCATTAAAATATGGCACGTGGGACTAGAACCGTCTACCCCAGTGAGCTAAATAAATGGTTCAGTTCGACATTCCAACCACCTGAAGAAGGCCGGAGCGTACTACGACCGAAACGTTTTAATAAATATGGCGACAAAGAAAAGGACAATAGTCCGAATAATGTAAATAATGTACGCAGCAAATTGCTGGTAATTCAGCTAGCCGGTTATAAAATCTACACCCCTTTTGTTCGAATTTTAATAAATGAACCTTTTATTATTCAACATCAAGTCTATTTAATTTCGTTTGCCTGGGACATGTAGTTAGTCAGATATTCACATTTAAAAGCATGTCACTTTTGGGGGACACCTTGTAAAATACCGTATATAACTTTTTTTAAGCACTCTACCCCTGGCAATGTGTGAGTGCCACAAGTACGCAATGGGCTACAGAGAGTGTAAGTAAGGGGAAAGACTGGGTATAGGGGAGTGAGGAAAGGATAAAAAGAATAACGGAGAAGGATAAAGAGAAGAACGGGGATCAATGCAACAAAAGATGTTGATTGACATTACATTTAATTTTTTAATATTATAGTTATCAGGGAAGCAAGTAAGAGGAGGGGAATTCCACTATCGTGAAGTGTGAGTGAAGAAGATGTTGGAGTTTAAGAGGTGGTTATATTTAACTGTTTCGACAGTAAAAGGGTGGGACCGAAATGCCAACCAAGTATGACGCTTAAATTGATGCAGTCAGGGCAGTAGTGAAGATAGCTGATCAGAGCAGATGCCATGAAAATATAGAAAAGACAGAGGGTAGCCACATTAGTGAGAAAGTGACTGGTATCGAGATACCAAGTCAGGACCGATCACATTGCATATTCGTCTTTGGATTTTGTCTAGAACCTCGAGATGAACAGTGGGGGCACCAGACCATATATGGCCACAATATTCCATGCAGGGACGAACGGTAGATTTGTAGATGTGAAGGATGGACTCAGACAAGAAAAAGCTTCTGGCGCGACACAGAGAACCAACTATCCTTGCAGTAGATGCAGCTATTGATTCAATGTAAGTACCAGTTTTTATGTTCAGTTTTTTTACGCAAAAATAGGGGGCGCACTATACACAGGTCATTTTTTTTGAAGAGGTTAAAAATCAGATACGAACGAAAAGAAAAGTACTGTATCTTCATATTTTACAAAAGAATGAAAACTCCTTATTTGTTATAGATTATGCCCAGCATGATACCCAGGCCTACTAGTATTGATCAGAAGCTGGGGTTGACATTATACACGAACTATATGAAAAAAAAATCAAACTTTTCACAAGAACATTCATGAAGTCGTCTTATACACGAGAATATACGATAGATATCATTTGACGCACAAAGTCTATTAGCCTAACGTGAAAATTTTTTAATGGTCACGTGATTTTTTAACTTTGAACTCTGTTGTATGAATGTTTAATCCAAATTGAAAACAGGCTGTGTCTTTCTTTCATTTCTTTTGATAAGACTACTCGTCCTATCGACTGAGGCTGTAGAATACGCCGACTGCACCTCGGCAAAGGGGTGAGACACCCCACCCCAATGGGCGTTCTGGGTAAGACGATTAACTACATCCGCGTCCTGGGTAAGACGATAAACTACGTCCAACAGCATGTAGTTTATCGTCATATCCAGGACGGCCATTGAGATGTTGATATGCCATAAAACAAACCAAACAAACAGATAAGACTACTCGATGTATTAATGTTATTGTCCTGCTTGAAGTAGGACGATGTTAATTTTAATATTTTGTGAGATTGCTTCTCACCGCAGTGACCAAGAAACACCTGCCCCCCGGTCGCTTCTACGCAAATGCTTCCTTTAATGTTGGATATTTAATCTTTAACACAAGCAAAAACAGATTTTGATAGGAAAAGGTTCTCAGCCAAGGGGTAATCCGACCACCGCCATCAAAGACCAACTTCAGAGTTTCAGCTGCGAACATATATTAACGGTTTTGTGATGCCGGAATATTGATCTTTGCGAAAAAAAAATAGAACTCTAAGAATGCACTTCTAAAATCGGGTAAATTTGGAAAAGAGAGTAAGACAATTTGAAATAGGAAGACAATTGTACATTGGCAAAAGCTTAAGCACAACTGTCTGAAACATTATTGGATGAAAAGAACGGCAATCTGAGACGTCGTGAGAAATATAACTATAAGAAATATATTATCTTGGATAATATTGTGCAATGTTAATTGTTATGTTTTGCATTAGCAGTCGTAGTACAGTTTTCCATGGATAGCAGCCGTGTTTGCTAGGCATAGCCACTCAATGTTCACCAGTTGTTCTCTATTTACACTTGTCTATCTAATTTGCATACGATACTACAGGAATAATAATTTTGAATCTTTTTTGTTTTAATCGGGTTCACCCCAAGCAAGGCAGTAAAGCCACTAAGACACAAGAGGTTACTGGATGTGGAAGAATGAGAAACTGAAACATTATTAAGCGGCGAGATCAAAAGAAGAGTAATCAAGAGAACAGTAAATAGCGATTGAGATTGCATTAAAATGTTTGAAGATAAAAGTTGGCTGGAAAGTATAGAGTCGAAAGTGAGTTCCGCAAGCGAGAAGTGCGAGAAAATGAACTGTTAACATAGAATTTACGGCTACATCTAGCCAGATCAACTGTAAATTGAAATCTCGACTACTGCACTTAAAATAAAAAAAAGTCTAGGTACCATAACGAAGAGCTCATCCAAACAATTACCATGAAAGTATTTATAGAAAAGGCAATGGGAGGCAACCTTACGACGGTGGGAAAGTATCTTAAGCCGAGAGGCAAGATCAGGGACAATAATATTGCTGATTCTTCTTTGAAGAAGAATGCGTCTTGACAAAAAAAAAAAAAGATTAAACAAAACTGTTTTAAGACAGGAGCATTTAAACGGTTAATTTTGTATTTCTAACACGCAGATATTTTAGCGGTCACATGACCTCGAAGAAATATTTTAACTATTACGAACATTTAATCCAAATTAAAAAGTTTGTGTTTTTAGAATTTCTTTCTATAATGTTACTCCGTTGACTTTGAGGTTAAAATTTTGCGTAATGTTTGGGTTTGGATCTGTGAGAAAAAAATGCCATGATACAATTCACTCCAACAGAAATTTGGAAATGGCATGCTGAACTGCTTGGCATTTGCACCAGAAACTTCAATATGAACATTTTTGAGTGTGTGAGTGTCAACCCGAAGACAATGCAGAGGGTTAAGAAAGAGATAGATAATATAGCCAGTCGACATCATGGTGTTTAGAGTGATCACTAGTGATAGCGACGTTATGTCTCCATGAATTTTCCCAGAATGCCTCAGACATGTGTTGAGATGGTAATGCTGTCCTGGGTCAAGAGGGTGGCTGCTGAAAGACCCTATGTCTGGCAACGGGACTATACACCATGCTACACAAGTAAGAGAGTCCAGTTATGGCTGTCAGACAATTTCTGCAACCACATCACCCTTTACATCTAGCCACTTAACTCCCCAGACTGCAACCTCCTTGATTATTATGTGTGGGGCACAGTTGAGAAAGAGATCAACAAAACTCATTGTAAAACCAAAGATCAACCGAAGGCAAGAATTATGGTAGCATTCACCAATTTTCACAAGAAATTTTTCACCCAGAAAATTCTGTCTTGTCGCCTAAATTACGAAAAAAAAAAAAATGAAAATAACACTACTGCAAGCTACAAAATCAAGTCCAGAGATTTATATCTCGAGTAAGTGTTATAACAGAAAAGGGGAAAATGTGTCACCGAAATCCGAATAGCGAAATATGCCTTGGGGAAACCAAGCAAAATAATATTAAACAGGAAAATTTCGTTAGAAGCATAAATAACAATATTCATCTGTTATGTAATATCAACTCTCCAATATGGCAGTAAATGGTGAACAATTTCCCCGGATATGAAGAAGAAAATACAGGCAAAAAAAAAAAAAAAACATACACGTGATTCTACAGAATGATGCTGAGAATACCATGAACGAAAAAGGCAAGCAAAATCTGAAAGAGGCGAAATGTCTGGGATATAATGAGGAAAAGATACTTGGAGAAAATAATATTTTCTGAATGTAAACGCAGTACTAGATTGGCGGCAAAGTCTCAACATTTTACAGTTGAAATGCCTAGATGTAACCGTAAGTCTTATGCTAATAGTTTCTTCTATCGCTCTTTTCGCTTGTAGAACTCTCTTCTGGCTTTTTGCTTCCCAGTCAACTTTGATCTTCAAAAATTTAAATGCAATGTCAATCGTTATCTTCTGTCTTCTTAATTCTTGTTCTTTTATTGTCCTCTCTCCTTAATAGTAGTTTTTCTCATAATCTCTAGCACTCAGTAACTCCTTACATCCTAGTGGCCTTTGTTCTTTAAATATTTAAATGCAATGTCAATCATTATCTTCTGTCTTCTTAATTCTTGTTCTTTTATTGTCTTCTCTCCTTAAGAGTAGTTTTTCTCATATTCTCTAACACTCAATAACCCCTTGCATCCTAGTGGCTTTATTGGCTTTGATCTTCAATAATTTAAATGCAATGTCAATCGTTATCTTCTGTCTTCTTAATTCTTGTTCTTTTGTTTTCTCTCCTTAATAGTAGTTTTTCTCATATTCCCTAACACTCAGTAACTCCCACCCTTGCGTCCTAGTGGCTTTATTGCCTTTGATCTTCAAAAATGTAAATGCAATGTCAATCGTTATCTTCCGTCTTCTTAATTCTTGTTCTTTTATTGTCCTCTCTCCTTAAGAGTAGTTTTTCTCATATTCTCTAACACTCAGTAACACCTTGCGTCTTAATTGTATTTTCTTATTTGGGGTGAAATGATTATATATATATATATATATATATATATATATATATATATATATATATATATATATATAGCAGCAGTACTTCATTTTCATGCTTAGAATTGTAGCCTAGGGCTATAAAGTATAAGAAATAGTGATGAGTTTTGATTGTTCACGCCCTGAAATGAGGGACCTGTATAAATGATTGGTAGAATACTGATTAGCAAAGACAGTAAAAAGACAAAATTTACAAAGAGCTACAAAGGATAGGAAATTGTGGAGAGCCGTGATCGCTCACATACTGAAGAAACACAACACAAAAGCAGAAGAAGATTGTGTAAAATAAATGTTTTGTAGAACAGGGATTAGATAGCAAAAAGACAAGAATTACTAACAGCTACAAAGGATAGGAAATTGTGGAGAGCCATGATCGCTCATCTCCTAAAAGGTTACAATAGAAGGAGCTTGTGTAAATGATTGGTAGAACAGGGATTAGGAGAGACAACAAAAAGACAAAACATACTAAGAGCTACAAAGGATAGGAAATTGTGGAGAGCCGTGATCGCTCTTGTCCTGAAAGGACACAGCACATAAAAGAAGAAGGAGCTTGTGTAAATGTATGGTAGAACACAGATTAGGAGAAATAACAAAAAGACAAAAATTTACTAAGAGCTACAAAGGATAGGAAATTGTGGAGAGCCATGATCGCTCACATACTGAAGTGACACGTCACATGAGAGAAGATCGTTTGGTGCTAAATTTTTACACGATTTTTCTTTTATCAAGGCATCTTTTGCTATTTTCGATTTTTTGGTGCGAGCGAAAGACAGAAAATTTGTCTTTTACTCTTGCCAAAAATTTATTACGCTATATTCGTCCTTTCTCTTCTATTTTCTTCTGTGTTTTATTCGCCGTTTGATTTGCGCGCAATTATACACACTACTTAGACATTGTTAGATTTTTTTGTGTGCCAAGCAAACAATAAAGTGAATCCTCGACCCTACGAAGAAAAGAGAGAAGGTTATCAAGGGAGAAAGAACAAAGTGGAGTCAGTCTTTCTTTCCTTTCATATCCGTTAAATGGCGCACGCGCAATGACTCAACTCGTCGTCTTGAAAATAATAACTCTCGTAATCTTCAATCTTCATCCTCTCCAATTATTTGTCTTTCAGTCAGCTTTCTCCAAATATCTTTCTCCGTCTTCTCTCTTCGTCTTCTCTCTCTTTCAGTCTGCTTTCTCCAAATATCTTTCTCCGTCTTCTCTCTCCAAATCTCTCTCTTTAAGTCTCCAAATCTCTCTCTTTAAGTCTCCAAACCTCACTGTTTCAGTCTTTTCTTTCCAAAACTCTCTCTCTCTCTCTCTCGGTCTTATCTCTCCAAATCTCTCTCTATCACTCATTTCTCTCCAAATCTCACTTTCAGACTTTTCTCTCCAAATCTCTCTCTCTCTCTCTGAGTCTTATCTCATTCTTTCAGTCTTTTCTCTTCAAATCTTTCTTTCAGGGGTTTCTCTACAAATCTCTCTCACTCTCTCAGATTTTTCTTTCCAAATCTCTCTCTCTCTCTCTCTCAATCTTTCCTCTCTATATCTCTCTCTCAGTCTTCTATATTCAACTCTCTCTTTTTCAATATTTTCTCTCCAAATCTCTCTCAGTCTTTTCTCTCCAAATCTCTCTCTCATTCTCTCCGGTTGTCTCTCTCTTAGTCTTTTCTCTCCAAATCTCTCTCTCTCTTAGTATTTTTTTTTATCAAATCTCTCTCTTTCAGTCTTTTCTCTCCAAATCACTCTCTTTCAGTTTTTTCTCTCAAAATCTCTCACTTTCACTCATTTCTCTCCAAATCTCTCTCTCTCTCTCTTTCTCTCTCTATGTGTCTTTTCTCTCCAAATCTCTCTCTTTCAATCTTTTTTCATCAAATCTTTCTTTTTCAGACTTTTCTCGACTAATCATTTTCGGTCTTTTCTCTCCAAATCTCTCACTTTCAAGCTTTTCTCTCCAAATCTCTCTCTCTCTCTCTCTCTCAGTTTTTTCTCTCCAAATCTCTCTGTCATCCTCTCTCTCTCGTACACTATGCCTGTCTATCTGTCTGTCTGTCTGTCTGTCTGTCTCTCTCTCTCTGTGTCATTTCTGTCTAAATATCTCACTCTTTCTTTCAGTATTTTTCATCAAATCTCTCTCATTCAAACTTTTCTCGACAAATCTTTTTCGGTCTTATCCCTCCAAATCTCTCTCTTTCATTCGTTTCTCTCCAAATCTCTCTCTGAGTCTTTTCTCTCCAAATCTCTCTTTCAGACGTTTCTCTCCAAATCTTTTTCTTTCTCTCTGAGTCTTTTCTCTCCAAATCTCTCTCTTTCAATTTTTTTTCATCACATTTCTCACTTTCGGACTTTTCTTGACTAATCTTTTTCGGTTTTTCTCTCCAAATCTTTCTTTCGGAGGTTTCTCTACAAATCGCTCTCACTCTCTTAGTTTTTTTCTTCAAATCTCTATCTTTCAAGCTTTTCTCTCCAAATCTCTCTCTCAGTCATTTCTCTCAGTCTTTTCTCTCAGTCTTTTCTCTCAAAATCTCTCTCTCTCTCTCAATCTTTTCTCTCAAAATCTCTCTCTCTCTCAATCTTCTCTATTCAAATCTTTCTTTCTCAGTCTTTTCTCTCCAAATCTCTCACTTTCTGTCTTTTCTTTCAAAATCTCTTTCAGTTTTTTCTCCAAATCTTTCTCTCTCTTTCTCTTTCTCTCCTAGTCTTTACTTTCCAAATCTCTCTATTTCAGTATTTTTCATCAAATCTCTCTCTTTCAGTCTTTTTTCTCCAAATCTCCCTTTCAATTTTTTCTCTTCAAATCTATTTCTCTCAATCTTTTCTGTCCAAATCTCTCTCTTTCAGTCTTTTCTCTTAAATCTCTATTTCAGACGTTTCTCTACAAATCTCTCCCACTCTCTCTCTCTCTCAGTCATATCTCTACAAATCTTTCTTTCCATTTTTTCTCTTCAAGCCTTTTCTCTCCAAATATCTCTTTCAAATTTTTTCTCTCAAAATCTTAATCTTTCTGTCTTTTTCTCCCAATCTCTCTTTCAGAGTTTTCTCTCCAAATCGCTCTATTTCAGTTTGCTTTCTACAAATCTCTCTCTCTCTCTCAGTATTTTTTCATAAAATCTCTTTCAGAATTTTCTCCGCAAATCTTATTCAGTCTTTTCTCTCCAAATATCTCTCTTTCATTCTTTTATCTCCAAATCTCTCTCTCAGTCGTCTCTCTCCAAATCTCTCTCTCTCTCAGTCTTTTCTTTCCAACTCTCTCCTTCAGACTTTCTCCTTAAATCTCTCTCTTTCAGTTTGTTTTCTCCAAATCTCTCTTTAAGACTTTTCTCTCCAAATGTCTCTCTCAGTCTATCACATCTTTCTCTCAAACATTTTCGCATTCTCACCATTAATCTCCCCCCTAACTTTTCAAATCTCTCTCTTTTTCTCCAAGTAGTTCTTCACTACATGCTCGCTAAATCGGTCTCTTTTTCGTCTCTAAATCTCTCTTCTTTCTGATCAAATCTCTCTCGCTATTTCCTTCCCAAATCTCTCACCTTAATCTCTCGAAATCTGTCTCTTCCCCTCTCTCTCTCTCTTTCTTCTCACCACATATATCTTCTTCTTTTCTAAATCTCTTTCTCCCTTTTCATCGAACTTCTCTCCAAGTATCTCTCTTCTTTCTTACCAAACCTTTCTCACCTTCCTATCCAAATATCTTTCCTTTTCTAAAATCTCTCTTCTGTCTCAACAAATCTCACTCGCCCGTAAATCCTTATTATCTCCAAAATGTCTTACACTCTCAAAAAAAAAAAAAAAAAAAAAGAAAAGATTTTCGTGCTTTAAATAGTCGCAATAGGTTAATAACCCGTAAAGAACAAATCAACCAATAAACTCCAGCCCAGGTTTATTGGTTGATTTGTTCTAACTTCTGGGTGCTTAACTTCTGGGTACCGGACTTGTTGGTGTCTAACTTCTTGTTGCCTAACTTCTGGGTACCTAACTTCTTGATGCCTAACTTCTGGGTACCTAACTTCTGAGTGCTTAACTTCTTGGTACTTAACTTCTGGGTACCTAACTCCTGGCTGCCTAACTTCTGAGTACCTAACTTCTGGGTGCCTAACTTCTGGGTACCTAACTGCTTGATGCCTAACATATGGGTGCCTAACTTCTTGGTACTTAACTTCTGGGTGCCTAACACCTGGGTGTCTAAATTCTGAGTACCTATCTTCTGGGTGCTTAATTTCTGGGTACCGAACTTCTTGGTGCCTAACTTCTTGTTGCCTAACTTCTGGGTACCTAACTTCTGGGTGTCTAACTTCTTGGTACTTAACTTCTGGGTACCTAACTCTTGGCTGCCTAACTTCTGAGTACCTAACTTCTGGGTGCTTAATTTCTGGGAACCGAACTTTTTGGTGCCTAACTTCTTGTTGCCTAACTTCTAGGTACCTAACTGCTTGATGCCTAACTTCTAGGTACCTAACTTCTGGGTGCCTAACTTCTTGGTACTTAACTTCTGGGTACATAACTCCTGGGTGCCTAACTTCTGCGTACCGAACTTCTTGGTGCCTAACTTCTTGTTGCTTAACTTCTGGGTGCCTAACTTCTGGGTACCTAACTGCTTGATGCCTAACTTCTAGGTACCTAACTTCTGGGTGCCTAACTTCTTGGTACTTAACTTCTGGGTACCTAACTCATGGATGCCTAACTTCTGAGTACCTAACTTATGGGTGCTTAATTTCTTGGTACCGAACTTCTTGGTGCCTAACTTCTTGTTGCCTAACTTCTGGGTGCCTAAATTCTGGGTGCCTAACTTCTAGGTACCTAACTTCTTGTCTCACTTCTGGCTGACTACTGTTTTTGAACAAAATTATTTCATTTTTACAAACAGGGTTAACTGATTACTCTTTAATATGTTCATTATTACTAGTTTTTAGATTAATAGTGTCACCATTTTACAGCTGAATTGGCTAGGTGGAACCGTAAGTTCTATGCTAACAGTTTCTTCTTTCGCACTTCTCGCTTGTGGAACTCTCTTTCTGCTTCTTTCCGTGTTTTTTTTTTCTGATGTTCTCTAACTCAGTAATTATTCTGATAAGCTTTGCTCTTTGATACCTAGACTTTATTAATTTAAGCGTAATGCTAGATTGGCGGGTAGGTCTCCTCATTTTGCTGTTGAAATGGCTAGATATAACTGTAATTTATGTTAAGAGTTTCTTCTGTACACTTCTCGCTTGTGGAACTCTCATCTGGCTTCTTCCTTAAAAGTCATCTTCAAGACTTTAAATGAAATGTTAGTCATTATCTTCTGACTTCTTAATTCTTGTTCTTTTATTGTCCTCTCTCCTTAATAGTAGTTTTTCACATATTCTCTAACACTCAGTAACCCCTTGCAGCATAGTGGCTTCATTAGCTTTGATCTTCAAAATTTAAATGCAATGTCAACCATTATCTTCTGTTTTCTTAATTCTTGTTCTTTTATTGTCTTCTCTCCTTAATAGTAGTTTTTCTCATATTCTCTAACACTCAGTAACCCCATACGTCCTAGTGGCTTTATTGCCTTTGATCTTCAAAAATTTAAATGCAATGCCAATTTAAATTTTTGCAAATTAAAGTTGGCTGGAAAGCATGGAGTCGAAATGGAGTTCCATAAGCGAGAAAAGAAATTGTTAGCATATAAGTTACGGCTACATCTAGCTAACTCAATTATAAATTGTTATCTATCTATTTATTTCAGTCTGTTGATATCTATCTATCTATTTATGTTCATATGTATCTCAGCCTGTTGATATCTATCTATCTATCTGTCTTTGCTCATATGTATCTGTCTGTTGAGATCTATCTATCTATCTATCTATCTATCTATCTATCTATCTATCTATCTATCTATCTATTTCAGTCTGTTGATATCTATCTATCTATCTATCTATCTATCTATCTATCTATGCTCATATGTATCTGTCTGTTCAGATCTATCTATCTATCTATCTATCTATCTATCTATTTATTTCAGTCTGTTGATATCTATCTATCTATCTATCTATCTATGTTCATATGTATCTCAGCCTGTTGATATCTGTCTATCTGTCTATCTCAGTCTGTTGATATCTATCTATCTATCTATGTTCATATGTATCTTATCTTGGCAGCATTTTGTTGATGATGTAGGGGAACTGTGGCATTGATAATTGTGTCTGCCATGATAGCTGGGTCATCTGTATAGTCAGTATTTAGAGTCTCAGCTTGATGGAACCTACACTCGGATTCTATACTTAACATCTCTTAGAGACAACATCCAACTAAATCACAGATCTATGGACCCATCCCTGATAAAGAATGTTCCAATAATTTGGACCGATTTTAAATTTGAATTAAATGAGTTTTTTCTTTTTCTTTCAGATTTAAAAAAATAAGTCTTTGGCAATTTCAACCATGGAAAGATTAACACTCAAACAACGTGTTAAAGTTATCAAAGCCTATTACGAAAATGGACGTTCAAACAGAAATGCATTTTGCGATTTTTTGGTCAACATAATCGACCAACCAAGAGTGCAATTGGAAAAATTGTTCGTAAATTCAAACAAACTGGGTCGGTGGCAGATGTGAAAACATCCATTGCGTGCTCGTTTACGCCGTTCAACTGAAAAAAATGCTGCAGTGCACGAGAATATGGTCAAAATCTAGACACCTATATTCGTCATTGCGCGTAGGAATTGAACCTCTCCACAACAACTTTACATCAAATTTTGGCAAAAGATTTGTCTCGACACGCTCACAAAATTCAGTTGACACAATGTAGGCGAACACAAAATACGCTTTGCAGGACACTGCTGGCGAGCAAACCAAGAACTCGCAAGTGATCTACTGTTCCGGACACCTAGCCATGGCGCAAGACGGGTTGGTCGCCCAGCAACCACCGACCACAAACCCTCAAACGGGGATTCTTTCGAGCCACTGTAGAAGCAGTTTTTATGGTGCCAATGCTTGGCCATTAACTAAAACTCCAGAGTCTAAACTTAATGGAACCTACCTTCGGATGTAGAGAGCTATACTTATCATCTCTTGAAGACAACATCGAACTAAATCACAGCTCTATGGATTCATCACTGATATTTCTATAATCTTACACGAATGAAGAAAGAGCTTTGCAGGACACTGCTGGCAAGCAAAACAAGAATTCTACAAGTGATCGACTACTCTGGACAGCTAGCCATGGCGCAAGACGGGTTGGTCGCCCAGCAACCATTTAGATGATCTAGCTACGTTATGACACAGAATGCTGCCTTAATGACCTTCCGAACTTGATGAAGGACTGTGATGGTTGGCCTGATAGATTCATGGATGTCTGAGCTAGCTCGAGAATAGTTACAAAGCTACAATTATGTTACATTGAACACGAACTTTATGTACATTATTTATTACAGTAAACTGTTACACATGGATCTCCGCCCCGCCCAAAAGAAAAAAATCTCAATTTATTTTTAGAATCTAAATCTGATCTATCAGACAATCTCAAACAGAGATTCTTTCGAGCCACTGTAGAGGCGGTTTTAATGTATGGTGACTGCTTAGATATTTACTAAAACTCCAGAGTCTAAGCTTGATGGAACCTACCCTCGGATGCAGAGAGCTATACTTATCATCTCTTGGAAACACCATCCAACCAAATCACTGCTCAACAGACATATCACTGATATTTCTATAATCTTATGCGAACGTAGAATGCGTTTTGCAGGACATCGCTGGCGAGCAAAACAAGAATTCTACAAGTGATCGACTGCTCTGGACACCTAGCCATGGCGCAAGACGGGTTGGTCGCCCAACAACCACTTACATTGAATAGCTAATTTAGAACACAGAATGTCACCCTAATGACCTTCCAAACTTGATGCAGGACCCTAATGGTTGGGGTGATAGACTCATGAATGTCCGAGATAACTGGACCGAATAAAAAATAACATTATCTACAAATTGTCATGACTTTTTAGGAAAGAAAGTGAGTAGATTATTTCCTTGCTGCTTTCTCCGCGGATTTCTTTTTAAATCAATTCACCCCAGTCAAGGCGATAATGCCACTCAGACGCAGGGGCGGGGTGCTATTAGGCGTGAAAGAGAATGAGAAGACTTTAAAAGGAACCAGAAACCCAGTCCCAAACTAAAAACACTGGATAAAGATCTACTCTTCTTCAAAAGATCAAGGAAGAGTGTGACACTTTTCAGAATAGTTTTTCTTCTAGACTGAGTGCCAACCAAGGCTTTCCCTTTCAACGCCGGTAACTGATACGTTACCCGCGCATTCAACTTGTTGAGTGATTGTTCTTGAAATTATAGCTATTAAAGTCACCAGACGGCGTCGCACTATCTGAATATAAAGTACCCCCCATTCCTGAGGAGGTGGACGGTTTTCTTTGGAATTTCAGAGCGTATTAGTGTCTCCGTGCGAATGCCAGAGCGCAAAGACTGAGAATTGTCAATACTGCTCTAGTATTAATATTGTACAGTGGTATCTCAGTTCACGAATTTAATTCGTTACTGAAGCTCGTTCGTAACCCGATATGTTCGTAAGCCGAAACTATTTTTCTAATAGGAATCAATGTAAAATGGATCAATCCGTTCTGGTCCCAAGATGATTGTTTATTTAAACTTTTACAGCAGTACTTTGTGCATAAGTTTGTACACAAAACTAACGAAAATCATTAAATCGAAGAAGAAATTAAATAAACCCAAAACTAAATTAGATAAAATATAGAGAAACCCTTCAATTTTACCATAGTTGTAAGTAGGAGAGCTGATGGTGTAAGTGGAAGGAGAAGGAAAGAGATGATATTGTTTGGAAAAGAGGAAGGCAAGACATGATCGTCTCTTTATTTATAAGAATAGTATAGATCGTTGATTTTGCCATATGAAACTGGGTAGGAAGAGACAATATTATCAACAATTGTTTTTCTCTTAACTTTTCTTTTTCCTTTACCAGTATCACTGCTAGCTTTATTTGGAGCCATGACTGAGGACTAATGAAGAAAAATAAAAAGGCACAGTACAATAAAATTTGAAAAGAAAAGCATAGCACAATACACGAATGCCTACAACATGGCAGTCGAGTCAGAAATGATTTCGTTTGGGTTAACTCCGTTCGGCAATGCTGTTCGAGAACCGAAATTTTGTTCGATAACCGAGGCATTTTCATCTCGAATATTCTGTTGAGACGTTCGAGAACCGAGGTTGCTTTTGTATTGATTTAAGAGGAAAACCATATCGAAACATGATTGATTCTGTAACCTTTTCGATAACCCCGAGTAGAATTAAAAATAAATTCTTACTTTAAAATGCTAGGGAAACCTCAACCGTTGACAAGAAATGCATTTCTATAGAATGAGTCACTTTCGTGGTCTTCCCCGATTATCGCCCCTGAATTGCAACTCGGAATAAGGCTACTGCCCCTTCCAATATCAGTTAGGGAAAAAAATTGACATAATTCTTCGACAGACCAACAATTCCCGCTGAAATTCCAATCATTTATTCCCCCTTGTCAGTCTATCTTTCATCCCCATGCACAACCTTGAAAAGAAAGGGATTCTGGGTTAATATCTTTTGAGCCGTGAAGGGAAACAGACGTTAATATGAATAATAACGGATGCCATTTTGAATCGTATGATCATAGCCATCAAATTCCTTGAATAGCCATCGTAACAGCGTTCAGTGTGAAATTGCATTCATATTTAAAAAGCATCGCATTTTTACAATGTTATTTGCCCGTATCTGATTCTGGTGAAGTAGTGCTTAACTTCTTTTTTTTATCAATTACCCTTTTTCTTATATGGTGCCCCATCTTTTCTTTTAAGTAAGCTTTCCTGTAGCTTTCTTTTCCCGACAGAAGAGCACTTCTTCTTCTTCTTCTTCTTCGCACTTTTCTGCTTCTTCTTCGTATTCTTTTTCTTCATTTTTTTCTTCTTGGCATTCTTGTTCTTCTTCTTCGCATCCTTCTTCTTCTTCTTCTTCTTCTTCTTCTTCTTCTTCTTCGTATTCTATTTCTTCTTTTTTTCTTCGCATCCTTCGTATTCTTCTTCTTCTTCGTATTCTTCTTCTTCTTCGTATTCTTCTTCTTCTTCGCATCCTTCGTATTCTTCTTCTTCTTCTTCGTATTCTTCTTCGTATTCTTCGTATTCTTTTTCTTCTTCTTCTTCTTCTTCTTTTTCTTCTTCGCATCCTTCGTATTCTTTTTCTTCTTCTTCTTCTTCTTCTTCTTCGCATCCTTCGTATTCTTCTTTTTCTTCTTCTTCTTCTTCGTATTCTTCATTCTTTTTCTTCTTCTTCTTCTTCTCCTCTTCCTCGCATCCTTCGTATTCTTCTTCTTCTTCTTCTCCTCCTCCTTCTTCTTCTTCTTCTACTTCTTCCTCGTCTTCTTCGTCCTCTTCTTCTTCTTCGTATTCTTTTTCTTCTTCTTCTTCGTATTCTTAGCATTCTTCTTCGTATTCTTCGTATTCTTCTTCTTCGCATCCTTCGTATTCTTCTTTTTCTTTTTCTTTTTCTTTTTCTTCTTCTTCTTCTTAGTATTCCTCGTTCTTTTTCTTCTTCTTCTTCTTCTTCGCATCCTTCGTATTCTTTTTCGTATTCTTCTTCTACTTCGCATCCTTCTTCTTCTTCTTCTTCTTCTTCGCATCCTTCGTATTCTTCTTTTCCTTCTTCTTCTTCGTATTCTTCTTCTTCTTCTTCTTCGTATTCTTCGTTCTTTTTTTCTTCTTCTTCTCCTCCTCTTCTTCCTCGCATCCTTCGTATTCTTCTTCTTCGCATCCTTCGTATCCTTCTTTTTCGTCTTCTTCGTCTTCTTCTTCTTCTTCTTCTTCTTCTTTTTCTTCTTCTTCTTCTTCGCATCCTTCGTATTCTTTTTCGTATTCTTCTTCTTCTTCGCATCCTTCGTATTCTTCTTCTTCTTTTTCTTCTTCTTCTTCTTCTTCGCATCCTTCGTATTCTTCTTCTTCTTCTTCTTCTTCTTCTTCTTCTTCTTCTTCTTCTTCTTCTTCTTCTTCTTCGCATCCTTCGTATTCTTTTTCGTATTCTTCTTCTTTTTCTTTTTCTTCGCATCCTTCGTATTCTTCTTCTTCGTATTCTTCTTCTTCTTCTTGTATTCTTCTTTTTGTTTTTATTTCTCTCATGGTTCCTTATTCGTCTTCATTTTTCCTTATTTTCATCAGTTCTATACTTTTTTCCCTTTCTTTCATCATATTTTTTCTTTACTTATATGTTCCATCTTATTTTCATCATAATCTTTTTCTTCGTGTCATTCTTTTTATTTCTTCTTCATAATCATCATTGCCTTCTTCTTCTTCTTCTTCTTCTTCTCGTTTTTTTCCCTATTTTTTCTTCTTTAGTTTCTTCTTACTCATCTTGATCATCATCACATTTTTCTTCCTCTCTCTCTCCTTGTTCTTCTTATTTTTCTTTACAATCTCTCTCTTCTGGTGCTTCTTCATCGTCATCGTTTTCAGTGACATTTTTTTCTTCTTTTTATCTTTTTTTATTTTGTCTTCTCTCTCCCTTCGCTCTCTTCTCCTCTCACTTCTCTCTCATTTTCTCTCTTCTCTCATTTCTTCTCTCTCTTCTTCTCTCACTTTTCCTTCTCTCTTCTTCTCTCACTTATTCTCTCACTTCTCCTTCTCACTCCTTCTCTCACTTCTTCTCTCTCTCATTTTCTCTCTTCTTTCATTTCTTCTCTTCTTCTTCTCTCACTTATCCTGCTCTCCTTTTCTCTCACTTATCACTTCTCCTTCGCTCTTCTTTTCTCACTTCTTCTCTCACTTCTCCTTTTCTCTTCTTCTCTCACTTATCACTTCTCTCTTCTTCTCTCACTTCTTCTTCTCTCTCCTTCTCTCACTTCTTCTCTCTCTCATTTTATCTCTTCTTCTCTCACTTCTTCTCTCACTTCACCTTTTCTCTTCTTCTCTCACTTCTCCTTCTCACTTCTTCTCTCACTTCTTCTTCTCTCACTTCTTCTTCACTCTTCTTCTCTCACTTCATCTCTCTCTCATTTTCTCTCTTCTTCTCTCATTTCTTCTCTCTCTTCTTCTCTCACTTCTCCTTCTCTATTCTTCTCTCACTTCTTCTTATCTCTTCTTCTCTCACTTCTCTCTCTCTCATTTTCTCTCTTCCTCTCTCATTTCTTCTCTCTTCTTCTCTCACTTCTTCTTTCTCTTCTCCTCTCACTTCTTCTCTCTCTCTCATTTTGTCTCTTCTTCTCTCATTTCTTCTCTCTTCATCATCATCATCATCAGGATTTTCTTTCTAATTCTTTTCTCCTTTTTTGTTTTTTTCTTCTTTTTTCTTCATCTTATTTGTCTTCTTTTATTTTTTCTCATAAACTTTCATCATCATTTTTCCCTTCTTTTGTTTCATCATCATCATCATCATCATCATCATCATCATCATCATCTTTTTCTTTTTTTCTTCTTCTTCTTCTCCTCCTCCTCTTTTTTCTTCGTTATCCTCTTTTTATTTTACTTTTGTTTCTTCTCCTTCATTATGATCATCATTATATTTTCTTCCTCTTTCTCTTCTTCTTTTATTTTTTTCTCTTTCTTTTTCTTCTATTTCTTATTTTCCCTCTTCTTCTTCATCATGACTATAATCATCTTTTTTCTTTCTCATCGTTATCAACATTTTTTGTTATTTTTCATTCACCTTCATCATCATTCTTCCTTTTTCTTTGTTTCCTCTTCATCCTTCCCTTTCCTCTTCCTTCTTCGCTTTCCTCTTCATTCTTCATCACCTTCTTCTTCTGTTTCTTCTTCCTCCTCTTCATCGTCTCCCGTTTCTCCTCTGTGTTTTTTTCTTTTGACAAAAAGCAACAAAAAAATTACTAAACCATTCAAAACCAACAATAATTTATATTCCTATAGAGGAGAAATTACAGTGAGTCCCCCGTATTCGTGTAGGTTAGGGACCAGAACCGTCCGCTAATAGTTAGAATCCGCGAATACTTGTACCCCCACCCCAAAGTGTTTATAAGTACCTATTTTGATTTTTAAAACCTCATATGCCTTAAACTTTCATTCTAAACACTTTAGAAACATTTCAGACCCTTTAAAAAATTTTTATTATTGGTGACCATACACTTAACATAAATTTTCTTTCATGCGTACAATAATCGTTTTTAATTACATATAGATTAATGCAGCCATTGAAAATACTGTATAAAATATATGTAACAAGACATAAAATATAAAGTTTAAAACATTTTCTAAAAACAGAACTGTGATGATTTCCCCATACTTAGCATAAACCACTTTTAAAACCCCAGCCGCAGACCCTAACAAAGAATAAAGCCCAAGCACTACGCATATTTTTGCGTTTGTTTTTTACAATGAAGATGTACAATTCTGTCAATTTTTACCATAAAAATGGACTGTTATATGTTTTAAGTCACTTAAATAACAGGAAAATAATAAAAGAATATTTTAAATATGTTCTATGGAAAAAAAATACGCGAATCAAAAGAGTTCTCAGCGAATAATTTGTACATATGTTCTTCAGAAAAACACGTGAATATTCGGGGGTTTCCGTGAATAACAAGTACATATGTTCTAAAGAAAAATCCGCGAATGTGTGAAACCGCGAATGCTTAAACGCGGATAGGTGGGGTCTCACTGTAGTTCATGTTCAAATCTCAACGCAACTGAATAAATTTACTTTATATTAATGCAATGGCTCTTCCCTTCCAATTCTTGTTCTCCACTGATTTCATTTTCTTTGTCAAATCCGAATTGCCATGAAAACTTGGGAAAGATAGTGGAGTAGTTTCCCGTTGTCTTCTCCACGGTTTGAAGTTCAGCATTTTCCTATTCTTGGATCGTTGAACATAGAATTGGCCTTCTCCTAAACTGGCTGCCACTCAAGTTCGTAAAAGCTCAGTGTACCCTAAATAAGAGTGAAGAGATATATTCGAGCTTTTCCCGAGGCCATTAGTGCGAATGTGAACAAAACCGCTGGAATTTGAACCCGGATCGCCGATTTCCCTTTCAAATGATACGCTACCCGCGCATCCAACTTACTGAGTGATCGCTCTTGAAATTATAACTATTAAAGTCACCAGAGAGCGTATCACTAGCTGAATATAAAGTAACCCCCATTCCCAAGGAGTTAGGAGGCAAAGATATAGAGATCTGTGGCAAATCTTCTAGTAATAAATTTGATAAGTCTTCCGTTGGATCATTATGACTGCAACGATTCAATTCGAATAATGGTTAACCATAACACAGCTAACCATAATACAGGTGATGACACTAGTCAAAAAGCATCAAAATTATGAACAGAAATATATTGAGAACAGATTTTCAACCAGAAAAATATCTTAATAAATAAATGTTTTCTATTAAATTATCAAGATGGTTTAATTCATTTTGATACGATAAAGTGATTTCTTTCCATTCTTGGATTGAAAAGAAAATAAGCAGAATAGATTCCTAAAGATGACCTGCGTTTATGAAACTGCTTCCTGGAAATTTGTGATGCCATTATTGCTTACAAACTCAGATCATGAATAAGTTGAGAAATTTATTCATTTTATTCAGACAGTCATCTTTATATGTTTCATCTGAAGGACACAAGACAAAAGTTCCAGTTTTATCACTTTGGTTAATGCAGATTTTTTATTTGTCACTTAATATCACATTCATCCAAATGTCCGCACACCAGGATTGTTTTTATTTTTTGATATTTTATTTAACTTTTTGATATCATAAAGTGATACGTTTCCATTCTCAGATTGAAAAGAATAGATTCCTGAAGATGACCTGCCTTATAGAACCGGTTCCTGGAAATTTGTGATGCCATTATTGCTTACAAATTTAGATGATGAATAAGTTGAGAAATTTATATAATTTATTTTGGTATTTGTTTTCATACTCGGATTCATCATGACATTCAACAAAATGTGAATTTCACAGTTGATAACGCTAAAAATGCCCTTGGTAAACGAATACAGCGAAATTTCAAACGTAGTCGTTGATATTCTCACCTGTCCGGATACGAAAGGTGTATCGTAGGAGTAACGAAGAAGGCGGAGTGACAAATAAAAATTTTAGTAGAAGCGACCTGATTGAAGGTAATTTCAGAAGAATAATTTGTCAAGATAAGAGTTACGTTGTCAGGAGTTTGGGTTGTCCATCTATCGTTTCGGGGTATAAAACTCTTCCCGCTTTCAGCTGAAAATGTTAATTGATGTTTCTCTCCCGATTTGTCTCACTATCCTAAGCGTGAAGGAATAGTGATGTTCAAGTTCACGATATTTTCTTTTTAAATTATCGCGAGTTTGAAATTCCGTTCTTCTGGTTGGTGGGCGAAAAAATTAATGTAAATGAAAATTTTTTACTTCTCAGTCTCTTTCACATTAGAACATTATATTTTTATTGCCCTGATACAGACATAGCGTCGCCATAAACAAGTTCAAAGTCAAGGCTTATCCAGAAAAGTCGAATACCTCACTGATTAATAATACTAAACCAGTAATATTTTGATATATATTTTCTCTTGCTTTTACGCAATTTCGTAATAGGTTGAACTAAGTATTGGCAATTATTATCCATTTTTACAAGTATTAATTTCATCTTATTTCTCTTGCTTTTCCACCAAGTCGTAATAGTCTTAATTTGTCTGAATTTCTTAGATGAAGCCTTGGCAATTATTATTCATTTTTCACTAGTATTTCTTTCATCTTATTTCTCTTGCTTTTCCACCAAGTAATAATAGTCTTAAGTTGTCTGAATTTCTTAGATGAAGCCTTGGCAATTATTATTCATTTTTGACTAGTATATCTTTCATCTTATTTCTCTTGCTTTTCCACCAAGTAGTAATAGTCTTAAGTTGTCTGAATTTCTTAGATGAAGCCTTGGCAATTATTATTCATTTTTGACTAGTATTTCTTTCATCTTATTTCTCTTGCTTTTCCACCAAGTAGTAATAGTCTTAAGTTGTCTGAATTTCTTAGATGAAGCCTTGGCAATTATTATTCATTTTTCACTAGTATTTCTTTCATCTTATTTCTCTTGCTTTTCCACCAAGTAGTCATAGTCTTAAGTTGTCTGAATTTCTTAGATGAAGCCTTGGCAATTATTATTCATTTTCCACTAGTATTTCTTTCATCTTATTTCTCTTGCTTTTCCACCAAGTAGTAATAGTCTTAAGTTGTCTGAATTTCTTAGATGAAGCCTTGGCAATTATTATTCATTTTTCACTAGTATTTCTTTCATCTTATTTCTCTTGCTTTTCCACCAAGTAGTAATAGTCTTAAGTTGTCTGAATTTCTTAGATGAAGCCTTGGCAATTATTATTCATTTTTAAATTCTAATTACCTTAAATGTTATATGTTTTTCTTATTTTTTATCAGAGGTATTCTATTCGATTCCGATTCATAAAATTCCTCTTACATTAAAATTTTACATTTATTTCAAGAATTTGAGAAAAATGAAGGTAGAGATCTTTTAAAAGGAATCGCTCATCCAAGCAACCTTGGTTTTTACGAAGTAAAGGTCATTCACGATTGCAGTGTTTGTCAGTGTGTGTGTTTGTGTGAAGAGGAAGAAAGATGAACTTTATGATGCCTTTCATCATCGTTCAACTCTTTTGTTTCACGTTCCTCATATTGTCTCATGCACTTTCGATGACTAAGGCATCGTTAATTCTTTCGCCGAACAATGAAAATGAATAATGCAACCGCCATAACACTTCATTCAGCTGAGGTGGGGGACCAAGTCTGTCCAAAACAACATTTTTTTTTACTCGACCTCATACCAAGAAAAAGATTTTTTTCTAAATTAAGATAAAAAATATCTGTCCACCTCCAACAAATATTCCCAGACAAATACCTGCGAGCGAAATGAATGGAAAATGTAAATGTTTTTCTTCGGTTTGTACAGTGTAACCCGGATATAAGAGACCCGGATATAAGAGAGATTTTTTTCTGGTCCCAAATTAGGGCCTGTGTTAATGTAAGCAAAATAGACCAAACCCGGATATAAGAGAAACCCGGATATAAGATACTTCTTCTCCGGTCCCGACGACTCTCTTATATCCGGGTTACACTGTTTTATTGCTAGTCAAATTTGTAATGTATATCTAAATATTTAAACACACACACACACACACACGCACAAACATATATATATATATATATATATATATATATATATATATATATATATATATATATACAGTGTAACCCGGATATAAGAGAGTTGTCGGGACCGGAGAAGAAGTCTCTTATATCCGGGTTTCTCTTATATCAGTGTTTGGCCTATTATATATGCATTAACACAGGCTCTAATTTGGGACCAGAGAGCATATCTCTTATATCCGGGTTTCTCTTATATCCGGGTCTCTTACATCCGGGTTACACTGTATTATGAAATGGACAAAGTCCGACAATTATTTTGAGACATTTTTATGTTTATACATTCTTTTTTTATCGTTACAAATATTTAAGTAAATGCTGTTTATAATAAACAGTACTGAATGTCCGAGAAATTATCATGGAAATTGTAGTTTAAAAACAGCAAAATCGACCTTCCTAACCAAAATGCTCCTCTGTGGCGAAATCGGTAAAACCACGTCAGGCTTTATGACGGTTCCGTATAGGATACAGGTTCGAATCCTGTCGGAGGACGCATATTTTCTATGAAAATTTCTTGGACTTTCAGGCCGGTAAATGTTGTTAACACTGTTTATTATAAACAGAGCATTTACTTAAATATTTTATCTCTAAAAAGAACGTATAAACATAAAAAATCTCTAAATATATATATATATATGTGGAATAAATCCTAAAGAGCCAGGATTAACCTACCTAGGATTCACCTAAACGGATCTTCACGGTAAGATGGCTAAAGATGCAATGACATGATGTTGATGGTGTTGAATCAACATCATCACTTGATAAGACACCAGAAGTGTTGAAAGAAAATGGCTATTTTTGTAGTGATTTTGTAACAAATGTATGTTATAATTTTCGAATAAATTATATATATATATATATATATATATATATATATTTTCTTCTTCTCTATCTTCCCTCTCTCACGAGGTTTTACGCTGATTAGTTTTTAGAGGTTTTATCAATAAAAATTGTTTCATGTCATTGCTTCTTTATCCAGATTACTCCGAAGATCCGTTTAGGTGAAACCTAGGTAGTTTTTTCTTGACTCTTTAGGATTTATTCCATTTATTTATATATATATATATATATATATATATATATATATATATATATATATATATATATAATGGCTTGTTATCCGTTTGTCTGCGAGTTTCATTTCGTAATCCCTGCTACTAACGTCTGTTCTCCCCTTTCTGTTTCCTCCACACACACACAAAATCAATGCTTTATTCTCTATGCCGGGCGGGTAGGGCTGCATAGTGCAACTATTTTCGGTATAAAATTACTAGTATAGGAGAAAGGAACGCGAAACCACTCTAATATCTTTCCCAAGAAGTGATGGCAATTCAGAGATAATAAAGAAAAGGAATCTGTGCAGAGCAATGATCACTTCTACCCTAAAGAGATGGCCTCTTTAAAAAGGTAAGTAGTTTGAGAGAAAGGAACGGGAAACCACTCTAATATCTTTCCCAAGAAGTGATAGCAATTCACAAATAATCAATAAAAAATTGTCCATGCGCCTACAGTATTCCCGACGAACACACACGCGCATGCGCACACACACGCAATATCACGTGATTTGTTTTATTGCCACGTAATCAAATTGAATCTAAATAAAAAAAATCGTTTAGATCAACGGCTTCAAGGATAGAAGATATGACATACTTTTAGATTGTTTACAAAACACAGTATTCTGATAAAATGTACATGATAAAAATAGAACCAGTGGTCGATTATTGTCATATTGCAAAATATTTTTCTTGTAAACGCTCCCTCACATTTGGTACTTTAAAAAAAACTTTGTGGAAAGACAACCGTTTAGGCAATATATATATATATATATATATACATGGCCCTTCGCGCAGAACTCTTCATTGCCAGTTCAAGAAAGACAAAAAGGAAAAAAAAAAGGAAAAAAAAAAAGGAAAAAAAAATTAATTATTTTTAATATGTGGAAATCTCCACCCTTTACCTGATGATGAACGCGAGTCCAGAAACACGCATAGTAAAATTATGAAAAATAAAGCATAATATTTTTAAAAGAAAATAAAGCATAATATTTTTAAAAGTAGTATTTCTTGTTGTCTTGCACACTTTTTTCTTTATTTTTACATTCAGAATGCTTTAAAAATTCCATTTACAAGACAATTGTTTATAATAAAATTCTATTCAATCGGTAGACTCATAACGATTGAAAACAATGTTTTTGTTTGAGTTTGGGTTTGACCAATTCGTAAAAAAAAATAAAAAATAACTAAGACATGCGTGGCCGTCAACCATAAACAATAATCTTTGTAATCTTGATCTATCTCTACATTACAACCAAAAACATTTGGGGTATCGCTTTTCTTTTTAATATACGCACTTTTCTCTCGTTGGAGCTACTATAACCTCTTCTTTATATATATATATATATATATATATATATATATATATATATATATATATATTTATATATATATATATATATATATATATATATATATATATATATATATATATAGGAATGTATTTTTCATTTATTAATCTGGCGTGTTTTATGACTTTCGCCAGTTACCAAAAATAAGCGAACCAGAATCTTACTTATTATAAAACACAGATTGTGTGTGTGTCTGTACGTTTATATATTGGATCGGATTTCCTACATTTTTCAACCGATTTCAACAAAACTTCACAGGACTACGTAAAATTACCTTGCGGTGGTTCTGACAGCACCAAAAATTGGAAAAACACAATTGTTTTTGCACAAAATCAATTTGAAAACACGATTAAGAGGCATTAATTAAAGGAGGACAACTCATATCGAGTTATACTTATAAAACCCAGGTTGTTTGTGAGTGTGTGTCTGTGTTCGTTTATATATGGGATCGGATTTCCTACATTTTTCAACCGATTTCAACAAAACTTACTTTGTGGGGGGGGCAGGTAGTATTTCTTGTTGTCTTGCACACTTTATTCTTTATTTTTACATTCAGAATGCTTTAAAAAATCCATTTACAAGACAATTGCTTATAATAAAATTCTATTCAATCGGTAGACTCATAACGATTGAAAACAATGTTTTTGTTTGAGTTTGGGTTTGACCAATTCGTAAAAAAAACAAAAAAACAAAAAATCTAATTAAGACATGCGTGTCCGTCAACCTTAAACAATAACCTTTGTCAATTTTATTTTTCAGTCTTTATGATGGTCGATACTTGATCTATCTCTTACTGTTACATCCCCGGGCAACGCCGGGCTCTACTGCTAGTATATATATACAATTCATCAGTGGGAGTGCTATCACAAAGTCACAAGTTATCGTGACCGAGCGTTTGAGTGTGCTGGCATTGTTCAGATTGTTGATCACGCTAGATAATGCGCTCTCTCCCGGAAACTGTAACTAAGGTCTGCTCAGCATAGTTGCAGCATAAACTGCAGGTAGGCTCTGTTGGTGTTAAATAATCATAAATAGGCCTGGACAATAGGGATTGCCTAGCCGCCGTAGTAGAGGGGTATCATCGACTAGGAGTGGCCAGGCATTATATATATATATATGTGTGTGTGTGTGTGTGTGTATGTGAAGAAAGGTAGTCCCTGATTTTTATTATGAAAATGCATTGGAAATTATTTTTACTGTAAAAATGTATTGGTCAATGATTTTTACTATAAAAATGCATTGGAAATTATTTTTAATATGAAAATGCATTGGAAATGATTTTTACTATGAAAATGCATTGGAAATGATTTTTACTATGAAAATGCATTGGAAATAATTTTTACTATGAAAATGCATTGGAAATAATTTTTACTATGAAAATGCATTGGAAATAACTTTTATTATGAAAATGCATTGAAAAATGATTTTTACTATGAAAATGCATTGAAAAATGATTTTTACTATAAAAATGCATTGGAAATTATTTTTACTATGAAAATGCATTGGCGAATGATTTCTAATATGAAAATACATTGGAAATGATTTTTACTATGAAAATGCATTGAAAATGATTTTTACTATGAAAATGCATTGGAAATGATTTTTACTATGACAATGCATTGGCTAATGATTTTTACTATGAAATTTAATTGGAAATGATTTTTACTATACATTTCACAGTAAAAATCATTGGCCAAATACATTTTTATAGTAAAATCCTATAATAGTATGATTATAAAAAAACAATTCAGTTCACTTTTCTTTATTTCTATCAAAATTATCCTGTTTCTCTAGTACATGATTTTGAGGTCTCAAACTTGTATATCTCATATTGACTTGTCCCTTTTGCTTACATGACATCTGTATGCTATTCTTAACCTTCGTCGATAGCACCATATCTCTGCTGCTTCAGTTCTCCTCTTCATCTGTAAGGAAATTTTCCCTATAGGAAGTTTGATATTACACAATAATTCATCACTTTTCTTGCATTTGATTGTTAATCCTTTTTCTCGCTTTCCTCGGCTGCCCTGTCTAGGATGTTATGTAGTCTTTATTTCTCACAAATACAGTATCATCAGCAGATCTTATATTATTAAGATTAGCCTCTATTTCTTCATACACTGTTTAGATTTTGGAGGACACTTTTTACAATTCAAACTCACCTTCGGATTTCGGTGTTATTTTCTGTTTCCTTCTCTAGTACTTACGAGATAGACAGATTTCAGTAATTGTCAATTGTGTTTAGTTTGACTAATAAAATTACATAAATATCTTCATCCTAATTGTTCTGTTGAATTTTCCTCTGTGGTTCCTAGACTTTATTAATTTAAGCGTTATCTTCTGTCTTCGTAATTCTTGTGCCTTTATTGTTCTCGTTGTTTAATAGTGTTTTTTTTCTTCTGATATCCTCTAACGCTTAATTGTTCTGATGAGCCTTGCCCTTTGATATCTACACTTGTCTTTTATTGTTAATCCTTTTTCTCGCTTTCCTCTGCTGTCCTATCCAGGAGGTTCTGTAGACTTCCTTCTTTATTTCTCATCAATACAGTATCATCGGCGTATCTTCCATTATTAAGATTAGCCTCTGTTCCTTCATATTGCTTTTAGATTTTGGAGGACACTTATCACTATTGCAACGCACCTTCGAATTTCGGTGTCATTTTCCGTACTTACTAGATAGACAGATTTCAATTATTGTCAATTATGCTAAAATTATATAAATACTTTCATGGTAATTGTTCTGATGAACTTTCCTCTAAGGGACATAGACCTTATGAATTTAAGTGCAATACTAGATTGGTGGCAATAAGTCTACCATTTGTCCAGGCTTTGAATATTGCTGCCACATATATTCTCTGTTTCTACTGCTATACATTCAGAGATCCTTGATAAAATCCAAAGGTGAATCTATAATGTTATTGTTCCTAACCTGGCATCTCGGGTTCAGTCACTACCCCACCGCCATAATGTAGCTCCCCTCTGGCTTTTCTATAAATATTTTCATGGTAATTGTTCTGATGAGCTTTCCTCTTTGGTACCTAGACTTTATGAATTTAAGCCATAATATAGCTTCCCTCTGCCTTTTCTATAAATATTTTCATGGTAATTGTTCTGATGAGCTTTCCTCTTTTGTACCTAGACTTTATGAATTTAAGCCATAGTATAGCTTCCCTCTCCCTTTTCTATAAATATTTTCATGGTAATTGTTCTGATGAGCTTTCCTCTTTTGTACCTAGACTTTATGAATTTAAGCCATAATATAGCTTCCCTCTGCCTTTCTATAAATATTTTCATGCTAATTGTTCTGATGAGCTTTCCTCTTTGGTACCTAGACTTTATGAATTTAAGCCATAATATAGCTTCCCTCTGCCTTTTCTATAAATATTTTCATGGTAATTGTTCTGATGAGCTTTCCTCTTTTGTACCTAGACTTTATGAATTTAAGCCATAGTATAGCTTCCCTCTCCCTTTTCTATAAATATTTTCATGGTAATTGTTCTGATGAGCTTTCCTCTTTTGTACCTAGACTTTATGAATTTAAGCCATAATATAGCTTCCCTCTGCCTTTCTATAAATATTTTCATGCTAATTGTTCTGATGAGCTTTACTCTTTGGTACCTAGACTTTATGAATTTAAGCCATAATATAGCTTCCCTCTTCTTTTTCTATAAATATTTTCATGGTAATTGTTCTGATGAGCTTTCCTCTTTGGTACCTAGACTTTATGAATTTAAGCCATAATATAGCTTCCCTCTGCCTTTTCTATAAATATTTTCATGGTAATTGTTCTGATGAGCTTTCCTCTTTTGTACCTAGACTTTATGAATTTAAGCCATAGTATAGCTTCCCTCTCCCTTTTCTATAAATATTTTCATGGTAATTGTTCTGATGAGCTTTCCTCTTTTGTACCTAGACTTTATGAATTTAAGCCATAATATAGCTTCCCTCTGCCTTTCTATAAATATTTTCATGCTAATTGTTCTGATGAGCTTTCCTCTTTGGTACCTAGACTTTATGAATTTAAGCCATAATATAGCTTCCCTCTGCCTTTTCTATAAATATTTTCATGGTAATTGTTCTGATGAGCTTTCCTCTTTTGTACCTAGACTTTATGAATTTAAGCCATAGTATAGCTTCCCTCTCCCTTTTCTATAAATATTTTCATGGTAATTGTTCTGATGAGCTTTCCTCTTTGGTACCTAGACTTTATGAATTTAAGCCATAATATAGCTTCCCTCTTCCTTTTCTATAAATATTTTCATGGTAATTGTTCTGATGAGCTTTCCTCTTTTGTACCTAAACTTTATGAATTTAAACCATAATATAGCTTCCCTCTTCCTTTTCTATAAATATTTTCATGGTAATTGTTCTGATGAGCTTTCCTCTTTTGGTACCTAGACTTTATGAATTTAAGCCATAATATAGCTTCCCTCTGCCTTTTCTATAAATATTTTCATGGTAATTGTTCTGATGAGTTTTGCTCTTTGGTACCTAGACTTTATGAATTTAAGTGCAGTACCAGATTGGTGAAAAGGTCTCACCATTTTACGCTTGAACTGGCTAGATGTAACCGTAAGTTCTATGCTAACAGTTTCTTCTATCGCACTTCTCGCTTGTGGAAATCTCTTCCAACTTCTTGATTCCCAGTCAACTGCTCATCAAAAATGTCAATGGAATGTCAATCGTTATCCTCTGTCTCTCTTCTTCTTCTTCTCTCTTTAATAATGTTTTCTTTTTCTTATTCTTATATTCTCTTGCACCGCGCTCCCCCGTGTCACAGTGGCTTTATTGCCTTGCTTGGGGTGAAATGATTAAAATAAATTCTGTGTTCCAAAACGGATATTATGTCCGTTTAAATTATTATCAAAAACAAAAAGGAACTTCCGTTTGTGGGTGTATGTGTGTAGAGGATATCATGTGTATGTAGGTGTGCATTACAGAGCCAGAAAGAGAAGGAGAGAGAGAAGTTGAAAAGAAAGAGGCAAAGAGTGAGTGAGTGAGTGAGAGAGAGAGAGAGAAAGAGAGAGAGAGAGAGACAGAAAGTGAGAGGGAGGTTGACTTTCTATTTCGCTTCTTGTATTTTAGTAGCAGCAGGCCCAAATCCCTGCGGGCAGTCACGTTTGTTCCAGAAAGAAATGAGGCCATGACATACTTTTGTGCGACTCTGTTATTTCATAGGTGCATATTTATCGATCGATCGATCTATCGATTTATTTTACAAAATATATTTCCCTCTACTCATAATGCACAAAAATATACTGCTGAGCAAAATATATATACGTGCGCGCACGTGTGTGAATAGATGCAGTTGAATTAAAGTCAGAGGAAGGTCGTTTGAAAATGTTTTCGTTCGCTGTGGAACATTTTCCTGTTTTTTTTTTTTTTTTTAAAGTGGAGGTGGTTCGACACAAGCTTTCAAGACAAATAATCAAAACATATATGTGGGTAATCGCATGGTTTAATTCTACTTTGAACTGTTAGGACACACACACACACACACACACACACACACACACACACACACACACATATATATATATATATATATATATATATATATATATATCAAAGTGTAGAAGAACGAACAGTAAGATCACAGCGTTCAAAACATTAATTTAAAAAAAACAGTGCTTAATACAAAAAGTAGAACCGTAAATATTTCTTTTTTTCTTATGCAGTGTTACATTAGAAGATGCACATAAAAAAGGTTTTCCTTTTTTGACGTTGAAACAAAAATGTACTATTTTGTAGTGGATATGTACATGTTCTGATGTAACACTGCATAATATATATATATATATATATATATATATATATATATATATATATATATATATATATATATAATATATATATATATTATCGTCGATAAAAAACAACAGACGACATGTGTTGAACGGATGTCAAAATTCATTGAAAAATGCCCCCCAACCCTACCTAGACTTAACCTCTTATTCGAAAGTAACTCATAATTGATACAATAATAGTTAATAAAAATGAACACACTACCGCCCCTGTTTAAATGATTGGATTTCTCTGTATCTTTGGCAACAAAAAATTATGAATTGTATGTGCGTTTAAAACTCAGTAAATTTAAAAATAAGTTATTTCAAAATTTTCTTGAAGATAAAGCAGAACTAATGCTTTTAATTTAATTATATAATTAAATTTGAAGTTTTTAGCTTCGGTTTTTGAAACATGGTAATTCTTGTGTAGCGAAGAAACCATATTTTAAATCAGTTAATTTATAATATTTATGCTCTGTTAATTTTCATTGAGCATTGTTTTGTAAAAATAAAAATATCAATAACAAAATCTGATTATATTAAAAGTATGTCATATCTTCTTTCTTTTTATTATAATATATATATATATATATATATATATATATATATATATATATATATATATATATATATATATGTCAGTGTAGCTAAACAGAAATCATAACCCCACCCAACTTTAACCGACTTTAAATTTGCTGCACAAAGATACATTTGCTTTCTGCATTCGTAGAAAAGCCAACACCCCCTTAATAATAAAAAAAAATTGGGAAATCTCTTAACATTACCAACATAACTTAAAAATAGTGTAATTCTATTTTTTTTGTAAGTTATTCTTAGCATCGCTCCAGAATGGAACAGAGCTCCGAATCTTAAGTTTAAACTTTAAAGTTAAGTTTTAAGATTTAAGCTCCTGTTTCGAGACAGTAATTTCTGTGTCGTGATGGGGACATATTTTTTTAGAAAATAGTTATAATATTATGCTCTACTTTGTATCGATTATATGCTCACTGTTCTTTTCTATAATTTGAATATATATATATATATATATATATATATATATATATATATATATATATGTGTGTGTGTATATAATTATTTATTTAAAAATATGATTCCAACACGCTACATAAAAGTTCTCATGTTTCAAAACAAGAGCCGAAAACTTCAATATAATTATTTGAATTAAATTGAATTAAAGTAAGCACTGTTCCATCTTCAAGCGAAATTTTTTTTGGGAATAACTTATTTCTAAAATTTACGTGTTTTAATAGCAGATTCATTATTGAAATCAAAATTTCCATGGTAACGGCCAGCGCGATTATTCATATAGAGATGGGTGCAGGCTGTTAATAATTTGTATCAGTATAGAGTTACATTCATAGGTGTCAAGTCAGGGTAAGGTTGGGGTGTCTAAATTTAAAATGGAAGATGATTTCGTCTAGTCTGGTTTACGTGTCTATGCAGATTTTTTTTTTTCTGAAAGGGTTTTGTGTATATAAAAAAAAACTGCCGTTATATATATATATATATATATATATATATATATATATATATATATATATAAGAGAGACAGAGAGAGAGAGAAAGAATAAATAGAGTCAAAATCTACAGTTCGTAGCATTTACATTTTAAAAAGAGCTCAATACAAAGTAGAGCAAAATATTATTATAATATTTTTATTATAAGAGATTTTAATACAAACATTTTAAATCGCTACACAAAAGTTTTTATGTTTCAACACTACGATTGTACTTCTTCAGACAGTGGTGAGTAACTGGTGATAAAATCATTTTATTAGGTCAATTTAAGAATAAATGGTTATCTTTTTATAATTGCCCTAAAAAAATAATTTTATCACCAGTTACCTACCATCGCCTGAGGGATTACGATCATAGTATTGAAATATGAAAGCTTTTGTGTAGCGACTTAAAATGTTTCCATCATAAAATAATATATATATATATTTTAAGTTTATAGATTTTTTTTTTATACATACACATATTTAAGTAAATGCTCTGTTTATAATAAACAGTATTAAACAACATTTACCGGCCTGAAAGTCCGAGAAATTTTCACAGAAAATATTTGTCCTCCGACAGGATTCGAAACAATCATACGGAACAATCATTTAGCTTGACGTGCCTTTACCGATTTGGCCACGATACGGTTGGAAGGTCGAATTTACTGTATTTAAACTTAAATCTTCCATGGATCACTCACGTACATTCATATCTGCTCATGGCATATTAAATATATATATATATATATATATATATATATATAATATCAAGAACTATGTTTGGAAAACTAATGACAAAAAGTAAAAAACGAAACACGTCACACAAAAAGTTATTTTATACTTTGTCAGAAAATTCCATAACACACACACACACACGTATATATATATATATATATATATATATATATATTAAAAAGTCAGTGCTCGATACAAAAAGTAGAGCATAATATTATAATTATTTTCTTTTTTAAAAATATGATTCCAGAAATTTCTGTTTCAAAACTGAAACTAAAGTTGTAAATTTAATTATAAAATTTAACCTTAAATCCAAAGTTTCGTTCCATTGTCAAGCGATGTTAGGAATCCTAAAAATCATTGGCCAATGCATTTTCATAGTAAAAATCATGGGCCAATTTATTTTTGTAGTAACAATCATTTCAAATAAATTTTCATAGTAAAAATCATTGGTCAATATATTTTCATAGTAAAAATCATTGGCCAATATATTTTCATAGTAAAAGTCATTTCCAATGCATTTTCCTAGGAAAAATAATTTCCAATGCATTTTCATAGTAAAAATCATTTTCATAGTAAAAATCATTTCCAATGCATTTTCATAATAAAAATCATTTCCAATGAATTTTCCTAGTAAAAATCATTTCCAATGCATTTTCATAATAAAAATCATTTCCAATGCATTTTCATAGTAAAAATCATTTCCATTGCATTTTCAAAAATCATTTCCAATGTATTTTCATAGTAAAAATTATTTCCAATGGATTTTAATAGTAAAAATTATTTCCAATGCATTTTCATAGTAAAAATCATTCCCAATGCATTTTCATAGTAAAAATCATTCCCAATGCATTTTCATAGTAAAAATCATTCCCAATGCATTTTCATAGTAAAAATCATTTCCAATGCATTTTCATAGTAAAATCATTTACAGAATAGTTCTATATAAACTTTTATTGTCACTTCATTTGAAAGCACGTGAGTGAATGAAAGTTTTGTTGTGGCTGTTTATTACATCCACCTGTTATGATATAAGTATCTGTACTTCTTGATAAGAAGTACAGATAGAATTAATAATAATAATAATAATAATAATAATAATAATAATAATAATAATAATTAGAAGAAGAAGAAGAAGAAGAAGAAGAGGCGAGAGAACAACAACAACAACAATATGCGGATCTTTTTAACCATTATTTTGTTTTTTCCCCCTCCAGCTATTGCGAAAACGTTTCGATAATAAATGACTAAGAAACGTATGATTATCAAACAGGATCGCTCGCACCCACAGTCTTCCCTCCCCTTCTCTCTCTCTCCCCACTCTTGCTCATTTTTCTCATTTCTCTCCTCTCTCTCAACTCTCCCCCCCTCTCTCTCTCTCCCACTACACACACACACACACACACATACACAGAAGAATCACATTTCGAAGCAGTCTTATTATTAGGCATCGTTCCGCTCAGAATAAAATCGATTCTTTTCTTGAAGTTGCTACGTGACAACTTACACGTGCCTTCCACAGAACGGGGTTTACATACCGAGGACTGCACCACCACCGCCTCCTCCACGTTCGATTCTCCTCATTTTTGTCCAAAAGTTCCCAGCGGTCTCGTTTCAGAAAACCCGTGACTGAATACACAGTTGAGAAAACAGTTTTTCGCTGGAAACTTTTGCACACACCGAGTACTACGTGGACTTTTTGCATCATTGGATATCAAGTGACAGCAATTTTCCCCAATATTCCAACACCTTCTTCAGTATTCTCTATTATTAGCAGACCTTCTTTATTTTTAAATAATTTTTCATGTCAGCATTATCTGGTTGCATCCAATAGTGAATTCAAGTGACAGCTAATAATATCCCCAATACTCCAGCACCCTCCGCAGTATTTTTTTATCAGTTATCTCTTTTTTTTTGTTAAAATTTTCACATCACTAGTATCTGGACTAATTCACTCGTGTTTTGTTTGTCATTATAGATAAACATCGACCTGGTTTATACATTGATTTTATTGTTGAAGAAAACTAGAATCTTTTTTGAGATAATTATGTTTTAGTGATGCAAGTCTTACGAATTAACCCATAGCTGAGGGGAGAAGTGGTGGTTTCTTACCTAATCCGAATTTGATAAACAAGAAATTATAATGTGGATATGAATAGGGGGCTCAATCCCATATTACAATCAATATGTAAACTGATCCCTCACTTTGTAGCCACGATAGTTTATATATATTTATATTCCAGAGAATGTAAATAAATCTAAAAGACATGCCTACAAGAAATTATAATTATAATGTGGATATAAAGTGAGGGACTTATTCTATATTATAATCAATATATAAACTGCTCCCTCACTTTGTGGCCATGGTAGTTTCTATGCATTTATATTCCAGAGAATGTAAATAAATCTAAAAGACATGCCTACAAGAAATTATGATTGGATATAAAGTAAGGGACTTATTTTGTATTACAATAATACATAAACTGCTCCCTCACTTTGTGGCCGCGGTAGTTTCTATACATTGATATTCCAGAGAATGTAAATAAATCTAAAAGTATGCCTGTGTAGCTAATCAATATTTCATCGATTGATTGATTCGTTTTCTATGGTTTATCAACTACTTGCAGATTATTTAAAGCCAGAAAATAATTTTAAATTGTAAGAATTGTTTTTAGATAATAATCGTTTAGTGATATAAGTCTTACTAATTAACCCATAGCTGGGGAGAACAGGTGGATTCAAACCTTCCTCAAGGGCATTTGTGCATCAGTGAATATAACGAATCTAACCAGAATTGGAACTCGGCTCTCCGATTAACAATTCTGAGCCATTATCCATTACACTCTGGCCAGTATTATGATTACTTGCATTATTTACATTATTTAGACTGTTATCCTCATCTTCATTGCCATATTTACAACGTTTCGGCCTCTATATCTCTGAGATGAGGTTTATGATTACTTGCATTATTTACATTATTCAGACTGTTATCCTCATCTACATTGCCATATTCACAGCTTCTCGGCGTCTATATCTCTGATATGAGGTATTATGATTACTTATATTATTTACATTATTCAGACTGTTATCTTCATCTACATTGCCATATTCACAGCTTCTCGGCGTCTATATCTCTGAGATGAGGTATTATGATTACTTTCATTATTTACATTATTCGGACTGTTATCCTCAACTTCATTCCCATATTGACAATGCTTCGGTCGTTGTACGCTCCGGCCTTCTTCAGGTGATTTGAATGTTGGACAGAACCCTTTATTTCGTCAACTGGTGTAGATTGTTCTAGTTCCACGTGTCATGACTCTTCTGGATGTCTCAGTATATCTTTATCCACATGGCACAGTGGATAAAGACGTTAGTTAGACCTAGTGACTAGACACAAAGAGTTGTGTGTTTAATACCAGGACACAGCAATGATGAACCAAAAAATTGGAGAGTTCAGTTAAAGGGAAATAACTAATTGTCGCTTCTGGATGCCTTCCGCCAACTTTGAGCTTCAAAAATTCAAATATAATATCAATCGTAATCTACTGTCTTCCTGATTACTCTTCTAATGTCGCTTACTTCTCGCTCGTGGAACACTCTTCCAACTCTAGGCTTTACAGCCAACTTTGATCTTCAAGAATTTAAATGCAATATCAATCGTTATCTACTGTCTGCCTGATTACTCTTCTATTGTTCTCGCTCTCTTCTCGCTCGTAGAACACTCTTCCAACTCTAGGCTTTACAGCCAAATTTGATCTTCAAGAATTTAAATGCAATATCAATCGTTATCTACTGTCTTCCTGATTACTCTTCTATTGTCGCTCACTTCTCGCTCGTGAAACACTCTTCCAACTTTAGGCTTTACAGCCAACTTTGATCTTCAAGAATTTAAATGTAATATCAATCGTAATCTACTGTCTTCCTGATTACTCTTCTATTGTTCTCGCTCTCTTCTCGCTCGTGGAACACTCTTCCAACTCCATGCTTTCCAGCCAAATTTGACCTTCAAGAATTTAAATGCAATATCAATCGTTATCTACTGTCTTCCTGATTACTCTTCTATTGTTCTCTCTCCTTAATAATGTTTCTTTCTTTTTCTTATTCTTCCATACTCAGTTACCCCTTGTGTCTTAGTTGCTTTACTGCCTTACTCTGGGTGAAATGATTAAAAAAATTACTTTCAATATTTCTTTCTCGTTCGGAAAATCTACCGCCATTAATGGCTTCGAGTTCATACGTCGCTTTGCTGTTAAGTGTAAACTGTTTTATTGAATAGTCCAAGAATAGATTGAATAAATGAGAGTTGCAGCAGCTGCGGTCGTCAGGGAGGCAATTCCGATCATCAGAATTCTTTAACGTTTCGGCTGGTTTCATTTTTTAGCTGGGGGGGAAGGAAAACATCGCAAAAAATTATTGCCATGGAAGTTAGCCAAACCAATGTTTAAGTTTGTCTTAATTTGTTTTCTTTCTTCTAGAATATATTTGAAAAAATTCCTTCGATTCTTTCATTCCTGTTTTGCGTCCTTCCTCCCCCTTCTTCCTGCTTCTCTTCAATCCCCTTCCGCTTTCTCTTTCCTACGTCTCCCCCTCCTTTTAGACACCTCTCTTTCTTCTTTCGCCGCCGCCTTCTCTTTTCTTTTCTCCGCCCTTACCTCCTCTTTCTCTTTCCTCTCCTCTTTCTCTTTCCTCTCCTCTTCCTTTTTCCCGTTTTCTTATTTACTCTCTCCACCTTCCTGACTTTCCTCTTTCTTCTCCTCCTTCACATTCTTCTTCTTCTTCTTCTTCTTCTTCTTCTTCTTCTTCTCTTTTATTACCTTCGTATTTCTCCTCCTTATTGCTTCTTTTATTCCTTTCTCCACCTCTTTATTCGCTCTTTCATCATCATCTTCTTCTTCCTCCTCCTCCTCCTCCTTCTTCTTTGCCTCCTTCTCTTTCTTCTTCTTTTTCCTCTTCTTCTTCCTTCTTCGCCTCCTCCTCTTCTTAGATTTTATTATTATTATTCGATTCATCATCTTTTTCTTCTTCTTCTTCTTCTTCTTCTCTCTTTCATATTCCCCCTATTTTATTTTTTCCTCCTCCACTTGTTCCTTCTCCCAACTCTTCTCTTTTTTCTTCACGCTTTTCCTTCCTCTCCCCCTTCTACCTTATCCCCTCGTCCACTGCCTCCTCCTTCTCGTTATTGTGTCTTTTTCCCTTTCTCCTCCTCTTTTTCCTTCCTGGTTTTCTTCCCTTATTTTTCTTGTTATTCCTTTCCCATTCTCCACTTCTTCTTTCTCCCACTGCTTTTCTTTTTTCTTCACTCTTTATCCTTCTCTCCTCCTCTCCTCATGTCTTCGTCCTTTATCCTCCACCTTCTCCTCCTCCTTTAACTTCTTTTCCCTTTCTCTCTCTTATTTTTCTCCCCCTACTCTTTCTTCTTGTATCAGGCTTTGATGTAAGAGTTGAGCCGTCTTTTTTTCATTTCATGTTTCAAATTTTAGCGGAAATAATAATTAGATTCTTTTTAGATTCTTTCATTCCTGTTTTGCATCCTTCCTCCCCCTCTTCCTGCTTCTTTTCAATCCCCTTCCGCCTTCTATCTCCTACGTCCCCCCTCCTTTTAAACACCTATCTTTCTTCTTTCGCCCCGCTTTCTCTTTTCTTTTCTCCGCCTTTCCTCTCCTCTTTCTCTTTCCTCTTCTCTTTCTCTTTCCTCTCCTCTTTCTCTTTCCTCTCCTCTTTCTCTTTCCTCTTCTCTTTCTCTTTCCTCTCCTCTTTCTCTTTCTTGCTACATTGGGAAACGCTATGTTTTTTTTTTTAATAAAAAAAAGGAATTTCATTTTTATTTTATGTGCCACTTCCTTATAGGTGATCATGACTCTCCACAATTTCTTATCATTTACACACGCTCCTTAGGTAGGTTACTCGCTGTTTTCTTTTGTTTCTCTTGCCTTTAATATAACCTGAGAGTGTCAAATTCTCCGATCCATCTTTCCTCATTGTGTGTTCGAGAAATTTCAACTGTCTCTTCTAATTATGTGAGGTGCATTCAAGAAGTTTTGAGATTTTTTTTTTTTTTTTTTTTTGGAGAGGCAATTATAATTTTTCTAAATTACTATAGTTTTAGTATGTAATTATTATACATCTAATGGGCACATGGTTAGAACTTTCGCATTCTGATCATGAGTCCCGGGTTCGAATCTCACCAGGGTCGATTTGACAGGAAAGACTTCCTGATGTTATCGAACTGGAGGGGTCGATCCCAGCGTGCGGCACCTTTGGAAAGTGCCTGAAAACCATACTGAAATTGTGTAGACGGAACTCTTGGGTCTGTCAATAGCTGTGATAGAACGAAGTTGCAAGTCATTGTGGTTGAGGGCTTGAGCGTGCTGGCATTGTTCAAATTGCTGATCACGCTAGATATCACGTTCTTTCTCAGAAACTTAACTACGGTCTGCTCAGCATAGTTGCAGTTGGACATGAATAAAATAAGCACAAATGTTTCCTAGTAGACGGGTAGCCTCAAATATGAGTGGTCAGCTTTACTATACATCTAATAAGTTGACTTGCCAACTCCTGTTATTCCAGATTGAAGAAGATTGTAAAAGTTCTTGAAACCCACACTGCTAAACGCAGCGAACAAGTTCGCAAAATGAAATCAGGAGTTGAAGACAATTTGGAAGCTCGCTATGTAATAAATTTTTGAGTCAAACTGGGCAAAAATGCTACAGGAACGTATAAAATGCTCCCGACTGCTATGGAAAGACGGCTTGGAAAATTTAATGCTCACAGGACGGGTTGAAAGCAAGAGGAAAACAAAGCATAACCTATCTAGCAAGAGGGCACTTCAGCATGGTGTAATGCTTGTCTCGCTAGATCAATTACGACTGAATAGTGAGTTTGATCTTCACTGGGTACACCATACTCTCGGCTTTGTGCTTAAAAGATCGCCATAACATACCTAGCAAGTTTTAGTAAATGGATGGTTGAATAAGGTTTAGGAGAGATAACGAAACAAAAAAATTATTAACGCTATAAAGGTTAAGAAGTTGTGGAGAGCCACAATCATCAGCATCGTGAAGGGTCACGGCACATAGAAGATTATAGACTTTCTTTTTTATTCACGTCTTCTATTCGTGTTACTGTTAAATACGATATGCATTCAAGAATTTTTTTAGACATTTTTTGGAGAGGCAATTATAACTCTCTTAAGTTATTGTAGATTTAGTATATAATTACTATACATCTAATAAGTTGACTTGCCAACTTTTGTTATTCCATATTAAAAGAGACGGATGAAAAAGCTCTTTGAGGACACCCTACTTTGAAGGCAACCTACGGCATGTCACAGCGAACAAGTTCGCAGAATGCAATCAGGAGGTTAAGACGATTTGGAAGCTCGCTATGCAAAGTTTGAGCAAAGTTTGTTCCTGGGTTTCTCAGTGACAAACAAAAGGAAAGACGTGTTGGTGACAGCGGGAGGATGGTTGATGGTCATCAAAACTGTCTCTCGCCCTCCCAACAGTCCAGACCTTGCTCCCTGTGACTTTTGGTTGTTCCTCGAACTGAAGAAAAATCTCACAGGATTTATTTTGAAGACATTGGGAAGAGGAAGTAGTCAAATTCTTCTTGTTCTTAATAGCCTGCTTAGTTTTTGAAAGGCATTTTCCTGTTCCAATACACGTTCGGATTTTGCTGTCGGATTTTCCATCCTCTGTTAAAACACTGCCCAGATAGTTAAACTCCTGTACTCGTTTGATTTCGCAGATCGTATATTGTTTTTTTCTCTTATTGGCAGCTATACAATCTTCTTTCAATTGGGATGCATTTTTCCTGATTCCAATGTGTCTTCGGATTTCGGTGTCACTTTCATTATCTGTTATAAAAATTTCTTTATTTCGACGTCTCCATTTTTGTAAGTCACATCCTGAGTTGCCCTTCTTGATAACGACCAACATTCTGATGACACAAACATTTACACTTGTCTCGATTATCACACTTGTGAAGTCAAATTGGCAGATGATCTAAAAAAATGAGTTACAGTCTGTTGTTAACTGAAGCAAAGAATGGCTTGTTAATTTTAACGTCTCTAAACCAAAACTGCTCTCCATTAATCATCTAAGAGGATCCTTTCTGCATGGCTGATGCTAACCTCCAGGAGAACGACTCGTTGCGCCTTTTCGGGCTAACATTCTCGTCTGGTATGGAGTCGAATAACTGTTATGGGACCTTATCCGTAAGAACATAATGGACTATTTCTTACGTAATAAATACTGCTCCTCAAGAGGAAGCAGGGAGTCTGGAGTTCCGTCTGAAGTCTGAGTTCAGTCTGAAGTCTGGAGTGAAGTCCGTCAGGAGTCTGTCAGTCAGTCAGCGAGCGAGTCAGTCAGTCGAGTCAGAGGCAGTCCGAAACAGAGTCGTGTTCAGACAATTACTACTAAACCTGACTGTTCGTACTAACACTTTTCTACCTCTCTGTATATATTCCTGTTTGTAATATATCTGTGTTATTCCATATCCGTGTTCGAGTTATTCTTTATTGGTTCTACCTTGGACTATCACCGTGGTACAAGGAACCGGACCATAACACTAACACTTTCTACTCCTCTGTATATATTCCTGTTTGTAATATATCTGTGTTATTCCATATCCGTGTTCGAGTTCTTCTTTATTGGTTCTACCTTGGACTATCACCGTGGTACAAGGAACCGGACCATAACACTAACACTTTCTACTCCTCTGTATATATTCCTGTTTGTAATATATCTGTGTTATTCCATATCCGTGTTCGAGTTCTTCTTTATTGGTTCTACCTTGGACTATCACCGTGGTACAAGGAACCGGACCATAACACTAACACTTTCTACTCCTCTGTATATATTCCTGTTTGTAATATATCTGTGTTATTCCATATCCGTGTTCGAGTTCTTCTTTATTGGTTCTACCTTGGACTATCACCGTGGTACAAGGAACCGGACCATGACAATAACGATATCAAATTTATTACTAAGTCTGCCGCTAAAAAAAAAGTTGGTTCACTGTGTCGTACTAGACAATTTTTTATCCCCAATTTTTATCTTATATATCTATAAGTATACCATTTGTCCATGCTTTGAATATTACTGCAACATATGGTCCAGTCCCCCTGCTATATAATTAGAGATTCATTATAAAGTCCAAGGAACAATCAGCAATACTATTCGTCCTGACCTGGCATCTCGGCTTCTGTCATTTCTGACCGCCGTAAAGTTGATTCGTTTTGCCTTTTCTATAAATAATTTCATGGTAATTGTTCGAATGAGCTCTTCGCTATAGTACCTAAACTTCATTAATATAAACGCAATACTACATTAGCAAAAAGGTCTCATCAATTTACAGTTGAATTGGCTTGATGCAACCGTAAGCTCTATGCTAATAGTTTCTTTTCTCGCACTTCTCGCTTGTGGAACTCTCTTCTAACTCCATGCTTTCCAGACAACTTTGATATTCAAAAATTTAAATGCAATATCAATCGTTATCTACTGTCTGCCTGATTACTCTTCTATTGTTCTCGCTTACTTCTCGCTCGTGGAACACTCTTCCAACTCTAGGCTTTACAGCCAAATTTGATCTTCAAGAATTTAAATGCAATATCAATCGTTATCTACTGTCTTCCTGATTACTCTTCTATTGTTCTCGCTTACTTCTCGCTCGTGGAACACTCTTCCAACTCTAGGCTTTACAGCCAAATTTGATCTTCAAGAATTTAAATGCAATATCAATCGTTATCTACTGTCTTCCTGATTACTCTTCTATTGTTCTCGCTTACTTCTCGCTCGTGGAACACTCTTCCAACTCTAGGCTCTACAGCCAAATTTGATCTTCAAGAATTTAAATGCAATATCAATCGTTATCTACTGTCTTCCTGATTATTCTTCTATTGTTCTCGCTTACTTCTCGCTCGTGGAACACTCTTCCAACTCTAGGCTTTACAGCCAAATTTGATCTTCAAGAATTTAAATGCAATATCAATCGTTATCTACTGTCTTCCTGATTACTCTTCTATTGTTCTCGCTTACTTACCGCTCGTGGAACACTCTTCCAACTCTAGGCTTTACAGCCAAATTTGATCTTCAAGAATTTAAATGCAATATCAATCGTTATCTACTGTCTTCCTGATTACTCTTCTATTGTTCTCGCTTACTTCTCGCTCGTGGGACACTCTTCCAACTCTAGGCTTTACAGCCAAATTTGATCTTCAAGAATTTAAATGCAATATCAATCGTTATCTACTGTCTTCCTGATTACTCTTCTATTGTTCTCGCTTACTTCTCGCTCGTGGAACACTCTTCCAACTCTAGGCTTTACAGCCAAATTTGATCTTCAAGAATTTAAATGCAATATCAATCGTTATCTACTGTCTTCCTGATTACTCTTCTATTGTTCTCGCTTACTTCTCGCTCGTGGAACACTCTTCCAAATCTAGGCTTTACAGCCAAATTTGATCTTCAAGAATTTAAATGCAATATCAATCGTTATCTACTGTCTTCCTGATTACTCATCTATTGTTCTTACTCCTTAGTAATGATTTTTTTTTTATTCTTTCACACTCAGTAATCTCTTGTGTCTTAGTGGCTTTACTGCCTTGCATGGGATGAATTTGATGTTTTTTTAAAATAGTTGACTTTTACGTCTCCAATTTGTATCCGACATGTTGTCATGTCCCTTTTGCTTACATGTTTAATAAATGGTATTTTTAGTTTTCGTGGGTAGAACATCTCTCTTGCCTCAATTCTTTTCTTTATCTGTGTGGAAATTGTCCAGCATACACTGTCATATTAGAGACTGAATTTTGCATAGCATTTCAGCACTCTTTTCTTGATTTCTAACGGAATTTTCTTTCTTTTATTTTATTAATACAGTAGAATCCCTGACAACCGGACTAAGAATGCCTTCTGGAGACAAGGAATTGGTTACAAAGTCCGGATATGAATAAAAGAACTAAAATCAGATTTAACATTTATTTTCATTGTTTTATAGTAAACAAAATAAGCTAATGGCGAGTGAAATATAACGGAATTGATTTTAAGGAAAAAGAAATAAATTTATTAAATTAATTATGCCACGTATGCAAAACAAATAATGTAACAAGGATTTTTTTAATCGCTGTTGCATGATTATTCTTTGTCTTCTAATGTCATTCTCAACTTTTTCCGCATTTCGTTTTGCTTTTATTCTTGAATTTTTTAAACGAAAGCCACTTTTTAACTCTGCGTGGGTTATTGCAATCGTCATAGCTGAATGCTGGCTTTCTTTCCATAAAACTGACAACCTTTTTAATAGCTTTTTCAATTTCAGTCCAGGTTTCATCACAATCATATTTTTTTATTTCCTTGTTCATTATGACAGTGTGAACGGTGGAGAATAGTTTCTTTGGAAGATTTTATATCATACAATGTTGACATTCCTATATTGAACTCAGCCATTAGTTACAATGAACTTTCACCAGCGTCTAGTCTTTTAAAATTTTCACTTTTTGCAGTAACTTCAAAGTTGTTCATTTCCTCTCATTCCCATCATCTTTTGCATCAATACAAGCCATTAGGGTGAAATAAACATAAGCAATTATCCAAAGTAAATTTCTCGAGAAACAGATCTTTTCAAATCAGTTACATATCACCCAAATAGTTCAAATATACACATCAAAATCATGTCAGGATATGCGGGATTCCGGATATGAGGCACTCCGGATATGAGGGATTCCGAATACGAGGGACTCCGGATATGAGGGATTCCAGATACGAGGGACTCCGGATATGCGGGATTTCGGATATGAGGTACTGCGGATATGAGGGATTAGGATAAGAGGAACTCCAGATATGCGGGATTCCGGATATGAGGAACTCCGGATATGCGGGAACCCGGATATGAGGCACTCCGGATATGAGGGATTCCGAATATGAAGGATACCGGATATGAGGGATTCCGGTTATGAGGCACTCCTTATATGCGGTATTCCGGATATGAGGCACTCCGGATGTGCGGTATTCCGGATATGAGGCACTCCGGATAAGAGGGATTCCGGATATGAAGGATTCCGGATATGAGAGATTCTACTGTACTTTGTTTAGTTTTTGGAAGGCGTCTTTCGATATTGCAATATGCGTTAAGATTTTCGTGTTGCATTTTCCGTCGTCCATTAAAACACTGTCCAGATATTTAATGTCCTATAATTGTTTGACGTTGGTCTATCTCATTCGTAGATTTCTCATATATTTGATGGTAATTTTATACTTTTATTCTTGTTTCATTTATTGATTTCTATTATTATCATTTAAAGTAATAATAATAATAATAATAATAATAATAATAATAATAATAATAATAATAATAATAGTAAACACTATTTCCGCAGAATGTCTGTCTTAATTGTAAAAACGCTTGATACCATTAAGTTGAATTAAAAAGATTTTTTTACTCCTGTGGCAGTGGAGACTTCTGGTGTTATTGGCCCTCGTTCGATGGCGTTCCTTCGGAGGATTGGCGCGATTGCGTCTCGATTAAGGGACGAGACTCGTGAAACGGAGTGGCTCTTGCAGCGTGTCTCACTGGCGATGGTTCGAGGTAATGCTTTCTCCATCATTGCGGCTGGCAGAGGATAGCAAAAAAAATTATTTATAGTTTCCGGAATTGTCATCAATGGTCAATTTACTGTTAATATTTCGAAAAGCTTTTGCAATCCTTGATCACTCTTGAGAAATCAATGAAACGCTGTCTAAGCTACATTGTATACGTTATAAATTCAAATTAACAAAAAAAATATTCATATCGAATTGAGTTTGCGAGACACGTGTAAGATGAAAGCGTGAGAATTGCTTAGAGAAAAAAAGAAATACCATTTTCAAACCAAAGTAGAAAAAAAATAATCCTACTAGTTTGTTTTTTTTTTCGTATTTTCCGTGGAATTAGGGAAGTCCATACTTGGTGAAACTATACTGTATCAATTCTATTAAAGACATTTTCGTTACTTGCTATTATCATTTGTTCAGCTACCAGTATTTAGTTGAATTTGTGCTGGTTGGTCAATTTTATTTCACGTTGTCTTCAAGTTATATTTAAACAATTTTTACAAGTTTATTTTGTTTTCCTTTTCTTTTCTTAACTGTTGAAAAATATTGGAAGAGTTACGTCAATCATTTTATTTAATAATAATAATAATAATCGAAATCTCAAAAATGTGGCACATGGGAACATCAACAATCCCCGTTGTAGTTGAAGCCTTCGGATTGTTTGGAAAAAATTCCAGTAGACTCATTGAAACTAATAATAATAAAAGCCCATGCCTTACCTGCCGCAGGGCTCCGTCCCTATGCTGGTGGTATCACGGCTACGACTAGCTTGGACCGGCTCAGACCAGCTTGGACCAGCTATGAAAACACTGGGGCCGCCACGTTAAAAACTGACCTTGTGTCACAACCTGACTCAGTGGGGGGGGGACAAGTAAATATCCTTAAAGAATATACAAATAATTGTAAATCTTTTATTATTATTATTATTATTATTATTATTATTATTATTATTATTATTATTATTATTTTATTTCCTTTGATTTCTGATCTGTACTCATTTCGTTCCGGGTCCCACCCAGGGACCTAAGGTTAGAAATGGCATCATGACATTTTCCAATGACCAATTAAAACAAAAAAAAAGCATACAAACATTTTTTAGATAGATAAAGCTCTTCGTAAGGTGTGGGCTGTACTCGTGAGAACAATTTTTTTGTATTTCTTTAAAGCATGGACTTCCAGGAATCCCTTCAATTACTCTACTGGAATCTTTTCCAACCAATCCGAGGGCTCCAACTACAACGGGGATTGTTGATGTTCCGATGTGCCACACTTTTGAGATTTCGATTTCAAGGTCCTTGTATTTTGATAGCGTTTTGAAGATCTTGAAAGATACATTGCAGGGACTGCCATATCAATAAGGAGGCCCTTTTTGTGTACGATCTCTAATAATAATAATAATAATTATTATTATTATTGTTATTATTATTTTGCTGTTGTTAGTCTCATGTTTTCTCTTTCTCAGGTCTACGTCTCCACCGCAATTCTATGCTTCTCCTGAGTTGTGGCCATTTTTTTCTTTAATGTACATCTTTTTTATTATTCTTAATGATAAGAATAATAATTGTTAGCATTTTTGTAGTTTTGCCTTTTGTTGATGAAACAGATCGATCAATAGATCGATTCGTCACATTTCCTTCTTTTTTTTTTCAAATGAATATGCATATTGTCCAATCAACATTCTCCAATGTCATTTGACACACAATCTCCCGCCCTGTATCCTCATCACCACCCCTATAACATCCCAACTACTCTCGTGAGTGTATGTTTGTTTATGTTAGTGTGTGTGTGGGGGGGGAATCTTTGTGCATGTTGTAAACAACATTCCAATCAGCTGTGTTAGGCTACTCGACCCCATCTGCCACACTTTGCATCTGCCATAGTTTTCGCTCACAGAACCCAGACTCATTTGTACCCTATCCCTTGTTTTCCTGCATCTTGTTACTCACCACCCGCATTTTGCAGATTTGTATCTGTTTGTGAAGTGCATATATTTGCATATTAGTCAAATTTGCCTCACCCGCGCCACACCAGATATTGGCCCAAAATATGGCCTTGCAAAGTCGATATACAGACGCCATTGAAGCCAAACAGCAAAACAACTAGAAAACACAACTAATAAAATCGCTAAAAAAGAACTCGAAAAACGATTTTTAAATTGTCGAATTTGCTAAGGAATTTTTTCTTCTGAAATATCGATCCTAATATGAAAAGAAACATCAAAGTCCGCAGAAATATGGGAAAAGCAAGCGATGACTAATAATCCTAAAATGTACAGTGTCGGAAAAAATTAAAAATCTCCCTCGTTGACTTTGCATTCACGGCGCTAGGGTGGGTGGCTTCAGCCCTCTCCTTTTTGCTGAAATTGAGAACGAAACGAAAAACTAAATTTGTTTTCTTGTCAGCAATCTATGACAATGGTACTGATTTGAGTCTGTATCATTTGTTTAAAATCATGACTGCAATTAATTTTCAAAATAAATCAGAGAACTTCATCTTTCATTTTCGAAAGACTAGATTCCAAAACTTTTATAGAGGTTTTCTATGCAACAAAATGTCTATGGATCTTATTCGAAAAAATAAATAAAAGCAAAAAAAAACCCCCCAAAAAACTGTATTTAAAATTAAAAATAAATATGTTTACAGCAGTATAATATATGTGTAATGAAAAAAAGGACTCAGGTGAAGGCTTTAACAAAGCTTTTATTCAACTTATAGCCGTAGTAAACAGAAATAGCTCTCTCGAAGAGGAGAGTAACAAAACAAGGGGAAACCACTCCTGAGTATTCATACCACTTCACACAGGTTGTAAGCGCTCTTGACTAAAATTTAATTAGATATGATAAAATTATGAGTGTTCTGTTTATTTTTCTCTGGGAAATTGATATTAATTTCAACTATATATATCTTTATCTTTTGATTGAATCCCACTCAAACTATATGGATGCGTTTATATCTTCTTCCGAAAGACGGGCCTTTGGTTAAATATCTTTCTACTCGACTGATTTTGTCAGGGAATATCTGATAATTTTTAGTGTATTTTTAGAGTCAAAATAGCGGTTCTTTCCCGTTATCTAATTAATTAATTCTATGATTAATTGATTTTAAGTCAGCATAAAATAATTAGTTTCTAAAATAAACGTGCAATTTTTGTAAGCTACTTACTATCCTCAAATAAATTAATTTCGAATTGTTACATTTAAACAAGCTGCGTGATGTAGAATTTAAAAAATAACCAAAAGAGTAATTGTAACCCACCTTATATATATATATATATATATATATATATATATATATATATATATATATAAGAGGGTAACTCGTCCTTTGTGACGCGTGAAGATTGGGAGACAGTCGGATAATTATCTAGGCGTCCACATGAAAATTTAAGTCGTGTAAAGGCTCTAATATCTGAGTATTATTTTTACTTATACACAGGTTCCGCAAAAATACCTCTAACATATACCACCCATAAATATTAGGTTGGTGCAAAAATAATGTCGTTTTCTCACATAAATTACTATGTGAGAAAACGACATTATTTTTGCACCAACCTAATACCTCCCACGTAATGTTAAGACATTAGTGGCAAGAGTGTCTTCAACTAGCTAATGTCGTACCCTTATGTGGGAAGTATTTCTAGGTGTTATTTGTGGGAGGTATATCTGCCGCATCCTACAAACACACACACACACACACACACATATATATATATATATATATATATATATATATATATATATATATATATATATATATTATGAAATAAATCCGACAACTATTTTAAAATAATTGTCGGACTTTGTCCATTTCATGTGTGACGTCATTTGTTTACATTTGGATACGCTTTGAGCAGATATGAATGTACGCGAAAGATTCATGGAAAATTTAAGTTTAAAGGCAGCAAATTCGACCTTGCTAACGGAACGCTCCTCTGTGGCCAAATCGGTTAAAGGCACGTCAGGCTATATGACGGTTCCGTATAGGATACAGGTTCGATTCCTGTCGGTGAACGAATATTTTCTATGAAAATTTCTCGGTCATTCAGGCCGGTAAATGTTGTTTAATACTGTTTATTATAAACAGTGCATTTACGTGAATATTTGTATGTATAAACATAAAAATGTCTTGATATATAAAATGAGAAACTGGAAAGTTTTTTTTTTTATTGTGACGCGTTTCATCCGGACTGGGCTTTGATGGCGTTTTAACGTCTACACATGCGTACGAAGCGAGAGACGTTCATATCAAAATATACATCAAAGTGGACATTGAGGTTAACACCTTGGGGCGACAGTTTCATGTTTAAATGCGATCGTCAGGCCCGAAAATTGTGTTTAAGTATGAAACAGACTTACTGTTGCTGGAAAATGCTCAGGAAAGACGATGACCTGCTTAATGACAAAAGTACGCAAGTGGAGGCTTTAAGGTCGTGGTCATACAACGTTCGCGGATAGTTTCCTTTTATAGTCCCAGTAAACAGAAATAGCTCTCTCAAAGAGGACAGTAACAAAGCAAGGGGAGACCACTCCTGATTATTCATAACAATATATATACAGGTTGTCACAAAAATGTATACACATTTTGAAGCTTTCTCAAGAAATAATTTAAGCAACTAGAACTAAATATATCTAATTTAAATAAAGGAATATGAGGACATTTTTTATTATAAATGTATGCTTTTAAGATTTTGGCATCGCATGTTTTCAAATTGATGTCCGTAGTAATCCAGACATTGCTGACAAGGCGACGCTGTGGAATCGCAAGAAATAATCAACATTTCGATAGGATCCTCGGACTTCTCTGATAAATTTCCATCACCTTTTCGTGCTTCACAGGGCGTGGTTGACAGAAGGGATTAAGATAAATGTATGCCCTTTTCATTACTTTTGAACACATGATCATCGATTTATGACACAGGAACATAGGTTTACAAAAAAGTCATAACCCTGGTATATATATATATATATATATATATATATATATATATATATTTCAATAAAGGTGCAATTAATTTACAAATTCATGAACTATTCATACATAAAACAAATACAAAGGTTAATGATTTAAATGGCGAGAAATCCATCTTCGCGAACAATTCAAATAATATACAAAAACTCCCAACCTGTTTATGAATGAAAAGATCCTGTTTTATAAATTTCAGTTGCAATAGGTCTTTTTATTTTTACAAGCTTTCGTCTGTTCCTACAGACATCCTCAGGTATGAAATAGATTTTGTTCTTATTACTGAGAACACAGTCTATTTCATACCAGAGGATGTCTGTAGGAACAGACGAAAGCTATTATTATTTTTATATACAGAAATATTACTTAACTGTAAAGGTCAGTTTTTGGTGTTGTGTCCCCAACTTCGAAGTTTCTTGAAATTATCCATTTTTCAAGGATTCTGTTGTTTAAATAAGATTATTTACAATTTTTTAAAATTTTTTCGGGTCTTTTTTTAATCCGTTGGGTACAGGTTCATGAGTTTTACGCTTTTACTCGCGAATGTTCAGGAATTTTTGCTTTTGTTTACATGTTCGTTCGTAAGTGTCATAAATTATCCTATTGTAAATTTTGGAAATTTCTCCCACCCTCTCTCTCTCTCTCTCTCTCTCTCTCTCTCTATATATATATATATATATATATATATATATATATATATATATATATATTATTTTTATATACATAAAAATTACTTGACTGTAAATATCAATTTTTTATGTTGTTTCCTTGACTTCGAAGTTTCTTGGCGGTATCCATTCTTCAAGGAGTTTGTCGTTTAAATAAGTTTATTTATTTTTTTTTTTTGTTTGTTTTTTTTTCAATTTTGTTCACATCTATTTTAATCCGTTCTGTACACGCGCACATTTATGAGTTCTTTGCTTCTTGTGATTCTTGCGATACCACAACGTCGCCTTGTCAGAAATGCCTGGATTACATCGGGCATTAATTTGAAAACATGCGATAATAAAATCTTAAGAGCATTAATATATGGTAGGAGCGGACTCTGTCGTAAAATGAACGACACATTCATAACTACCCTCGTTTCAGGGACAGCGCAACATACCTTCGAGGTGGGTGCGTTTTTGGAACCCCGTTGTGGCCTCTACTATTTTTTAAACACTATTTTTATGGCCACACGCCATTTTTTAAATTATTTTTAAGTTGACGTTACATTGTCAGTCATCAACTAATAATACACATCGTGTATCTGTGGCCACTGCGGTGAGTACTAAGCAGGAAACCCCAACGAGATTGAAACCCCAAAAGGGCTAGTTTCAGCGGCATTTTTTGTACTTTTTTCTACCTAAATTATATTGTGTTATATACCGTACCTATGAACACTAATGGGTATGTCCCAATCCTCATAAATACGTTGGACACTATCGTAAGCAGGGTAATATGTTGTTTAGTAGTCCACCTCTAGCAGTGGTTTACCTACTTCACGCCGCTGGCGAGTATTATATTTTGTTAATGTTATAAAGATTAACATTTCATTTCCAACCTCTGTTTTGGTTATTCCTCATTCAGTAACCCTTTCTAGGTTACAATATATTGTCAATAATCAACTGTAATAATCAACAGGGCCGGTGCTTACTATTCCGAAACTCTCAACCACGTTGTGGATCCATGCCTACTCGGGAGGTGGATGCAGAAGTGCTAACTTCAGTAGCGCTTATTTTTTTTTAATTTTAATTTTCTTTCTAAACAGTTCTTTTAAATCAATTAAGAAGGTAATATATCTTGACAAAATCATTTTTTTTAATCCGAGATCATCTACTAAGGAGGATCTCTGATTTATTTTACTAATAGTAATACTAAGCAGAAGTCCACGACTAGTAATTAAAATAAAATTTTTACTCCCTATTTTTTACATTTCTAGAAAGATAAACCCGAGAAAATAATCGCTTAAAAAATAAAAAAAAGTTTAAAAATTTCAACACATGAAAAATTTTCCCGAAAACTGAAATATTGTTTTTAAAACAAATTTTTTTGAAAATCCCGTTTGTGTTGTGTTGGAATCTTTGTAAAAATGCTTTTTCAGCGGAGATGAGTCGGCGATTAATCCTTTTGGAAATGTAAAAATTTGCGACTTAAATATTTTTTTTGAGTAAAATTTCGTCATGAAAATATTGGTGATTATTACAAAAAAAATAAAAAAAGAAAGTTTAACATTTTCTCAGATTTTTTGGCTTTTTGTACTTTTTTCTATTAGGTTGGTGCAAAAATAATGACGTTTTCTCATATATGTTACTATGTGAGAAAACGTCGTCATTTTTGCACCAATCTAATATATAGTTATATTATCAATCATCCCTATAATAATCGACAGGGGGCCGGTGCTTACTATCCCGAACTTCTCAATCGCGTGGGGGGACTCATGCCTACTGAGGAGGGGAGATGAAGTGCTAATTTCAGGAGATTTTATGCTTTTAAATTGTAATTTTCTTTCTGAACAATTCCTTTAAAATCAATTAAGAGGGTAATATATATCGGTAAAATCATTTTTATTCCGTGATCATCCATTAAGGAGGATCTGTGATTTTTTTTTATTAATGTTAATAATAACCAGAAGTCCAGAGGTAGTAATTAAAATAAAATTTCTAGTCGCTATTTTTTTACATTTCCAGAAAGATAGAACCGAGAAAATGATCGCTTAAAAAAATAAAAATGTTTAAAGATTTCAACACATGAAAAATGTTCCCGAAAACTGAAATACTGTTTTTAAAACAAATTTTTAAGACAATCCCGTTTGTGTTGTGTTGGAATCTTTGTTAAGCTTTTTTTTTCAGCAGAAATGTAACATTAAACATTTTTTCAAGTTAACTCCCTGATTTTTGGTAATTTTTAAAAAGTGCTGCCCTTCCCACCACCTATTCCCACATACACCAATTTTTCTTCGAGGGTGTGTGGACCCGAGATTGGGAAATTTTGAAATCGACACATAGTAGAGAGGGGGCCGTGTATCAAAGTTTCGTGGGTGTGGAAGAGCGAAACCCTAGCACCGACCTTGCCAAGCATACATCTATGCAGACGATACAATAGTGTATGGGTCCACTTCCAAAAATCTAGAAGACCAGAGCCGCCTGGCAGCTGATCTTTTCGCTGTCCCGGCTCTCACAGCTCAATGCGAAGAAGACTAACTTCTGTCATTCGATATCACCAAAAGAAAGCTAGTAACGTTTCATCACTACTGAGCAGACCTCATATTTGCTCCAGTCTTGATAGGCGGTTGCCTCGAACCTATTTGGAGACAAAGCTCTCTCCAGATCTCAAGTCGAACTCGTATATCCGTTTCATCGCTAAGTGTTATATAGGAATAATGTGTCACTGCCGACACTGGAATTTGAACATAGATCACCAGAGAGAAAACACAGATGATCCCATTTTGAATAATTAGATCACGTGATGGTAAAGGAAATGTATATATGGGAATTAGCGTGGTCTCTAAGTGATCACTATTTCTACACTATCCTCTATTACTATACGGTTCGCGATTCTCTTCTCTACGCTATTCTATATACTATTCACTATACTATTTCTCTGTACTGATCACTATTTGAATTACTATTCGGATCGCTATTCGTGCTAGTATTATCAACCAAGTACTATTAGTGCGAGTGCTATTCGAAGGCGTCTGACACTAGTATTGTTCAAGGGCGTTACTATAGTTCTATCTGCGATTACAAAGTCTCTACTACAATGAGCATTACAAAAGTGGCAATCACAAAAGTAAGGATGCAGGAAGAATAGTTGGTTCTATATATCGCTTCAGAAAATACATGAAAATGGCTAATGAATTGGCTGAAAGTGCTTCCGACAATAATCACCAGGTACAGTTTTTTCACACTCTTTGTTCTCAAAAAGGAAAAACTATAAGAGCACTAGAAAAACTGAATGAAAAACTTTCCATATGCATGAACTAAAATGAAACATGTACAAAAATGACTGTTGCCTATATATATATATATATATATATATATATATATATATATATATATGTATGTATATGTATGTGTGTGTGTGTGTGTGTGTGTGTGTGTGTGTGTGAAAATATATAGAAAATAGGAAAGAACTGGTTAGGTAAATAATCCAAAGTTCTTTAGTATTTTTGTTATTATTTTTAAAAAATAGTGCTCGATACAAAAGTAGAGCATAAATATAATTATTTATTTTAAAATATGATTCCAACACGCTACATAAGAGTTCTCATGTTTCAAAACAAGAGCTGAAAACTTCAATATAATTATTTGAATTAAATTGAATTAAAGTAAGCTCTGTTCCATCTTCAAGCGAAATTTTTTTGGGAATAACTTATTTCTGAAATTTACGTGTTTTAATAGCATATTCATTATTGAAATCAATTTTGATTTCAATAATGAATCTGCTATTAAAACACGTAAATAATGAATATGCTGGATCGATGTACTCTACAAGACCGGCTGTTGGTCCTGTCCTGGTTCAGTATTACAGGTTCAATCAAAGTTTACGGTTCACAATGTCAATTCGATTCCACTTTCTTGATCCTGGAGAGCAAATAATAAATCGTAGATCCTGGAAGATTCAGCTGGTCTACCTGCAAGTTCGTTGGGGCGAGAATCGAGACAAGCAGAACAATCAGATATGAACGGAAGTCGAGTCCAAAGGAAAATTTATGTATATGTATATAATGAAGAAATTGGTACAAAAAGGATAATACTTCTTTTTCTTTTCTTTTCTTCTACAAGAAAGTAGTGTATATGAAATTAAAAAAAGAAAACTCCAGGAAAAAAAAAAAAAAAGCACATATCGCAAATAATTCTGAAAGGAGAGGAAGTAGTTTTCGGGTTCACCTTTTTTGTTCTTAGTTGCCGTAATTATTTTACTATCAGAATAATAGAGGGTTCACTGGCAGCATTGCGCCAATTTTGCAGATAACTTGAGTTCACTTCCTCCCTTATTACAGCCGCAAACGGACTCTCTCTCTCTCCCTCGCTCTCTCTTGTCGACTGCTAGTTCAACTCGACTCCGACTGACTCGACTGACTCGACTGACTGTTTTCGACAAACACGCGTTTAAATAAACGCGTGTTAGCGACAAAAAACCGGGGTGTGTGTAACCTTAGAATACAACTTGATTACTGACCTCTCCCACTTCATGATGCAAAGAACAGTCCCTTCTTCTCAATTGGTATTCGATAGTTCATATAAACGGTATTTAGTCACCCACCCACGAGGGCATCATGTGGCACAAGGCCGGTTTAACATGGGGTTTCCGAGCCCGTGGGCTCGGGCAAAAATATGCCCTTTGAACCCGTATAAACGGGTTCAGAGTCGGTATACCACCCCGAAAGAGACTCCGCCCTTCGGCGTAGACTCCTTCGGATTCCTCCACGCCCGTAGGCAGAGAGTTCAACCGATCAGCCGGTCTCCCGACTTCGGACTGAACTTCGGATAGTTCATATAAACACTATTGTTTTGACATTTTATAAATTTTTAATAATTTTGACGAAGCACAGATTCTCTGGGCACAAACTTCACCGCCAATTGTTTTTCTCATCTATAAACAAAATTCTGAGTCTGTCTATATTTCTGAGATGAGATATTATGTACATTATTTACATTATTCGGACTATTGTCTTCATCTTTGTCGCCATATTTATTATTAGGTTGGTGCAAAAGTAATGTCGTTTTCTCACATATGTTACCATGTGAGAAAACGACACCAACCTAATACAACGTTTCGGCAGTTGTACGCTCCGGCCTTCTTCAGCTGGTTGGAATGTCGAACTGAACCCTTTATTTCGCTCACTGGGGTAGACTGCTCTAGTTCCACGTGCCATGTTTGATGGATATCAGTTATCAGTTATCTCCTGTTAATTTCCCTCTGAAAGTTCTCCACTGCCTTAACCGGGTATTGAACTCACACTCTTTGGGTCCTGTCATTGGATCTTGACACATGGCACAGTGGATAAAGGCGTTGGTTCAGTTCGACATTCCAACCACCTGAAGAAGGCCGGAGCATACAACGGCCGAAACGTTGTAATGAATATGGCGACAAAGATGAGGACAATAGTCCGAATAATGTAAATATTAGGTTGGTGCAAAAAAAATGTCGTTTTCTCACATAGTAACATATGTGAGAAAACGACATTATTTTTGCACCAACCTAATAATGTAAACAAAATTCTATATTACTATAATTATTAATATTTCAAGGGTGAACATTGCTCTCTGTCACATTAGAGTAAAGAGTTGGACGGGAAAAAGTTGATTACTGATCAAATAAGATCTCTATTAACAATGTCTTATTCGATAAATGAAAAGATGTAGTGTAAAAAAGACAAAGTAGCAAGACCCGATAGAGATAATTTCATCATGCAAAGGAGACACAACTCGGCCATTATATAAAGAAAAGAAAAGGCTTAATGTCTCATTCTAGCCAATGCAGACGATAAATTTATTAACACAGCAAAAATGAAAGAATTACACAAATTAAGTGCTTTGTATGCCAAATGATGTTAAGACCCGGGATCATAGAATGAGCCAGGTACTCCCTGGAACGATAGAATGAAGCAACCATATTTCCAGTATCTTTAACAATATATCGTATATAAATGAGTTCTACTTGAGATCTGGTGTGAACCTGTGATCTGTTCAATGCATAGAGTCATTGAGATTTCAAATATTCCTCGATAGCCTGAATTGTCATTATGGGGAATCATTGCAAAGATGGTGGCCCTGATAAATCGATGTAAGCAACAGGGGTCAGATGAACATTCATACACTTGTATCCAAGGTTTTGGTTGAAAATAATACAGAGATTCAGCGATGCACTATAACAACAGCAGTGCCAGACCCCAAGGCGTTCACAATATATACCAAATCAAATGTAACCCAATGAGAATCAACAGAGGCCGTTACGAATTATTTACTTACGAATGGGGAGTAAATAAAACTTGCCAAACATCCACTTACGCCGCAAAACTGTTATGCATAACTCAAGTGATGTCAGGGAAGGTCACATAGAATAATGAATAGCGTTCTGCAGCATTTAATGATAAGAGCATGTTCTGTCTTCTTGGTGGGTAAAGACATTTTTTTTATTTGGTAAAAACGCCACGAAAAAGAATATAGTTCAAACAAATGTTTGAGGTAACATTTTCTTTATAAGGCAAAGAACGCGCAACAAAGACAGACGTCACGAGCCGAAGTTTCAAAAAAATGCAGACGATAAATTTATTAACACAGCAAAAATGAAAGAATTACACAAATTAAGTGCTTTGTGTGCCAAATGATGGCCTATAACATGCATGTACAAATAAATCACTGCAAAAAATATGCCTTTTTTCATAATAAAAGTCTTTCTGCAGAAAAGATGAACACGAAAATAAACGAAAAAAAGGGGAAAAAGTAGAATTACTTTTCCCCCATTTTTTCCTTTTTTTTGTGTTTACCTTTTCTGCAGAGAGACTTTTATTATAAAAAAAAGGCATATGAATAATTGAATAATTTTCAAGATATAGATACAATGTTGGAAACAAAGTCCGTGGTAACAGCGAAGAACAGAACAATCATACTAGCCGAAGAATTTTCATTGATGTTGGAGCGACTTTGATGTTCTTTTCAAATTCTCGTCTGGTGATCGACAAATTTCTTTTGTGTTATTTGTTCATTGACAGGGCCAACCTAGATTCTTGTTCGTCGATTCCTCGAATTCATTTCTGGTTTGTTTTTTGTTTTTTTGTTTTTTCACCAAGACAGGTTCCAGGCTTGCTTCTCGGAATTTGGAGGGAAACCTTTTAATTCGTTGCGAGTGAAAACCAAAGGCAGTTATTTTCTCACAATTCTCACAAATCGGAATGGTCCAAAAATATTTTTAAAATTCAAAAGTTTAAATTTATCTTTCTTTTTTTTTCATTTCTTTCATTCTTTCTTTTTTGTTTTATTTCTGTAATTCAATTAAACACGCTTGCATTTCTTACTTTTTCACTTTCTCGCTTTCTTTCTTTTTTCTTTCTTTCCGCAATCCAATTCAACAATCTTGTGTTTCTCTCTTTTTTCCCGTTCTTTCTTTCTTTCTTTCTTTCTTTCTTTCTTTCTTTACGTAATCCAATTAAACAAGATAGCATTTCTTTCTTTCTTTCTTTCTTTCTTTCTTTCTTTCTTTACATAACCCAATTAAACAAGATTGCATTTCTTTCTTTCTTTCTTTCTTTCTTTCTTTCTTTCTTTCTGTAGTCCAGTTAAGCTACCTTGCATTTCTATATTTTTCCTTTTCGTTCTTTCTTTCTTTTTTCTTTCCGTCTTTCTTTTTTCCTTTTTCCCTTTCTTTCTTTCTTTCTTTCTTTTCCTACTACATTTTTCTTTCAAGATTCGTGACATGAATTTAAAATATAAAAGGGACAAATTATGACTCATGGTGGCTTCCAAAATATTGCACATGTCCGGGTGTGGTCGATATGAGAGTGCTCCTAAACAGTATCCAAGTCTACCGAACCACACCCTATTCCTCTTATAACTATGCCCAAATTGAACCAGCCCCTATCAGTAAAATCGATAGCATCTATACATGTAGAAGGTATCTCTCCACTTCTAGCAATGTTGTACACTCAGAACAAAAATATAAGCTAGAAAGATTATTGGTGTTGACAGAAATATTCTCTTTGTCTGTTTGTCTGTTTGTCTGTTTGTCTGTTTGTCTGTCTGTCTTCCTCTCTCTCCCTCTCTTTCTCTCTCTTTGATTTTTCTCTCCTTTTCTTTCTCATCTCTCTTAATCCCTTTGACTTTTCTCTCTTTCTCCTTTTTATCCGTATCTCTATCCATGAGATATGGTGCTGAAAAGTCAATCAATCAATCTATTTATCATATATATATATATATATATATATCTTTAAGAGTGTGTATTTTTTCTCATCTCTCGCTGACTGTCACTGTCACAGATACAGTGCTCAAAAATATCTATATCTATGCATCGAAGTCCTTCTCTTATCTATCTATTTGAATATGTTTATCTATCTATCTATCTTTCTCAGACTTTTCATCTATCATATACACACTATTCTTCTCTTTCACTCTCTGTTTAACTGTCTTTTTCTTTCTAATCTCTCGCTGATTCTCACTCTCTCAGATGCGATGCTCAAAAAGATTATCTATCTATCTATCTATCTATCTATGGCCGTTTTTTATCTATCATACACAGATTATTTTCTCTCTCTCTTTCTCTCTCTCTTTCTCTCTCTCCCTCTCTTCATCTCTGTCTATTTTATTTCTTATCTCTAGCTGACTCTCACCCTCTCAGATACGATGCTCAAAAGTATGTTCTATCTATCTATCTATCTATCTATCTATCTATCTATCTATCTAAGAAGTGTGGAGAGATTTCAGCACCGAGTGGCGAAAGTCAGTTTCAATTTCGAACGCAGTCCTCAAGCAATGATGGCTAAATATAACCAAGATAATCAATTCACCTAACTTATTTATTTTTGCAAGCAAAACTAAATATCTATATGAATTAAAAAGCCTCAAATAGAAGTCATTCAATAACGACAAAAGTAAAACACTCAAAACCACAGAATATAATATTAACCTAGAAGCTAAAACATCGCCCAAACATTAGACTGAGATGATCAAATAAACCATAGCTCAATCATGGATATTCATTAGGTTAAAAGCCTGCAAAAAACTTCAATGCAAATGCAACATGCAGACTCATAAACGCAACTAAAAGTGAACTAGGTAAAATAGATTAAATAATGCTTCAAAAAATAATTAATTCAGAATGAAGTTAAGAGTAAACCAGGAAAAACACGAAGACAACCATAGACTGGTTCCTTAATCTAAAAACAAAAAACAAAAGAAAAACATAATTGTGAATTTATACAACTAGATATAAAAAAAAATCAGCTCAGGAATACATTAAGATAAGCACAAATCAACTAAATACCATCAAGTACTGGCGATAATCACTATTATTTAAGAAAGACGTTCATAGCAAAAGAAAGGTAAATAGTAACATTCAACGTTACAATGAGAACTTTTGACGGAGCCAAAAGCCTGTGAACTAATAAGCATATGAATACAACGTGAACTAAGTAAAATAATCAACAAAAATGATATAGGCATGTACAAGGACAACAGTCTCATAATCCTAAGAAACTTTAAGAGACAAAACAGACAAAACAAAAAGGCAATCACAGAAATCTTCAAAAAATTAGGATATGAGATAAAAACAAATGTGAAAGAAGGAGATTTTCTAGACCTCACATTCAATCTCAGAAAAATACATATAAGCCATATAGAAAACCTAATGACAACCGAGACACCAACAATAATCAAGCAATTCTCACAACGAATTAATCATATGCTATCTGATAATTCTTCTAATGAAGCCATCTTTAATGAAGCCAAAAAATAATTATGAAACGATTCTGGATCTCACATACACTACACACAGCACAAAAAGCCAACAGAAAAAGAAATATGGTAAGATTTAAAATACATTAAAACAAAAAAATACAAACAGGCGAAGAAAAATATTCATTAAAATCATCCACAAACACTCCTCCACTCTCTATAAGATATTCAACAGAAACACATTAAAAATCAGCTATAGTTGTGCCGAGAACATGACGCAGCAAAACAGGAAGAAAAAAAAAACAATAAATCGCTATACTAACCATACCCACCTGTAATTACATGGGAAAACATGAATGTCCCTAAAACAGCGATTGCCTGCAAAGAAATATAATACAGTAAGTCACCATAAAAACAAAACGAAAAAAATATACATAGATGTAAATGAAGCACTCTGGAAAGAATACACACAAAAGGCGTTTAACAATAATAAAATGCACAAATAGTACAACACTCAATAAAAATATATGGGAACTTACAAACAGGAGCCCAAATACAACAAAAATAGCATTACAGTAAGAAAAACACCAGCCTACAGTAAACCTATAAATAGTGTCTGGAGGATAAAGTAGCAATAATCACCATAGCAGATCAATAGAAAATGAGAAATAGAAGATCAGAACTTATTTCAAAATGCTGACATGAAAATGACTTTTCAATGAGTTAAAAAAAAGAAAAACTGATATCTTTGGGAAACATTACTAACAAAATTGCAAATATATGTTTTATATACAACGCGGATAACGTAATATACTTATTTTTTAAAATAATTCCAGCCCAAGTAAGGGATTACTGAGTGAAAGAATATGAGAAAAAAGCGTTATGAGTACAATAATTGCAATAATTTTTGAAGATCAAAGGCAATAGAGCCACTAGGACGCAAGACGTTACTGAGAATATGAGAAAAACTACTATTAAGGAGGGAGGACAATAAAAGAACAAGAATTAAGAAAAAAGAAGGTAACGATTGACATTGTATTTAAATTTTGGAAAATCAAAGGCAATAAAGCTACTAGGACGAAAGGGGTTACTGAGTGTTAGAGAATATGAGAAAAACTACTATTAAAGAGAGAGTACAATAAAAGAACAAGAATTAAGAAGACAGAAGATAATGATTGATATTGCATTTAAATTTTTGAAGATCAAAGTCGACTGGGAAGCAACAAGCCGGAAGAAAGTTCCACAAGCGTGAAGTGTGATAGAAGAAAATGTTAGCATAGAACCTACGGTTACATCAAGCCAAGTCAACTGTAAATTGATGAGACCCCTTTGCTAAACTAGTAATGATCTTAAATTCATAAAGCCTGGGTACCATAGAGGAAAGTCCGTCAGAACAATTACTATGAAAATATTTATAGTAAATGCACAAGGAAGTTGGTTTATGTCATTTGGGACGGGGGTATACCTGAAGCTGAAATGCCAGGCCAGTAACAACAACATTGCAGATTCTTCTTCATATTATATCAAGAATCTCTAAATATATAGCAGAAGCACCAGACCAGATGTGGCACCAATATTCAAAGCAAGGATGAATGGTAGACTTATAAATATGTAAGATAGATTCTTCTTTGGATTTTATCAACAATCTCCAAAGATATAGGAGAAGGACCAGACCAGATGTGGCAGCAATATTCAAAGCAACGATGAATGATATACTTATAAATATGTAAGATAGATTCTTCTTTGGATTTTATCAACAATCTCCAAAGATATAGGAGAAGGACCAGACCAGATGTGGCAGCAATATTCAAAGCAAGGATGAATGGTAGACTTATAAATATGTAAGATAGATTCTTCTTTGGATTTTATCAAGAATCTCTAAATATATAGCAGAAGCACTAGACCAGATGTGGCAGCAATATTCAAAGCAAGGATGAATGTTAGACTTATAAATATGTAAGATAGATTCTTCTTTGGATTTTATCAAGAATCTCTAAATATATAGCAGAAGCACCAGACCAGATGTGGCAGCAATATTCAAAGCAATGATGAATGGTAGACTTATAAATATGTAAGATACATTCTTCTTTGGATTTTATCAAGAATCTCTAAATATATAGCAGAAGCACCAGACCAGATGTGGCAGCAATATTCAAAGTAAGGATGAATGGTAGACTTATAAATATGTAAGATAGATTCTTCTTTGGATTTTATCAAGAATCTCTGAATATATAGCAGAAGCACCAGACCAGATGAGGCAGCAATATTCAAAGCAAGGATGAATGGTAGACTTATAAATATGTAAGATAGATTCTTCTTTGGATTTTATCAAGAATCTCTAAATATATAGCAGAAGGACCACATGAGATGTGGCAGCAATATTCAAAGCAACGATGAATGGTAGACTTATAAATATAGAAGAGAGATTCTTCTTTGGATTTTATCAAGAATCTCTAAATACATAGCAGAACCACCAGACCAGATGTGGCAGCAATATTCAAAGTAAGGATGAATGGTAGACTTATAAATATGTAAGATACATTCTTCGTTGGATTTTATCAACAATCTCCAAAGATATAGCAGAAGGACCAAACCAGATTTGGCAGCAATATTCAAAGCAAGGATGAATGGTAGACTTATAAATATGTAAGATAGCTTCTTCTTTGGATTTTATGAAGAATCTCTAAATATATAGCAGAAGCACCAGACCAGATGAGGCAGCAATATTCAAAGCAAGGATGAATGGTAGACTTATAAATATGTAAGATAGATTATTCTTTGGATTTTATCAAGAATCTCTAAATATATAGCAGAAGGATCAGATGAGATGTGGCAGCAATATTCAAAGCAAGGATGAATGGTAGACTTATAAATATAGAAGAGAGATTCTTCTTTGGATTTTATCAAGAATCTCTAAATATATAGCAGAAGCACCAGTCCAGATGAGGCAGCAATATTCATAGCAAGGATAAATGGTAGACTTATAAATATGTAAGATAGATTCTTCTTTGGATTTCAATGTCCAAATAAGAACAATATCTTAAAGAAAACAAATTGAATAACCCTAAAAAATTAGATAAATAAGAGAAATAATAAATAAACTGCATGAATAAATGCATACCTACTACTATATCGCTAACTACTTTATATTTTTAAATCATTTCAACCAAGGAAAGCGGAAATGCTAGAAAGATGCAGGGAGTTACAGGAAATGGAAAAAAAATGAGAGGACTTTAGTGAGGAGAAGTGAGGAAAAAGACAATAAATGAACAGGATTCAGGTAGACAGAAGATGGCGATTGACATTGCATTTACATTTTTGAGGATTGTAGTTATCAGGGAAGAAAGAAATCGGAATGGAGTTCCACAAGTCAGAAGTGTGATAAAAAAATATCTATTAGAATAGAACTTACGGATACACCTAGCTAGTCCAACAATGAGACCTAATTGCCAGTCGAGTATCAGGCTTAACTTCATGCAGTCGAGGCACTAAAAAGAAAGCGCATGAGAACAGTTTTCATGAAAATATTTGCAGAAAAGACAATAAGAATCCACGAATAATACCACAAACAATAATTGCAATAAACAAATAATACAATTTCATATATATAGCGCCTATACAATAATTGTTGGGATAATGCGATAGGAACCTATATCTTATACGGAACCGTCACACACACACATACATACATACGTACATACATACATATATATATATATATATATATATATAGATAGATAGATAGAGAGAGAGGATACCGGATACAGGTTCGAATCCTGTCGGACGACGAATATTTTCTGTGATACTTTCTCAGACATTCAGGCCGGTAAATGATTTTTAATACTGTTTATTATAAACAGAGCATTTACTTAAATATTTGTATCTCTAAAAAGAATGTATAAGCATAAGAATGTCTTAAAATAATTGTCGGATTTGGCCATTTCATAATGTGTGTCGTCATATATATATATATATATATATATATATATATATATACCTTTAAAACTATTTTTAGCATATATATTAGGTTGGTGCAAAAATACTGACGTAATAATGTCGTTTTTTTACGTTAAAAAATACGTCAAAAAACGACATTATTAGGTCATTATTTTTGCACCAACCTAATATTTATAAATATGTATGTTTCAAACTATATTTTTATTGTATAAAGCAAACCATAAAATTAGATTTTTATCATATATATATATATATATATATATATATATATATATATATATATATAAATTAATTGATTTAAAATGTGTTTTTTTTTTCGCTACAGAGTTCTAACCATGTTTCTGTAAATTTACATTGAGCACTATTTTGTAAAAATAAAAAATATCTATAAGAACACCGGATTATATATCTTACTGTTCTTTCTTTTTATTTATTTATTTATATATATATATATATATATATATATATATATATATATAAATGTATGTATGTATGTATGTATATTTGCCCACGAAAAATTCATTTCGGCCGAGCAATTTAGAGAGAAATCGCGAATTTGTAAACAGTGATAATGCAAAGATTTTCTATGAATCAAGCATCAATCGATGGACAGCAATACACTAAATTTATATGCGTTCGTGTGTATATGTGTATATATGTGTATATGTGTATATGCGTTCGTGTGTATATGTGTATATGCGTTCGTGTGTATATGTGTATATGTGTATATGTGCGTGTGCGTACGTATGTGAAGCTGTATTCATCTGAAGATTTTAATTCTAATATCATATATTGAAGCACCTGTTGGAAATTACGTGAAATATAATAAGGGTCAAGGGCTATGGGGCTTTTAAGAAAGAAAGCAAGAAAGAAAGAAAGAAAGAAAGAAAGAACAGGAATATGTAAAATACATGAAAGAAAGAAAGAAAGAAAGAAAGAAAGAAGGAAAGTATGTAAAATACTTGAAAGAATGAAAGGGAATATGTCAAATAAAAGAAAGAAAGAAAGAAAGAAAGAAGGAAAGAAAGAAGGAAAGAAAGAACAAAAGGAATATGTAAAATAAAAGAAAGAAAGAAAGAAAGAAAGAAAGGAAGAAAGAGAATATGTACCATAAAAGAAAGAAAGAAAGAAAGAACAGGAATATGTAAAATACATGAAAGAAAGAAAGAAAGAAAGAAAGAAAGAAAGAAAGAACAGGAATATGTAAAATACATGAAAGAAAGAAAGAAAGAAAGAAAGAAAGAAAGAACAGGAATATGTAAAATACATCACAGAAAGAAAGAAAGAAAGAAAGAAAGAAAGAAAGAAAGAAAGAAAGAAAGAAAGAAAGAAAGAAAGAAGGAAAGAATGTAAAATAGTTGAAAGAATGAAAGGGAATATGTTAAATAAAAGAAAGAAAGAAAGAAGGAAAGAAAGAACAAAAGGAATATGTAAAACAAAAGAAAGAAAGAAAGAAAGAAAGAAAGGAAGGAAGAAAGAGAATATGTACCATAAAAGAAAGAAAGAAAGAAAGAAAGGAAAATATGTAAAATACTTGAAAGAATGAAAAGGAATATGCAAAATAAAAGAAAGAAAGAAAAGATAAAAGGGAAAAAGAAAAGAACTACATAAAGAAAGGGAAGACATAAATAAAAAGGTAAGAGCAAAAAGAGGAAGAACCGTCAAGTTATAAACAAAAAATAAACAAAACTCCAAATCTAACAAACAAAATAATTGAAATTAAATATGGCAAAATGACTCAATCGTTTGATAAAAAAATGTCCATTTCTCTTCAATATATTTTTAATGAGACGAACATTAAACGATAACCAAAAACATTCACGACGATGACGATGATGATATTGACGATGACGTCATCCATTATAACAATGGCGATGATGAATGGGAAAGAAACTGGTAAAAATATGGAAAACAACAACAATAATAGAGGTGGGTTGTGACTGACCACAGAGAGAGAAACTCCGAGAACGGCAACATCGGTGAGATATACTGAGATGGTTCTCTGCGATTGGTCGGAAAATGTATCAGTGACTGATAAGCAAGGCTTCGGATTGGTCGATAGAAAAGTCAGCGTCTGTTGGAAAAGTGCACGGATGTCCGTTGGCAGCGGGGAACGCTCGCTGGCTCAATTCATTTATCTGTGTTCGGGGAGAAGAGAATAACTAACAAGAATCCACAAGTCAAACGCGCGTGCGCACACTCACTGACGCAAGCGCGTGCGCACACAAACACACACACACGCAAGCGCGTGCGCACACTCACTGACGCAAGCGCGTGCGCACACATACACACACACACACACACACACACACACACACACACGCAAATTCGATTAGTTTATTAAATAAAAATAAGGAATTTATTTTTTTCATTTTTGACATTAACTTTATTGAAATGATTTACCATTTTTTTCTTCTTTCTGGCACCTTTTAAGCGTCATTTCATTCTCTCAAAAGTTTTTATCACTAGAATTTCTTTGCAACACTCTAACGCGTAATGAAATCATCACAGTATTTTTTAATATTGTTGAAGTTATCGCTAACATTTTTGGAGAGATTTACAAACTCTACGTTTCTTTCAATTTCGCAAACCAATCGATAAAATTTAAATAACCTAATTTGTTTGGAAATTACTACCCGGTTTAATAATTTCGTTAATTTAGTATAATTTTATAAGATTTCATGGTAAACAACACTTTTTAAGAAAAATTTTTTTTTCTTTTTCCCTTTTTAACAGCAAAGAATAAATTCTTAGGATTTCTTACTCTTGAGCACGCAACATACAACTGGCCATGCGTAAATATTTCTTTCTGGAGCCAAATTACGATTTTTTTAAACGTTTAGCCTTATGATTTGTTTATAGTTCTAGCAAACGCAAGGCGAACTGGAAACTGGATTCTTGTATATAAAACTAAAAGAAAAGATATGCAAAAAAGAATATCGCATTTTTATTAAATAAATGTTTATTTTAATCATTAAATTGTTGTTAAAATAGTGGAAATATTTTGTATGTTAAATAATAAAACAATCTTTCCAAAAACTGAATGAAAATTTATTGTACTAAGCCAGTAAAACCCTCTGTACTTTATAACCCCTTACCTGTTTGCACTTCTCCCCAAAATTTGGTTTTGATCAGTCAATTTATAGCTATTTTAGAGGGTATGACGGACAAACTGAATAACGGAAGTCACAGTTTTATATATAGATTCTCTTGGTGTTTTCTGGTGTCTATAAGAAATTGATCATTTCTTTCATTAAAAGATTTTTTTAAAACCGGTATAAATTTGAAAACCGGAGACAAGGTGTAATACTTGCCATTTTTTTTCGCCTTCAAAACAAAACTGAGATAAATTTTTTTTTTCCTAGGTTTCACCTCAGGGGATTATTAAGTTGAACTGGCTCCAGTTCACCCTGATGATTCCTTTCGACCTATTCGGAGGTTTCTAGTTGTTTCTTTATATATATATATATATATATATATATATATATATATATATATATATATATATATATATATATATATAGTTAGTTAGTTAGAAAAGTCAAATTACTGTTTTTAAACAACAAATTTCCCATGATTTATCTGAAATGATAATATCTGCTCGAGAAAATAAAATGACCTTCCGCAGGTTTTGAATTCAGAGTTTTCCTTCTCCTCGACTGGTTGCCACCCTAGACTAGGAGGAAATGGATTCATTCCTTTCCCAAGGGTATTAGCACCGAATTCGGCTATTAATATATATATATATATATATATATATATATATATATATATATAGAGAGAGAGAGAGAGAGAGAGAGAGAAAGAAAGAGAAAGAGAGAGGGGGAGAGAAAAAGTGAAAGGGAGAGATGAGCTGATAAAGCTAACACGTAGGTAATTTTGGTAAATTGGATTATTATAAAAAATTAAAACTATTCATTGACGATTGGTTTAAATTTATAAAATTGAATAAAAATAACACAGACACTCTAAACAAAATATCCCAACAATGCTGATGTAGGATCCTTGAAAATCAACATATATATATATATATATATATATATATATACCAAGTATATAATTGGTGTATATGGAATGAATTCCAATAACCAACAATTACTATTCTTAAAAGAGTGCTCAATACAAAGTAGAGCAGATATAATTATTTATTTAATAAACATGTTATAAAATCACTACAAAAATAGCCATTTTGTTTCAACACTCCCGGTGTCTTATCAAATGATGATGTTGAATGCAAAACAAATGGTTTTAAAAGTTTCAAATTAATTAACGATCCTTCACAAGGGGAAAACGTTGTTCCAAAAGCTAGAATGACCAATCAAAATACAAGTATAGGAAAATTCACAAAGCCTGACAACGAAGTCATGTTATAATAGCTATTCAGATCTTTAAAATACGGGTGATATTAAAAAAATAATTTATTCTAACCAATAATTATTAAATTATATGATAAAATTTGATATTAAAATTAAAAACTGCCAATTTTAAAATTCAAATTTAATCACTATTAAGTTTAAAATTATAAAATTACCGAGAAAAGGATATATATATATATATATATATATATATATATATATATATATATATATATATATATATATATATACACGTTTCATTAAATAATATAGACAACTGTTGTCTATTTATTTTATGTAAATTTTTTTCATAACATCTGATAAGTTTAATAACATTATCGTTGAACGAAGAAAGAAATTCACAACATTGATCCATATTTTTTTTAATACAATCTAAGCTTTCGGCTTACATAAGCCATTATCAAAGATGTCAATTACAACATATTAAGCAATATACGGACAAGACAGTGATGATAGTCTGTCATTGTTTACATAGATGATTTCTAAAATTACACATAGATTCTTAAATGTCTATAATTGGTAACAGAAGCCATTGGTTTATACCAATGGTTTTCCATATTTCATACTTCTCCAATTCACTCTCGTGTGGTCATGTGTGACGTCATGAGATGCGGTGCGATTTTCGCTTCTAGCGTCTTATATGCACGTGTTTATCGTTGCTTAGAAATCATCTATGTAATGAAATTAACACTGACATCCCATTTTAACAGATATATTTACCAAAATGATACAAAAATATCTTGAAATACTAAAGAGTAAATTTATTTAATAAAATCGCCATTGGCTTCAACCACGACGTCTAGCCAACTTCGGAAACTCCCGCAACTCTTCTGGACGGTCTCTTTGTTTAAGTTGGTGAATGCTGCCATAATCCTTGGGTGTTACAAGTCGTTTTGTTGATCTCTTGCTCAACTGCGCCCCACACATAATAATCAAGGGGGTTGCAGTCAAGGGAGTTAGGTGGCCAGATGTAAGGGGTGATGTGGTCACAGAAATTGCCTGACAGCCATGATAGTGTTCTCCTGCTTATGTGGCATGGTGTAGAGTCCTGTTGCCAGATATATGGGTCTTCCAGCAGACACCCTCTTGATCCAGGGCAGCAGCAACTCCTCAAGACCACCGTGTTGAGAAAGAAGGCCTCACCAACAAATTCGGGAGTTCTTTTCTTAACAGAACGATCAGAGTGAGTTTTCCGAGCTGCCGTATCTTCGTAATCACCATTAGACTCATTCTACTCTTTCCGAATCCTCTGCACCCAAACCCTCTGGAATGTTCGTATTGGAAAATTTATGTCGGAGTGAATTGTGTCACGTTGCTCTTTTTATCACAGATGGTACCCAACTGACTTTAGTATATTGTGCAGTCGACAAAATCAAAAACAAACAACGCGCATGCACGAAATTTAAAATATGTAATGGCGACAATTTACCCATCGCACCGTGCGTGCGTGCGTGCGTGCGCGCGTGTGTGTGTGTGTGTGTGTGCGTGCGCGCGCGCTTATATACAGTGCTTTATAACCATGACACCTGTGTTCGAACCTCAACGTGGTCGATTTGTCGAAGAGGTGACCTCTTGACGTTATCGAGAGGGGGACCCCAGTGTCAGTTGGGACTTACTCCTTCATCAGTGTGAAGCACCATACGATGACCGAAGTTAAGCAACGTCGAACCTGATCAGTACGTAGATGGGCCACTGTTTAGGAATACCAGGTTCCTTAAGCTTTGATGTTCGTCTAGTGTAAATGATAATTGCTGGGAATTGTTAATTCGTTGCTGAGTTCCAATTCCCGTTGGGTTTGTTATATTCACTTACGCACAAATATTCTTGGGAAATATATGAATCTACCTCCTCTCCCCTCTCAGCTATGGGTTAATTAGTAAGATTTGTATCCCTAAATTATTATTATTATCTAAAAAAATTCTTACAAACTAGAAAAAATATTTTCTGGTTTTAAATAACCTGCAATATTTTTCTAGCTTTAAATAACCTGAAAGGTGTAGAAAACGAATCAATCAAGCAATAAAAGAAAAAAAACAGTCGAAAGTGGCTGAAAACCATACCAGGAGTCGACACAGGCCTTATGAGTGAAAATGGTTAGACGAACTGTTTTGAATCCATCTTTGGCTGTGTTGGCACGCTGCCACAAGACATCGTGACCGAGGGTTTGAGTGTACTGGCCGTGTTCAAATAGTTGATTGCAATAAATTGCGCCTTCCCCGATTGCAGGTCCGCGTAGTATAGTCGCAGTATAAACGACATGTTGGCTAGGTCAGTGTTGTATAAACATAAATATACCTGAGCAGGCATCTGCAATAGGGATTAGCGAGCCGCCCTACCAGACGGGCGTGTTCGGAAATGAGTAACCGGCCTTTATATGGACGAATTAGTACGCCAACGATATAAAAAGGCAAACACAATGGACATGTTAACCTACAAGAAGTGGACGTCTTTGACCAACTGAGAAAAAACGCCAAGTGCTTCCCTCCGGTCAGTGCTGCCACTTGCTTGAGCATCGACACTTTTTTTTTTATGCCGAAGGAGATTACAAGCTCCGGAAGATGATATAAAGTGTTGCAAACTTGCCAATGCGCTTTAATTACATATGGAGGCAAAACCGCTTTTATCAAAGCGAACTTGAGGAAAATGTAAGAAACATTTAGCGATGACATCAAGTGAATGAATATATATATATATATATATATATATATATATATATATATATATATATGTTGGTGCAAAAATAATGACGTAATAATGTCGTTTTTTGACGTATTTTTTAACGTCAAAAAACGACATTATTACGTCATTATTTTTGCACCAACCTAATATATATATATATATATATATATATATATATATATATATATATATATATATATAATAATTAAGTAATTCATCGAGTCTAGAAGAAACCTCAACAGAATGCAGAAAGCACTGGACGGCCGTTTCGTCCTATATTTGGGACTCGTCAGCAGTGCGCATCCACTACCAAGAATTGAAACCCGTACAGTTACGATAGGAGGCAAACTGTACCAACATGCCTCGGTGACGAAGAGGTAACGAACTAGACTGATATAGCGCCACACGATCACATATTCCATGGCGGAACTCATCCGAGTTTCTCTTTTACCCATAGGACTGCGCCTCCCCGAGCTACGACTACAATCCCCAAGCCGCTCAGTCCAGAGCATTAGAAGCTGGTTCAAGCAAAGATATACAGATAGAAATAATTAGGGGGGTTTGAAATAATCATAATTAAGTAATTCATCGAGTCTAGAAGATTCGGAATAGCTCTGTTGGATTACACCGAGCGGTGTTTTAAAATTAAGATCAGCACTATGTGCATAATGTATTATATATATATATATATGAAAAATTTCCCAGAGTTAGCCTGTAGAAAAAAGACAATATGTATAAAAGTAAAAGACAATAGGAAAACTGTATTATTAACCGACGCGTTTCGTCCAATGTGGACTTTTTCAAGACAAAAACGAAATGACTTTATTAAAAACAAAATAACTATTAACAACAAACAAAATGTCCTTAGCAACTAGAAGAATTATATGAGCGTCCGAGAGAAATCATGGGAAACTTATTGTAAATTTGACTTTGCCAACTAGATGCTTCTTCTGTTGCTAAATGGTGTTGCACGTTAAGACAAAAGACGGTTCCATGTAGGATACAGGTTCGATTCCTGTCAGAGGACACATATTTTCTACGCTATTTCTCGGGCATTCAGGACGGCAAATGTTGTTAATACTGTTTAAACAGAGCATTTACTTAAATATTTATATGTATAAAAATAACGTATAAATAGAAAATATGTTAAAATAATTGTCGGACTTAGTCCATTTCATTTAATATATATATATATATATATATTAGGTTGGTGCAAAAATAATGTCGTTTTTTGACGTATTTTTAACGTCAAAAAACGACATTGGTTTTGCTCCAACCTAATATATATATACACATAAAATTAAATGAATAAATCCGACAATTATTTAGTATATTTTCTTTTTATACGTTATTTTTATAATTACAATTTATTTTAGTAAATGATTTGGTTTTTAATTAAACAGTATTTATTACATTTACCGGCCTGAATGTTCGAGAAATTTCGTAGAAAATATGCGTTTTCCGACAAGAATCGAACCTGTCTTCCTATACGAAACCGTCATTTGACGTGACGTGAAACACTATTCACCTACAATGGATGCTTCTGGTTAGCCAAGTCCGGATTAGTTTTTATAAACACAAAATCTTCGACGATTTTTCTCGCTCGATCATTTCTCGAAATCCAGGTCGGTAAATGTAATTAATACTGTTTAATTAAAAAACGGAATATTTATTCAAGTATATTGTATCTATAAAAATACTGTATAATACTTCAAATAACCTGAACAAAATAAACAATGAAATCTCCACAAATATTCTCAAATGCCTATAATTTATAACAGAAGCCATTGGTTTATACCAACGACTTCCCATACTTAATACTTCTCGTTTTCACTCTCGCGTGGTCATGTGTGACGTCATGAGCTGCGGTGCGATTTTTGCTTCCAGCGTCTCGTATGCACGATTTTGTCGTTGCTTGGAAATCTTTCATGCAACAAAAACAGACTATCATTATTGTTTTGTCCGTGTATTGGTTAATATATTGTAATGTAATTGTCATCTTTGATAATGGCTTATGTAAGCCGAAAGCTTAGATAGGATTAAAAAATATGTATCAATATTGTGATTTTCTTTCTTCTTTTAATGATGTTATTAAGCTTATCAGACGATATGAAAAGAATTTACATAAAATAAATAGACAAAACTTGTCTATATTATTTAATGAAACATGCATCAATGAAAAAAATACTGCCTAAATACACACAATTTATATATATGTATATATGAGATAACGATATATTTTTTATATATCAAGAAACTGCAATATTTTCAAGGCCAAACAAATGTCATCATACACCCCGAAAATAGATTCATATTATTGAACACCACTGAAAATGACCTAATCTGAGTAAAAATAGAAATTGATTACACACTGTCACTCCAGTGGGTCTAAAACTGACCGTATGGTGAAAAAAAGGAAACTAAATCGGTTGTTCCAATTAATTTGCATATGGATGTAGAAAGAAGCTTTAAAGAAAATGGAAACCGGAAGGACAATTATACATAACATCGGAAAGAATTGAAATTTCTGAGGTATATTATGAGGAAAGAAGGTCTAGAAAATTCGACACTCACGGGGCATATTGAAGACAAGAGGAAAGCAACTCATAATTGTTCAGACAAACTACATCCCTTAATTACACCAGTTCTTATCTTCACAGCTAAGAGCCATTATTCCATACACATTATTCCATACACATTCCCTTTATATTCCACTGGTGAGATCTAAGTTCCACTCCAGCAGCTTCTTCCCACAAACCGCTGCTTTGTTGAATCGACTCCTAAAAGGATGCTTCCCCGATTAGTACAATCTTAAGCAGTTTAAGTCTAGGTTTAACAGTTATCTTCCTCGCATATACGCATAAACTGTGTAATACTCTACCTTGAGTGGCATTGTACAGAGGAGCATCATTGTAAAGAAAACTAACGAGTTTGTGTAAATGTTTGGCAGAACAGAGAGAAGGAGGGATATTAAAAGGACAAACATTGCTAAGACCTACGAAGCAGTGGAAGGTTGTGAAGAGCCATGATAGCTTACGTCCTGAAATGATATGGTACATTGAAGAAGAAGAAGAAGAAGACGAAGAAACGGTTGTGTGTAAATATTTGGCAGAATAGAGAGAAAGAGGTATAGTAAAAATACAAGCATTTCTAAGACGTACGAAGGATTGGAAGTTGTGAAGAGCCATGATCGACTACGTCCTGAAGGAACATGGTACATTGAAGAAGGAGAAAAAGAAACGGTTGTGTGTAAATATTTGGCAGAATAGAGAGAAAGAGGTATAGTAAAAATACAAGCATTTCTAAGATGTACGAAGGATTGGAAGTTGTGAAGAGCCATGATCGACTACGTCCTGAAGGGACATGGTACATTGAAGAAGGAGAAAAAGAAACGGTTGTGTGTAAATGTTTGGCAGAATAGAGAGAAAGAGGTATAGTAAAAATACAAGCATTTCTAAGACGTACGAAGGATTGGAAGTTGTGAAGAGCCATGATCGACTACGTCCTGAAGGGACATGGTACATTGAAGAAGGAGAAAAAGAAACGGTTGTGTGTAAATGTTTGGCAGAATAGAGAGAAAGAGGTATAGTAAAAATACAAGCATTTCTAAGACGTACGAAGGATTGGAAGTTGTGAAGAGCCATGATCGACTACGTCCTGAAGGGACATGGTACACTGAAGAAGGAGAAAAAGAAACGGTTGTGTGTAAATATTTGGCAGAATAGAGAGAAAGAGGTATAGTAAAAATACAAGCATTTCTAAGACGTACGAAGGATTGGAAGTTGTGAAGAGCCATGATCGACTACGTCCTGAAGGAACATGGTACATTGAAGAAGGAGAAAAAGAAACGGTTGTGTGTAAATGTTTGGCAGAATAGAGAGAAAGAGGTATAGTAAAAATACAAGCATTTCTAAGATGTACGAAGGATTGGAAGTTGTGAAGAGCCATGATCGACTACGTCCTGAAGGAACATGGTACATTGAAGAAGGAGAAAAAGAAACGGTTGTGTGTAAATGTTTGGCAGAATAGAGAGAAAGAGGTATAGTAAAAATACAAGCATTTCTAAGATGTACGAAGGATTGGAAGTTGTGAAGAGCCATGATCGACTACGTTCTGAAGGGACATGGTACACTGAAGAAGGAGAAAAAGAAACGGTTGTGTGTAAATGTTTGGCAGAATAGAGAGAAAGAGGTATAGTAAAAATACAAGCATTTCTAAGATGTACGAAGGATTGGAAGTTGTGAAGAGCCATGATCGACTACGTCCTGAAGGAACATGGTACATTGAAGAAGGAGAAAAAGAAACGGTTGTGTGTAAATGTTTGGCAGAATAGAGAGAAAGAGGTATAGTAAAAATACAAGCATTTCTAAGATGTACGAAGGATTGGAAGTTGTGAAGAGCCATGATCGACTACGTCCTGAAGGGACATGGTACATTGAAGAAGGAGAAAAAGAAACGGTTGTGTGTAAATGTTTGGCAGAATAGAGAGAAAGAGGTATAGTAAAAATACAAGCATTTCTAAGACGTACGAAGGATTGGAAGTTGTGAAGAGCCATGATCGACTACGTCCTGAAGGAACATGGTACATTGAAGAAGGAGAAAAAGAAACGGTTGTGTGTAAATGTTTGGCAGAATAGAGAGAAAGAGGTATAGTAAAAATACAAGCATTTCTAAGACGTACGAAGGATTGGAAGTTGTGAAGAGCCATGATCGACTACGTCCTGAAGGGACATGGTACATTGAAGAAGGAGAAAAAGAAACGGTTGTGTGTAAATGTTTGGCAGAATAGAGAGAAAGAGGTATAGTAAAAATACAAGCATTTCTAAGACGTACGAAGGATTGGAAGTTGTGAAGAGCCATGATCGACTACGTCCTGAAGGAACATGGTACATTGAAGAAGGAGAAAAAGAAACGGTTGTGTGTAAATGTTTGGCAGAATAGAGAGAAAGAGGTATAGTAAAAATACAAGCATTTCTAAGACGTACGAAGGATTGGAAGTTGTGAAGAGCCATGATCGACTACGTCCTGAAGGGACATGGTACATTGAAGAAGGAGAAAAAGAAACGGTTGTGTGTAAATGTTTGGCAGAATAGAGAGAAAGAGGTATAGTAAAAATACAAGCATTTCTAAGACGTACGAAGGATTGGAAGTTGTGAAGAGCCATGATCGACTACGTTCTGAAGGGACATGATACATTGATGAAGAAGAAGAAGAAGAAGAAGAAGAAGAATCGGATGTTTGTAAATGTTTGGCAGAATAGAGAGAAAGAGGTATAGTAAAAAACAAACATTTCTAAGACGTACGAAGGACTGGAAGTTGTGAAGGGCCATGATCGTCTACGCCCTGAAGAGACATAGAAGAAGAAGGAGAAGAAGAAGAAGAAGAAGAAGAAGAGACCATATTACAGCTGAAGCTGATATCGCAAATAAACGACGTCATAACACAGCAGAAGAGAGAAAAGGGATTTGGCCCATGCAATGTTGGTTCTTATTGCCAGGAACTTCCCTAAAATCAACTTAATTAAATATCAAGCAATTATGAGTTTCCACTTTTGGCTAAAAATTAAATGTGTAATTCATTTCTATATCATTTAATATGCAATTAATAATGATGATAATACAATACAATTATATAATAATAATATGTGAATTTAGCATATGGACTGCAGCCAATTATTAAAAAAAGTATTTTCATTATTGTAATTGTTTTACTATTTTACACACACGCGCGCGCGCGTGCGCGTGCATATATACAGTTGGGGGGGGAAATAAATATTCGTACACATATAATTTTTTAATTTATTGTGTTTCCAACTAATGAATAAATATATATATATATAATTAACTGTACACAGATGCATAATAAGTAGATGTGGATAGAAAACAAAAAAATTGATTTAATAGAATCCCATTTATCCGTTTCAAAGAATGAAAAAACTATTTGTACAATGCAAATTTCAGATTTGATAACTTTTAAATTGCTTTCATACTCCAGATCTACGGTCGGCAATCTACGGCACGCGTACCGCACGTGGCACGCCAAGCAATTTCCAATGGCACGCAGCCGCAGATGACATCACGAATCAACAACTACTACAACGCAAAGAATATATTTAGCATTAGTTTCAATTTTAATATATACTAAAGTATATATACTATATATTACTATATGAAATATATTGCAGAACAGGTATATTGACCTTGACTTGTATAAAAATACGTATCCTGTTGGCAAACTGAATGATTTTAAAACCCTAAGTTGGCACATAGTTAACAAAAGGTTGCCGACCCCTGCTTTCGATTATTCAAGTGGAATATTATAGAATATTCTAATAATGTTATCAGTAGTTATTTTTAGCCTAAAAATAAAAACAGAACATTCTGTAATTGATATTTGTGCAAGAAGGTTTTCATCATGGCAAGAGGCAAAGAATTGACAAATTCGCCATAAGAACTGATTCTTATTCCATACTACGATTACTTCATTCATTGCAAGGTATAAAAAACTCAAAACTGTTGAAAGCCAAAGAAGAACAGGTGCTCCATGGAAGATTCCTGCAAGATCTTTGAGGAAATTAATGCGTCAAATTAAACAAAATCCGATGATAACACGTCAAGTGTGGTAGGATGATTTGCTTTCATCAGGAATCTCTCACTAAACGGACAATAAGCAATGAAATTCATAGGAACACTCTAAATTTACGCTCCCCTCGGAAAACTCCATTGCTATTAAAAAGACCCAGAGATGCCAAGTTGAAATTCCTTCGGGAAGATAAGGATAAGGAAAAATTGTATTGGGAAAAAGTATTATAGACAGACGAAAACAAAATTGAACTGTTTGGACGTAATTCTAGAAATCATGTATAGAGGAAGATGGCGATGACTTCTTGAAAGAACACAGTTCCAACAGTGAAATTTGATGGTGTCAGTATCATGGTTTAGGGATTTTTTTTCTGCAAACGGTAATGGCAACATATCAGTAATAGATGGTAGAATGAATGCTGTAGCATATCAAAATATTTTGGAAGCAAATTTAATGATTTTGATTGAAAATCTTGAACTTCCTCCTGATTGGATCCTCCAAGATAATGAACTTACGCATACTGCAAGGACTACGAAGAAATGGCTAGCTAAAAATAATACAATTGTAAGCTGTAGACCATATGCGAAGAAGAATGGAACAAAATACGAACTAAAATTAGCAAATCATTAATTGAGATCTGCAAGAAGAGGTTGGTTGCTGTAGAAGTGAATAATGGCTATTCTACAAAGTATTAAACGAAGATTATGTATTCCTTTTTTGTATTGTACGAATAGTTTTTTCAAACATTAAAATGAATAAATAGGATTTATTTCTATTAAATCAAATTTGTTTGTTTTCTATACATCTGTTTATTATGCATCTGAGTTAATTATATGAAAAGTATGTTTATTCATTAGTTGAAAATACAATGAATTAAAAATTTATGTTTACGAATATATGTCCCCCCGTATATACCGAGTGTAACAATAAAATTGTCCAAATCGTGTAACAGCATAATTGTCTATTCCACAAAATGTTTATCTAAAATTCCACTAAAATAATTGAGTGTCTTTTTTCTAGGTTTTCAGATAAGACGTTTAGCCATCTTGACACCATTTGTCGTAAGAATCACTGAAAATCCTTTGAGTTATTCAGCTAAAAAGAGAGCAGATTAAAACTATTTTGTGTCAGCCCCACTGTCTTCCCAAATGAGCAATGGTGAGATGAAAAAGATCAATCAGACCTTCAGTAATGGTACCAACATTCATATTCTGTCTTCCATCTTCAAAGTTCATCAAGAGAACGATGAATAAACTTAAAAAAAAAAAAGGGAACAGTAAAGAGAAAAACTGGATCAGGAGGTCACAAAAGCAAGAGTGTTCATCATTTCAACTTAGAACTAAAGAGATCAATTAAAAAAGATCCAACTCAATTCATAAGACGTTTGACACGTGAGAGATGAGTTTTAGCTATGACAGTCCAAAGAGCAGTGAAAAAAGACTTGGAAATGAAATCGTACGTGAAACCTGTAAGGCACCTTGTTACTCCAGAACAAAAAGTTAGAAAGTTAGAGAGGGCGAAGATCATCTTGAATAAGTTGAAAAATGATCCTGGAATAATATATATATATATATATATATATATATATATATATATATATATATATTCAATACTTTTATTTAGTATTTATTTCAATACTTCATGAGCTTCCGGCCCTTAGCTATGATTAATTAAAGATGAACATGTCATTTTCGTTTATGATTGATTTCATCACATTACTTCTGATATAGAAGCTTAGAGAGTAACTATACATTCTTATTATTCAAAGTAGAGTCCCATAGTTTTATAAAAACCTCGGAAAATTCCAGTAAGATATCTTTAATCATTTCTAAGATATAACAGTTCAAAGCTTAATCTAACAATTGGACAATTTTGCTGTTACACCCGGTATATATATATATATATATATATATATATATATATGAACCTGTATCCATCTTGGCAGGAGAAAGCGTCGTTTGATCCGACGTGCTCATACCGACTCAGCATCGGAGTGCATCGACAATAAAGCAAAGTTAAATAGTTCCCTATAAACGCAAATCATTCTCCGACTCTCGAAACATCACATTTGCACAATTCAGTATCCTAACGTAAAGCAATTTCTGAAAAAGAAATATAATATAATGAATTCTTTTATTTGTTAATCTGACTTTTTTTATTAATTAAACGTTATTTTTATGGGATACCCATATTTGTGTAGACGCTCCGTTTATTTATTAAACAGTATATTTATTAATTTTCGTCTACCGGCCTAAATATTCGAGAAATCTTACTAAAAAACAGATACCCTCTCCAGCAGGATTCGAACTCCGATCCGGGAAAACCGTCGTTTGATTCGACGTGCTTTACCTCAACTCGGCTACGAACTGTTTCGCCAATCGAAAATAATGTTTAAGTGATACGCTCCGCCGGATTAACAAATCAAAATTCCATTGCTTTTTTAGAAATTGCTTTGTTTACGTTAGGATACGAAAGTGATCGCTTGAAAATGGAATTGAACTTCAAATTTTAAGTTTAATTTAATATTTAGGTTTTGGTTTCGAAACATGGTAATTTCTATGTCGCGAGGAACACATATTTTTAAAAAACAATTATAATATATATATATATATATATATATATATATATATATATATATATATATTTATATATATATATATATAGAGAGAGAGAGAGAGTCACCCACAGTCAGACTGTTTTGCAACTCATCAGTGTGGCTAGACATTCGATTGCCTCAAACCCAAGCTTCAATCCCAAGCCGGGATCGAAACCCAACTGATTTGGTGTCAGTCGGAGACGGCAGGGATGAGGGTGAATTTACTTTTAGATAAACACGCCAGTGACTGGAGAACTCGATTCGTCTTTACGAAGAGTCTTGCATCAGTAGCAGTAATAGTCACTGTTTGCAAGTTCACTTTTCTCCCCGAGAGATCAAGGGCATGTATACATATATATATATATATATATATATATATATGTGTGTGTGTGTGTGTGTGTGTGTGTGTGTGTGTAAGAGTGTCTAATTCATCGTGTCTAGAAGAAACCTCAACAGAATGCAGAAAGCACTGGACGGCCGTTTCGTCCTATATTTGGGACTCATCATCATTTCCGAGAATTGAAAGCCGGACAGATACGTTATCAAGCAAACGTCATGCCAAGCTTGAACCGATGGGTATTTAGCAAATGTTCTTTAAGGCAAATATTTTTAAAGACAGCAGAGATTTTGGGTCGATTAATTTTACTGATCGCCTTTCAAAATTATAAAAGATCCTTCTCAGACAAAGAGGGAATTCCGTCAGAAATAATCATATATGACACGTGGCAGTTCAGAATAGATTTAGCTTACGTCCACATCGGGTTCAAACACTGGTGTCCGTACAGGTTAAGTTCAGCGTCGCCAAGCCTGGTCACTACCAAGATAGGTGACCGCTTAGGAATACCAATGCTGTAAGCTTGGATGTGCGTGCGTTGTAACAGATAATAGCTCGGAATTTTTAATTCGAGAGCCGAGTTCCAAAATCAGTTGGGTTCGTTATATTCACTTACACGCAAATACCCTTGGGAAAAGTATGAATCCACATCTTTTCCCCCAGCTATAGGTTAATTAGTAAGAATTGTAACCCTTATTATCTCAAAAAATTGTTACACTCTAAAAACATTTTCTGGTTTTAAATAACTTTTAATAGATAAGCTATAGAAAACGAATGAAGGAATCAGAATAAATCTGGAGTGTACTACCATACCTTAGTGTTTGCACGGCAGTGGCAGCGTATATAGTGGATTTACGGGATGCACCATATGTAAGACTGCATACAGCAAGAACAACATAGGGGAAAAAATGGGATCTCGGTTGGTCTGTTCTACTACACCTACTATATTCATCTGACCTTGCATCAACCGATTATTAACTTCTTGCGGTCGTGGAAAAACAGTTTGACTGGAAAATGTTTCTCTAATGAAAACCAGATTCAAGATTTCACCGAAAGCATTCATGTTAATAATAAAAGCAAAATAAAATTTTAAAAATAAACTATTCTTCAATGAATATTTTGGAGCAAAAAGCACAGTTTATAGGGAGCTGTAGAGAAGATAACGGTTAACCCTAGACTTGAACACGTTAAGATTGTAGTCATTTAGGAACCATTATCTTGGGTGTCTGTTCCACAAAGCAGAAGTTTGTGGGAAGGAGCTGCTCGAGTGGAACTTATATCTTACCAATGGAATGAGGATGGTCGCTAAAATGTGCGTGACACGGCTTGTTACTGACGTGAAATTTATAACTGGTGGAAATAAGGAATGTAGTTTGTCTGAACTATTGCTTTCCTCTTGTCTTCAAAATGCCCCGTGAGTGTCGAATTTTCTAGACCTTCTTTCCTCATAATATACCTCAGAAATTTCAATTCTTTCAGATGCTATGTATAATTGTTCATTCTGTTTCCATTCAGCGAAATAATGACAGAGTAACGGGAGGCTTGCAATTTTTCGTCTGTGGGAAAGGGTTTGTAGGATAGAAAATAATTCAACATCCACAAGGACGCGGTGACGCTTTTTGACTGTATATTTTAGTCATAATTTTAATCATGTCATCTTTTTATTTGCTTTTTGTTTTATTAAAGCAGCTTTGGTTTTTCCGTTGACTCTTTTCTTTTCTTTTTTCTTTTTTTTCTTTTTACTTTTTTTTTCTTTTTTCTTTTCTTTTTCTTTTATTGTACTTTTTCTTTTCTTTTTCTTTTTTTCTTTTTCTTTTCTTTTTCTTTTTTCTTTTCTCATTCTTTTATTGTACTTTTTCTTTTTTTTCTTTTTCTTTTTTTCTTTTTTCTTTTCTTATTCTTTTTTCTTTTTCTTTTCTCATTCTTTTATTGTACTTTTTCTTTTCTTTTTCTTTTTTCTTTTCTTTTTCTTTTTTTTTCTTATTCTTTTATTACACTTTTTCTTTTTTTCTTTTTTCTTTTCTTTTTCTTTTTCTTTTTCTTTTTCTTTTCTTATTCTTTTGTTGTACTTTTTCTTTTCTTCTTCTTTTTTTCTTTTTTCTTTTCTTATTCTTTTTTCTTTTTTCTTTTCTTATTCTTTTATTGCACTTTTTCTTTTCTTTTCTTTCTTTTCTCTTCTTTTTTCTTTTCCTTTTCTCATTCTTTTATTGTACTTTTTCTTTTTTTCTTTTTTCTTTTCTTTTTCTTTTTTCTTTTTCTTTTCTCATTCTTTTATTGTACTTTTTCTTTTCTTTTTCTTTTTCTTTTCTCATTCTTTTATTGTACTTTTTCTTTTCTTTTTCTTTTTCTTTTCTCATTCTTTTATTGTACTTTTTCTTTTCTTTTTTTTTCTTTTTTCTTTTTTCGTTTCTTTTTCTTTTATTGTACTTTTTCTTTTCTTTTTCTTTTTCTTTTTTCTTTTTTCTTTTCTTTTTCTTTTCTCATTCTTTTATTGTACTTTTTCTTTTCTTTTTTTCTTTTTCTTTTCTTTTTCTTTTTTCTTTTCTTTTTCTTTTTTCTTTTTTCTTTTCTTATTCTTTTATTGCACTTTTTCTTTTCTTTCTTTTCTTTTCTTTTTTCTTTTCCTTTTCTCATTCTTTTATTGTACTTTTTCTTTTTTCTTTTTTCTTTTCTTTTTCTTTTTTCTTTTTCTTTTCTCATTCTTTTATTGTACTTTTTCTTTTCTTTTTCTTTTTTCTTTTTTCGTTTCTTTTTCTTTTATTGTACTTTTTCTTTTCTTTTTCTTTTTTCTTTTTTCTTTTTTCTTTTCTTTTTCTTTTCTCATTCTTTTATTGTACTTTTTCTTTTCTTTTTTCTTTTTCTTTTCTTTTTCTTTTTTCTTTTCTTTTTCTTTTTTCTTTTTTCTTATTCTTTTATTGTACTTTTTCTTTTCTTTTTCTTTTTTTCTTTTTTCTTTTCTTATTCTTTTTTCTTTTTTCTTTTCTTATTCTTTTATTGCACTTTTTCTTTTCTTTTTTTTTCTTTTTTCTTTTCTTTTTCCTTTTTCTTTGTGAATTGTTTTTTTTTTAATTTGTCACCAGTAGTTGAGTTGCTTATGATTTAGCCAAATTTGTATACAGTTACTTATAAAAGAGTTGCTTCTTCTTTTTTTTTTTCTTTTTTTTAATCGTAAAATCATTTTTTGGCCTTGTGCCATGACGGCTTACAAAACCTCTCAAAGGAAACGCCATTTGCAGATATCGAAGAGTATCTGTTTTTAACCAGACTTTTGTTTTTCTCAGCAGTAGGGAGACCTCAAGAGTTCTAAGGTTTCAGAAAGGAATCTCTGTATTCCATAAGAGATATACTATTTTCACAATGGGAGCGGGTGTCAACAGGATTCGTGCCCCACCCCCAAATCTATGATACAGGGGACCGACTTCACTGCATCTTAACTTACATAAGGTAGTATTCATATAAAATACAAATTTTATTGTAACCTAATTACGTACAATAACGGACTGTACGCACTATAGGTGAACAATTCACACACACACGCACACACACACACACACACACACACACACATATATATATATATATATATATATATATATATATTAGGGTGGTGCAAAAATAATGTCGTTTTTTGACGTTAGAAAATACGTAAAAAAACGACATTATTTTTGCAACAACCTAATATATATATATATATATATATATATATATATATATATATATATATATATATATATATATATAAGGCTCAAACACTAATATTCCATGGTTCTATTAGTGAGAGTGTATGTGTGGAAGAGGAAAACAAGTGCCAAAAATAATTTTAAGATCAACTTGAGATGTTTGTGTTTTTAAAAATTGAATAATTTTAACACATTCAACGTTATGGGTAGAAAATAGTGAATTTTATATGCATACCTCTACTAAATTACTGAAAAAAAGAGCGTAACCTTATGAAAAAAAAAAAGCTCCTAATCTTAATAAAGACAAGGTTTTATCATCAAAATGTTTGTTATTATTAAGACGGAAAAACCAAAAGTATTTTTTTAAATTTTTTATTCATTCCTTGTTCAAAATTTTAGCTAAAAAATCTTGTTTTTTTATGCTTCAACTGTTTAACAGAGCAAGTTATGAAAATTTTTGCACCTTTTTTTTTCTGGGAAATAGCAAATTACATTAGAAATTCTTGCAAAAATCAAATAATTGTCGGATTTTAATGAAACTTTCAGGACTTATTCACAAATAAACGAATTTATTTTTTAATTTAATAATATCTCAAAAATGACTGAAAATATTTAGTGGCAGAGCCAATGCAAGGCCCCACAAATCTATGATATAGGAACCCCCACTCTACATCATCTCAATTTTCATAAGCTAGTATTCATATAAAACTTAATTATGAACATTAAATGGATCATATGCAATATAGGTGAACAATTCAACTAGAAAAATTGAAAATAAATCCAATCTATCTAAATACAAATTAGAGACATGTCATAATAGATGATACCAACTTAAATAAATCAAAAAATGTTTTGCGGCAATTTTTACATCAACTTGAGATTTTTCTTAAAAAAGTTGAATAATTTAAGCACATTCAACATTATGGATAAAAAAAAATACTTTTATTATTGTTTGATTTTCTTTTTTTTATATTGTGTTTTTTTCGAGACTTAGCATGAGCGAAACAATTTCACGGATTTGAACGAAAAAAAAAAAAGACCCCAGAATCCGCGAAAATTTTTTCATCTTTTAAATAGTTATGCTTAGTTTAATTTCTATCGTATATAAATGTAGATTAAAAAAAAGCAAATGTTGATAAGATAACGAGGATGATAACAAAACAATGTCCACCAATCGGACTTGAGCACCCACCCACCTACATGATGGTGCATTATTCCTGCATGGAAGCTAGAACGATATTCTGATCTCTTCATATCTACCTCTTCAAAGTTCTTGAATGTAATGTTGACGCAAGAAAGGTTGTTTCTCAGTTTATCTTTATATCTGAGCCAAGGTCTACCAACATTTCTATGACCATTATTGAGTTCTCTATAAAAAAAAAAAAAGATCTTTTGGTATGCGATCATCACAAGTCCTTGCCACATGGCCAACCCAACATAGTTGCGATTGCATTATGAAGGTTTCAATGGTACCAATCTTGCATTTCTCAAAAAGGTCGGCATTTGTCACTCGATCATCAAACGTTAAGCCACAGATTGTACAGTGACAACCTTTACGGAAGACATCTAATCATTTAATATGCCATCTATAAGGTGTCCAAGTTTCAGAGCCATACAAAAGAGTTGAGAAAACGACAGCTTTGTACACTTGATTTTTAGTGCAAAGCTTCATTTCCCTTTCGTCCCGCAACCTATGACGCAGCGAATCAAACGAAAGGCCGGCTTTTGCAATACGATTAACAATCTCGTCATCAAGTGATGCGCTTGAATTTACCATGTTCCCGATGTATTTGAAAGATTCCACATACTTGGGATTCATTCCATCAACTTGCAAAAGGACTTCAAGAAACTTACGAACAGGTGGGGGGTCTCTATTTTACACCTCTAATTTGCTTCGGTGTAGGGCAAGGTTGATGAATAACTTCGGTCTTCTTGATGCTGATGGTAAGTCCAAATGTCTTTCATGCCGCAAAAAACCGATTGAGTAAATCTTGAGCTTCCTCTAATTAATTATATCTATATATATATATATATATTATTTCAGGATCATTTTGCAACTTATTCAAGATGATCTTCGCCCCCTCTGATCTTCTAACTTACTGTCCTGGAGTAACAAGGTGCCTCACATGTTTCACGTACGATTTCATTTTGAAGTCTTTTTCACTGTCTTTGGACTGTCGTAGCGTAAAACCCTCTTTCACGTGCCAAACGTCTTATGAATTGAGTTGGATCTTTTCTAATTGATCTCTTTAGCTCTAAGTTGAAATAATGATCACTGTTGCTGTTATTGACCTCCTGATCCAGTTTTCCTCTCTACTGTTCCCTCTTTTTTAAAGTTATTCATCGTTCTCTTGATGGTTCTTGAATGTACTTTTGACGATTGAAGCCAGACTATGAATGTTGGTACCATTACTGAAGACCTGAATAATAAAACCCTATAAATTGTACCTCTCTAATTTCAATACAGCCAGCATGTCCTACTCTTATTTTAAAACTGGTTTTAAACATAGAATAATATTATTCTAATTTAGTTTTATGATAATTCTTATTTTATTTTACATTTGTTAGTATTGTTACGTAGATTTGTATTTGTCATCCCTATGGGGTCGCAATCGTCGAATGTTTGTGCCAAATTGTCGTATGTCTGTGGTGAGTAGTTATTTCGCAACTGAAAACGATCTATGAAATGGCAATTTTTTAAAGATTTTTTGTAGGTGTGCATAACACTCACCCCTAATTTTGCTTATTATTCTTTAGAAAAAATGCGTATCATACATGGGGAATTACGATAAACAAAAATAAAAAATAGCCGGTAGTGCTCGGATCTACAGATCATTTGAACAGTTTTTCATACATTCTATGTTCAGAAAAGCAATCCCAAGTACGAATACAAGAAAAGAGTGATAAAAAGTTTAATCGCAGTGCCTTGGCAGTAGTTTTCACTGAAATAAGCACTTACACACACACACACACGCACACACGCACTTACACACACACAAACCCGTACGCACGCACACACACATGCACACGTACGTACACACACACGTAAACACACACATAAATACATACATATATATATATATATATATATATATATATATATATATATATATATATATATATATTAATAATGTGTGTCATACCAAAAAAAAAAAAACGTGCTAAAAATTGTCTATGTTATTTTACTAGTTCCGGTGATACAAAGAGAAACAAGGTTTTTCTAATCAAAATTTAGAATGTTCTAAAAAGAAAGAAAAATTTAAAAAAACGATTAAAAAAAAACTTTGGTCTTTCCTCTTAATAATAACATGAACATTTAGACATTTAAAATTTTGTTTTCGTCAAGTTTGGCGTCTTTTTCATCATGCTATGCTATTTCTTTAGCGACTTCGTGGAGTTACCTAACTTCTAATTTATTGGGAGCTATTGTAGACCGGTGTCATTCTGATAAAGTTGATACTGACATATATTTAACCCCTTCTGATCGCGCAAAGAAGGAAGAAAAAAAAGGGGTGAAATTGTGGGTTTTAGATTCCACATCTTAGGGATTGTTCGACCCGCTAATACCAATCATGTGACCGGAAGTACATCGCATGATTTCGCGCTTGAAAGGGAGGAGAAAAAATTTGATTGGGGTGCTTTCTCACGATTTCATCACTCCTTCCATCAAATGTTTATGCATTCACTTCACAGGTGACTGTCTTATTCGTCTCCCTTCCTTTTGCCCTCTGAACGACCCCAAGCGCATTTTGACAATACACTCACTCACGTAGCGACAATGACAAACCACCATCAAATGTCCTTTCCTACTACAGTTATTTTGAGTCGGCGCATTTTTTTTAAATATTTTCATATGGAAGCCCAATCGTGTATAAATTACTATAAATTTATTTAAATTTATATGAGATTTTTAGTAGGCGCTATATAAATTTATTGGTCTATTGTTAAAAAATATGGAATGCTTCTTCTTTTAATTATGTAGATCTCCATTCAATAAGTCTTCAAGCCACTATATTTGACAGAAACGAAAAATATTGAATATTTATCTTATCGTTCGATAATGTGAATATGAAAAATGGCTGAGATCAAAGTGTAGTATCTGTACTTATTAACTTAATCTGCTTCTCTCTCACCACTTGTATTTCCTCTTCTTTCTTTCTTTCTTTCTTTCTTTCTTTCTTTTTCTCACCGAAACCAAGTAAATGTCTTTTCTCCCGTTTCCACGCAATCAAAAGCCCATTATTCATGAGGTATTCACAAGACGTAACAGTTGTGCTAACTAACGAAGAGAGAGATAACCACAATTATAATAGTATTATTATTTCTCTATATCGTAAGAACCATTGTCTCTCTCTCTCTCTCTCTATATATATATATATATATATATATATATATATATATAGTCTTAAGGTGTGCTATATTTATGGAATAAAGTGATCAATATCAGAGATAGAGCGTGTGTAAATATAAAAGTGAACATAGAAGTCAACACTTAGAGGCGACAGTCTGTTTCATGCTATATGCAATCGTCAGGCCACATATGCTGTTATTTTTCTCGGCTATTTATATATATATGGGTTAGTGGTGCATTGTGGGTATTCTATTATGGCGGTTATTTTACCGGAAGTCCTTTGTTTATTTATTTGGGTCAAATTATATTGCTTGTTTTTATTTTTTATTTTTTTGTTTCTTATTTTATTTATTTATTAACGTAGTAAAAATTTGTTTATATCACTTATTTAACAGTTTTGTTTTGGTTTGAGAATTTTATTAAAGCTATTTGTTCAATTTTGGGGTTGATTGTTGTAGTTCATTCTAAGTATTATTTTGGCGGGAACAGTTTTTAATTGATTATCTTTATTTGGGATTGGTTTGTTTATTTATTTACTTGGATGAATTTAGGTCAATTTATTTTACTTGTATATTTTCTCTTTTCGGTTTTCGATTTTTAAGTAACATAGTATTTATTTATGTTTTATTTCTATTTTTTTTTATTGTTATTTTGTTTATTAGTATATTTATTTGTTTTTATTTTATTTTTTCCGTTTTTCATTTTTTAGGTTACGTAGTAAAAATTTATTTTCATGTCTGCATTTTGAGATGAGCTCGGATCTTTTGTTTAATAATTTATTTTGGTCGGAGAAAGTAATGATAGCTATTTTTTCCTCCAAGCAAAGTTTGTAAGTTTTTGATTGATTTTTGTTGGCTGATGATTTTTCCTTATCTTCCAAGATATTTTTGGTGTGATGTGCTTTTTGTTTTTAATTTCCCAGATATACTTAGAAAGCATTGTACTGTTCGCATATTTACTATTTGTGAAAGATGTTTTGTGTGTATAATTTCTTTGTTTCCAGGGTCCTTCAGTTACTCCTATGTATACTTTTTCTTCATTATCTGGTGATTTTATCGTAGCTTGGTATTACGTTGTTTTGTAAACAATTTCCGTTTAAGGGACACTCGTTCTTTATTCTGCAGTTGCACGTGGGTTTAATTTGTTCGTGTGGTTTGTTGATAATTTTCCTATTGAGCTTTTTTATTATTTGTGCCATGCTCTCGGTGCAGCTGTAGCTGATTTTTACTGTGTTTTTATTGAATATCTTGTGTAAGGTGCTTGATTCTGGGAAGTGTTTGTGTAAGAGTTTGAAGAATATTTTTCCTACGTTTGTTTTTTACGTTCTTGCTGTACGGTGGGTTGAACCATATGATATTTCTTCTCCTGTTGGCCTTTTTTGTATTCTGTGGTGAGTATGTGAGTATTGCTGGGAATCCGCTATCTTTTAGGGTCGTTTCATAGTCTTTCTTAGATTTGTTAAATAGGGATTCATTGGAGGAATTGTCAGAGAGCCTGAGGTTAATCGATTTTGGTATCTGTTTGATTATAGAAGGTGGATGGTTGGAAGATGTGTGTATGTAGAGTGGTTTGTCATTAGGTTTTCTATATGGTTTATATGTGCCTTCTCTTAGGTTGAAGGTAACATCTAGAAAATCTACTTCGTTTAGGTTAGTTTTTATATCTATGTCGAATCCGTTATTTGTAAAAGCACATATGTGAGAAAACGACATTATTTTTGCACCAACCTAATAAAAATAATATTTAAGCAAATATATATATATATATATATATATATATATATATATATATATATATATATATATTTGAGTAGATGCTATGTTTTTATTATTAAACAGTAAATTTATTTATTTACATCTACCGGCCTGAATATTCAAAAAATCTTGTTAGAAAGGTAAGTGCCCTCCAGCATGATTTGAACCTGCGTCCCCTAGTGTAAACGTCATTAGATCTGACGTGCCTTGATCTCTCGACGCATATTTTTTTTATATTTACATCTACTGCCTAGAATTAGGCTGGTAGATGTAAATAAATATACTCTTAATTTCTCTTAATAATAATTTAGAAATAATTCAGCGGACAATGTTATTTTATTTATGGTAACGTTTTTTTTTCCTTTTATTATTCAGCCAATAAACAAAATTGAAGCATGATGAGAAAAATATTAAAAATCGAAACTTTCGGACACGCCTATGTCCTTGTAGTGGATCTAAGAAGGTTGCGTGAATATCTAAGATTGTGCTGCAAATAAAATATACAATAACCACAAACATAAATTATAAGAAATGGCCAAATGGTAACGATATTCAATCAAAACAAAAAAATACATGTTTGAAACAACAGATTAAATTTTATATGCACAATTTACAATTTCTTTGTTTGGTAATCATGTGTGCAAAGGTACATTTTAGAGAAAAAGTTCTTTGCTGTTTCGGAAATGTTCAATGTCTAAAAAGTTGCCTGCCCTTGATTAAAAAGGTTTAATTTAACTTAGACAAAAGATTTTCTATGAAAGATATTGAGTGAAAAAGTTTGTTGTATAAATTTTTCTAATATCTCATAAAGGAAGTTTGTTTCTTTGACGGCACATAATTCCCGTGTGTATCTTTCGCGTGTGTGAGTCTCAAATGCGACGAAATTTCGTTTGCTATTTCTTTTTATAGTTTTCTTAACAAGGAAATCGGCTCCAACGGGGCTTGGTAGCCGTTGCGAATTTTTCTGAGAAATGCGTGGGCGAATGTTGTATTTTTTACTTTTTTAGCGAATAGGATTTCTTGAAACATTTAAATTAGGGATGAATTTGAGAAAGATTTTTTATGCCGGTTGAGCCTATTTTTGCACAAATTTTTACTGTTTTGTTATGGAAATTTCTCGAAGCTTATTTTTTATTTAACAACCAATGAAATTCAAGAAAATGTTTGAAATTGAAATGAGGGTTACTAAATGCTTCCTCGTCATTTAAAAAAATATTTCTCTATATTGTAATCCGGTCTAAAAATATACAACAAATTTTATTAACATATAATAATTGTGCTTTTTCCTCTGTTCATTACGCCTCATAAATAATGAACTATTCCGTTTTGAGCACGTAGAACGACAAAAGATATATCAGAGACACTACTTGGTTTCAGTGATAGATAGATAGATAGATAGATAGATAGATAGGTAGATAGATAGATAGATAGATAGATAGATAGATAGATAATGAACTGATAATGAACAGGCTGAGATCGATCGATATTAACAGACTAGGTCAGAAGATAGATAGATAGATAGATAGATAGATAGATAGATAGATAGATAGATTTGGATGAAAAGACAATTGGAAAATATATTTCTTAGTCAATCCAACTTTATCAAGGCAAGTTTAAAAGCGAAATGTTTTTAGTTACATTAAATTCAAGTATAAAGAGAACGCTGCTGTGTAAGCCTCCACTTGGATGTTGGTAACTTTTTTTTTCTTTTTTTTTTTTTACTAAGAAATGGTTTTAGCTCAGAATAATTCTGATGATAAGACAATTTGGATAAAAAGAAGATAATTGGAAAATATATTTCTTCAATCCGACTTAGATAGATAGATAGATAGATAGATAGATATGTTTAACATCTTCTGCTAATACCTCATAAATAGTGGACTATTCCGTTTACATTTCGGAGAAAAACAAAAGACATATCAAAGACGCTACTTTGTTTCAGTGAAAGAAAGAAAGAAAGAAATGTTTAACGTCTTCTGCTAATACCCCCCCATAAATAATGGACTATTCCGTTTTGATCACGTGAGAAGACAAAATCAAAGATACTACTTGATTTCAGTGAGAAAATGAATGAAACAGAATGAAGGGAAGATAGAAATGTTTAACGTCTGTTTCAGTGAAATGGGAAAAAAGTTGTGGATTTTCATTTGTACACTAAATAATTCTTTAAAAAAAAAAACCGACCAGCCTTCATATTTATGATCGTTATCGCAATATTTGTATTTACTCAATCCCCCATGAGGTCTGGTTGTGACACAATGTCGGTTTAATGTGGGGATCCCGAGCGCGTGCACCTGGGCAAGGAACAAAAATTCCCCGGGCCCCCGCAACTGCCGGTTGCGCTGGCCTTGGTGCGTGCACCAATCCTTCTCTCTAGTTGTTATTGCAATATTTTGTTAAAGTTTTTTTAAGCTCAAATATTTTTAACGATGTGATAGGGGAATTTCTAAGCATATTTTATTGACGTAGAACTCGCCATGTGCTTATTCAATTATTGACTGAAGATTTAAGAAGATTCATCAGAATATTAAAATAGGAAAACCGTCAAATTTTCACGGGTTAAAACTAGGTATTATTATTATTACTACTACTACTACTGCTATTATTATTATTATTATCATTATTATTATTATTATATTTCCTTTGATTTTTGGTATATACTCATTTATTTCCGGATCGCAACTCGAAACCTAAGTTGAGAAATGGCATCATGACATTTTCCACAGATCATTTTTTTGAGAAAAAAAAAAACCAAGATCGCGCACATTTTACATAGATAAGGTCCTTCGTAAGGGGTCGGGTGTATTTGTGAGTATAATTATTTGTATTTCTGTAAAGCAGACGATACCAGGAATCCCTTCAATAAGTCTATCGGAACCTTTTCCAATCCATCCGAGGGCCCCAATTACAAATGTGCCACATTTTTAAGATTTCGATTTCAAGAATATTATTATTATTATTATTATTATTATTATTATTATTATTATTATTATTATTATATTTCCTTTTATTTCTGGTGTGCAGTCATTTCTTTCCGGGTCCCTCCCAGAGACCTAAGGTCAACAATGGCATCATGACATTTTCCACTGAGCAATTAAAAAACAAACACATATTTTACATAGATAATACCCTTCATAAAGTGTGGGCTGTACTAGTGAGAACAAGTTTTGTATTTCGTTAAGGTATTGGTTTTTGGAATCCCTTCAATGACGTTACTGGAATCTTTTCCAATCAATCTGAGGGCTCCAACTACAAATGGAATTTTTGATGTTCTCATGCGTCACATTTTTGATTTGGTTTGGTTTGGTTTTTGTTTTACGGCATATCAACCTCAATGGGTTATTTAATGCCGACAACATTTTAAGATAGATTCATATGAATAGAATATGTATTCTTTGGTTTAGATTGGTTTGGTTTATTTTGTTTTACGGCATATCAACCTCATTGGGTTATTTAATGCCAACAAGATTTTTTAGGATAGATTCGTATGAATAGAATATGTATTCTTTCGTTTAGATTGGTTTGGTTTATTTTGTTTTACGGCATATCAACCTCAATGGGTTATTTAATGCCGACAACATTTTAAGATAGATTCATATGAATAAAATATGTATTCTTTGGTTTAGATTGGTTTGGTTTATTTTGTTTTACGACATATCAACCTCATTGGGTTATTTAATGCCAACAAGATTTTTTAGGATAGATTCGTATGAATAGAATATGTATTCTTTGGTTTAGATTGGTTTGGTTTATTTTGTTTTCCGGCATATCAACCTCAATGGGTTATTTAATGCCGACAACATTTTAAGATAGATTCATATGAATAAAATATGTATTCTTTGGTTTAGATTGGTTTGGTTTATTTTGTTTTACGACATATCAACCTCATTGGGTTATTTAATGCCAACAAGATTTTTTAGGATAGATTCGTATGAATAGAATATGTATTCTTTGGTTTAGATTGGTTTGGTTTATTTTGTTTTACGACATATCAACCTCATTGGGTTATTTAATGCCAACAAGATTTTTTAGGATAGATTCGTATGAATAGAATATGTATTCTTTGGTTTAGATTGGTTTGGTTTATTTTGTTTTACGGCATATCAACCTCAATGGGTTATTTAATGCCAACAAGATTTTCATTGCTGGTAATATGTTTTTCTTCAAAAATCTATTTCTGGGAATATTTTTCCTTGAAGAAATCTATAGATGGTCATATTTTTTTCAAAGAATGTATAGCTGTTTGTATTACTGGTATTTTATTTTTTTTAAGTATTGATAATAATTTTTCCTTCAAAAATTATTGCTGGTAATATTTTTTTTATTACAAAGTATTTCTGGTATTAAAACCTATTTTTACACAAGTTTGGGTGTTGACTATTTGCCCATAGCTAGGACCCTAACAGGTGCTACCACCCCGGTTCAGGGTTGACCTGGGAACACCAGC
>OZ010609.1:64851339-64926339 GCA_963932145.1 Acanthosepion lycidas | reverse complement strand
TTCCTTCCACCTACAAATGACCACTCGTCGTTTACACGGGCGCTATAGCATGATATCTACAGAGGTAATTTACGAATATGAGTATCCATAAAAAAATAACGTTTAAATCAAAACAAATTATATATATATATATATATATATATATATATATATGTACAGTGTAACCCGGATATAAGAGAGTTGTCGGGAACGGAGAAGCAGTTTCTTATATCCGGGTTTCTCTAATATCCGGTTTTGGTCTATTTTATATACATTAACACAGGCTCTAATTTGGGCCCAGAGAAAATCTCTCTTATATCCGAGTTTATCTTATATCCGAGTCTCTTATATCCGGGTTACACTGTATATATATATATATATATATATATATAGAGAGAGAGAGAGAGAGAATTAATACAAGTAAAAGGTTTGCCAGTTAGTTGATTGTTGTTACCTTCAGCATCCCGACTCCAGAGTTTCGTAGACGAACCCTTCGGGAATCATTCCGTCCTCTCGTCAGGAGCTATCAGCAATTGACTGCTTATACTTCTCCATTTGTTTTTATATGAACTTGTTGCAAGTTTTTTTTTTCCATAGTGTGTGTGCACGTGTGTGCGTTCGCGCGTGTGCGCGTTCGCACGCATGCGCCCGTCTACGCGTATGTGCGTACGTGTAAAATGTCGTGGTTATTTGTTCTTTTCGTTGTTGTTTTTTTTTGTTTTTTTGGTGTTTTTTTCAATTTAAACTCGTTATTGTTCTTTATTTGTTGTTGTTTTTTTTTTTACCTTTTCTCTCTTTTTCCTCTTTTCTTTCAATTGTAGCCATTTTGACTTCCGGTTTTTTCGACACATTTTGACTTCCGTTTTTTTCGACACATTTTGAGTTCCGGTTTTTTCGACACATACTGTTGTTAATTCTTGAGCGTTCTATTAGTTTCTTGAATTAAGTAAATTTTATTTCAATCTTTAAATAAATTATTATTTTTTAATGCTTAAATGATAAAGTAAATATTTAATTTATATATGTCTTTACTTGGTCACTATAAGCCAGCTCTAGTGTTGGGTCGGTACATTCAAATGCTTTTACTTGTGTACAAAATCTGTCAATCACAATCCAACCAACAACAAACATACGACTTGTAAACAACCAAATAAAGATAGTTAAATCAAATTAGGTCAATGTATCAACAAGGTCGTTCCCTGCGTCAGTCTCACTCCTCCCGTCCCACCGCCCAAAACAAAGCCAGTGTTGATCGCCGTCAGCCCACATTTCTGTCAAAACAAAGTTCACTTGGGAACCTTCTTCACTCAACGACATGTTTGCCAACCAACCCCTATTGTTTTTTTTTTATTTCCTCACAGACATTTTTTTTTCTTTTTTGTCTGAGGAGGTCTCCGACCATCTTCTACTTCTTTCTTGGTTTTCTCTTATTAATATTTTAATTACCCGTCCATCATTTCGAAACTTGCCAATCGCTAAAGATGCAGGAAAAATGGCCGGTCCTCTGTGCCGCTCGAGTAAGTACCTGACTCCTCGTGATATCATCTACATTAACAAGATCCAGATCAGGCCTAAAATGAAATACTGTTGGTCAGGAGTTCTCACTTTCCAGTCTCGATAGAATTCAAAAGCACCTCCGGGTCCTTGTGGGTAACAAATTATTTTCCACCCTTCAATACCTCTCTCAGAGACGAGATGTAGCAAACCTCTCACTGCTTAAACGCTACTTCCATGGAAAGTGCTCAAACGAACTATATTCATTAGTTCCACCAGTTCTAACCTTCACAGCTAGGGCCCAGCATAATCCGCGAATTGTAGCGAACCACCCTCATTCTCTACGTATAAGAGTAAGGATTGTGGGATGAGATCAATGTTAGATTAGTTGACCTTTTAGATCTTGCTCTCGCTTCTTGAAGATGATTCAGACAAGCAGATTGAACACTGCTGAGTCCACTAACACATGTTGATCTCCATTCTACCCGCTCCAAGGCTAAGCGCTCAAGGGTGTTATGTGGTATATTGGCAGCTGACAAATTGCTTTTCAGTTTGTCTTTGTATCTTAGCCATGGGCGTCCTCTACATTCTTAAGATAAAAAAACAGACGGATAGAAGATGTGTGAACGCCCGTGCATACGTATATATGTGTGTGTGTGTGTGTGTGTGTGTGTGCGAGAAAACATTCCGCGAACAAAATAGACGAAAGGTCTGTGCGTTGACACTGCGACTTACCAAAGAAGTTCGCTACACAAACCAACATTGAATACAACGACCAATTGCGTACGTACGTGACGACACATGAATCATATATGTTTATGTTTGTGTGAGCTGCAATGCGTGAACGTGCGTGTATGTATGTCTGCGTACGTATGAATGGCGTTCCGACGCCAATTTTTCGGCCCACTACCATAAAAACATCGATATACGCAACCATATACAAATCTAAAATTTAATCAGTTTGTCTGACGATCGCAAATAGCGTGAAACCCAGGATCACAAACTCGCTTCATTCCAACTATATATATATATATATATATATATATATATATATATATATATATATATATATATTAAAAAGAAGATAAACCGCAAACGTTTTCGGCTGAAATGTGTATTTTTTATTTTAAAATATATTTTATACTCTATTTTCCATAATTCTGCTACACGGGTTTCTGGTTTCGTGACCGTCTTCAAGCAAAGAATAAATATTTCCAAATATTAAAAAATATGAAATTTTTTGCGTTGTAGAGATTCAAATGTCTTTCTTTGTTTGAAGAATGTCGTGAAACTAGAAACGCGTGTAGCAGAATTATGAAAAATAGTATTATATATATATATATAGCGTTTTATCTTCTTTTTAAAATATACACTTTCCCTCGTTGGAACAACTATAAGCTCTTCCATATATATAATTTACATTGTTCGGACTATCGTCTTCATCTTGTTGCCATATTTATTTCAGCCGGTCTTCTTCAGGTGGTTGGAATGTCGAACTGAACACATTATGATAGACTGTTCATATTCCACGTGCCATGCCTAATAGATTTCAGTTATTTACCATTTCCAAGAATTCTTCCACTGCCTTAACCAGGTATTGAACTCACACTCTTTGGGTCCTGGACCCTGTCACTAGATCTAACTAACGCCTTTATCTACTGTGCCATGTGTCTTTATCGTCATCTGTACATGCATTTATGGGACTTATAAACCTAATATCTTCAGCAACCATTTTTACCAGTGCTCATATTGCAATTTTTTGCTGTTATCATTCCATGTTTTTTTTACCAGAGCTCATATTGCAAGTTTACGAATTTGCCAATGATGTTCTTTGTCTGTGATTTCAACTTGATCCCACAGAGGGCGGTGATCTCCCTTTTCTCTCCATATGTGGTCAGCCACGCCTGATTTTTCACTTCCTTTCGTGTTACAGCTTTTTTGGTGTTCTTGAAGCTTTACCTTAAGGGGACGGCCTGTCTCTCTTTTATATATCTTTCCGCAGCTGCACGGGATGGCGTACACACAGTGTTTGGTCATGATCTCCTCTATGGAGGTGGGGGGGGTCTTACTCGGGAAAGGTAATTGTGACGTGTCGTCCAGCTTTTGAATGTTGTTCTGATGTTATATCTACACTATTTACATTGTTCGGACTATCGTCTTCATCTTTGATGCCATATTTATCACAACGTTTCGGCCATTGTACGCTCCGGCCTTCTTTAGGTAAATGGAATGTCGAAAGTGTAAATAGTGTACATAATACCTCATCTCAGAAATATAGACAAATATATATATAATGCCTCTATATACGTGCGTGCGTATGTGTGTGTGTAGTGATGGATAGCGCTTCGGTTTGAGAAAGCGGCGGAGTCGAGGTCGTCATATTCAGCTTACCCTCTGTACATTGCATTTATTTTCAATTTTTCTAGTTGAATTGTTCACCTATATTGCATATGATCCATTATTGTACATAATTAGGTTACAATAAAATTTCTATTTTATATAAATACTACCTTATGAAAATTGAGATGTAGTAGAATGGGGCCTCGTATCGTAGATTCAGTAGGGATATGAGAAACTTACACCGGCCATGCCTAGTATGAACAAAGTAATTTTGTTTTTTAGGGGTTTTCCCGAGTCCTCTTTTCAATTTTTCCTACGGTTGGAGTTTATATAACTACTACCTTATGAAAATTGAGATATAGTAGATTGGGGGGGCATATCATAGATTCGGGGGGCATATCATAAATTGGGGGGGGGGCACATGACCTTTGTACCGGCCCTGTGTATTATGGTACTCTATCGAAAATTTTGATGATAAAAATTGCCACAAAACATTTTTGATTTACTTAAGATGGAATCATCCATTATGACAGGTCTCTAATTTGTATTTAGATACATTGGATTTATTTTCAGTTTTTCTAGTTGAATTGTTCACCTGTATTGCATTATTGTACATAATTAGGTCATAATGAAATTTGTATTTTATATGAATATTACCTTATGAAAATTGAGATATAGTTGATTTGGGGGCATATCATAAATTGTCGGGGTGCACTAGACCTTTGTACCGGCCCTGTGTATTATGGTACTCTATCGAAAAATAACAAGTTGATGCTAAAAATTGCCGCAAAATATCGTTGATTTACTTAAGATGGAATCATCTATTATGACAGGTCACTAATTTGTATTTAGATACATTGGATTTATTTTCTATTTTTCTAGTTGAATTGTTCACCTATATTGCATATGATCCATTATTGTACATAATTAGGTTACAATCAAATTTGTATTTTATATGGATACTACCTTATGAAAATTGAGATGTAGTAGAATGGGGCCTCGTATCGTAGATTCAGTGGGGATATGAGACACTTACAGCGGCCATGCCTAGTATGAACAAAGTAATTTTGTTTTTTAGGGGTTTTCCCGAGTCCTCTTTTCAATTTTCATACGGTTGGCCTCACTTCGAAGAGACGTGAATTGGAATAAAGAAGTGCATCGTCAACAAAACTTGACAATCACAAAGATTTGGAGTTTAGTGAACTTGGCTTTTCAGCCGAGATTTGAAGTCTTCATCACGATTGAGATGACGAATTTACTCCTGATCCAAGTAAGGCGCAGCAGACATTAAAATTCAAACATGCGAGCGTCGGTGTCCAGTCTGTACTTGTTCTGTCTGCCACAGGATTCGTCATTAGGGCAAAAATAACAAAACTACAGATATCGACACAGACAAGACACTTGTGTCATCCAATACAGGGGGGGTATTGTTGCATAAACAAGGGTTGAGCCTTTCCGTTTACCTGAACAGGCATGCAACAGTTTCTTTCTTAATTATTTTATTCTCTTATCAGAGTGGCCAAGTCTGGCACAATGGCACAAATCACCGATAGTGTAACACTACTTTGTGGACACCTACATAAATAAGAGAGGTGTGCGATTTTATCTTAGTCCCAAATATCCTCAAACAGAGACACCTAGATTGCATATGATCCATTATTGTACATAATTCGGTTACAACCAAATTTGTATTTTATATGGATACTACCTTATGAAAATTGAGATGTAGTAGAGTTTGAAGTCCTCGTATTATAGATTTGGTGTGGAGATGAGACACTTACACCGGCTATGCTTAGCATGAACAAAGTAATTTTTCTTCTTCGACACCAGAACATGGGTCCTCCAGGGTGACAGATTTGCACTTTTTCCTTTGGTATCGCCCTTAACTATGTATAGAGTACTTCTCTCGACAAACATTAGCCTCTCGGTTTTACTTTATCCCCAAGACTCTCAAGTCGATATCCTGCAAAAAAAGTTGACCGATATTGATTATACAGATAACCTGGCTATTACTGTAGATACCATTACTAATGCTACAGTTCTCCTACATCATCTAAAAAATGCTGTTAACGTTGTGGGACTCTATGTCAAGGCCTCTAAAAATTCACAAGCTTCAACCAGCAAGGCTCAGTACAAACTGTCTCAGGTGAATGAATAAAATCTGTGGAATCTTTTACATATCGAGGAAGTGAAATAAATTCTACTGAAAAGGACGTGAAAATTCGCACAGCTAAAGCCAAGGCTACCTTGAATAAAATGGATGTCATCTATTAGGTTGGTGCAAAAATAATGACGTAATAATGTCGTTTTTTTTACGTATTTTTTAACGTCAAAAAACGACATTATTACGTCATTATTTTTGCACCAACCTAATAGAAATCTGATCTATCAGACAACCTCAAGCGGAGATTCTTTCGAGCCACTGTAGAAGTGATATCAATGTATGGTGCTGATGCCTGGACATTAACTAAAACCCTAGCATCTAAGCTTGATGGAACCTACACTTGGATACTGAGAGCTATATTTAACATGTCTTGGAGACAACCTCAAACAGAGATTCTTTCATGCCACTGTAGAGGTGGTGTTAATCCATGGTGCTATTGCCTGGACATTAACTAAAACCCTAGCATCTAAGTTGATGGAATACTTGGATGCTGAGAGCTATACTTAACATGTCTTGGAGACAACATCCAACTAAATCACAGCTCTATGGACCCATCCCCGATATTTCCACAAAAGTGATTAAAAAACACCAAGAAAGCTAGTAAAAAAGATGAGGACATTTACATTCTGTTGACAAACATCATCATCTCAGTGTTACTTTGTCACCAAAACTCCCAAGTCGATATCCTGCAAAAAAAGTTGACAGATATTGATTATGCAGATGACCGAGCTATCACTGCATACACAATTACCAATGTAATTGTGTATGCAGTGATAATAATTGTGAGTTCGGTCCCTGAGTCAGGCAGCGTGTACTTGGACTTTGTGGAAATGAGGCAAACAGTATTAAAAGAAGAACTACACGAGATATCCCTAGACATGAACAGTGGATTGAGAAGAGTCACTCTCCGTAGACTAAATAAAGGGTTCTGTTTGCAATTTCTTGTAGGTTACCTAGATTGACATCTACCTGATGATGGTCACATGTACAACAGCCAAAACATTGTGATAACAACAACAAAGATGAGGACAATAATCCACATGTAAATAGTCTGGTGTCCATTGTTTAGAGAATTTCTTTTGAAATTTAGTGCTTAGGCATACAAAGACCCAATTGGATCACATCCTTCAAAAACATTGACAGATATTGACTATTCAGATGGCCCAGCTATCACTGCAGATATTATTACTAATGCCACAGTTCTCCTACATCATCTAGGAAATGCTGCTAACAATGTTAGACTCTATGTCAATGCCTCTAAAATTGAATTCATAAGTTTCAACCAGTAAGGCTCAATATGAACTGTCTCGGGTGAATCAATAAAATCTGTTGAATCTTTTATATATCGTGGAAAATTCATAAAGTTAAAACCTAGACTGCCTTGAATAAAATGGATGTAATCTGGAAACCTGATCTATCAGACAACCTCAAGCGGAGAATCTTTCGAGCCACTGTAGAGGTGGTTTTAATGTATGTTGTAGAGTTGTCAGCACCCCTTCAGCACTCTACCAGATGGCCTGGCTCATAGCCTTAAATAGTCTACGATTAAGGACTTCAACAGTTGATAGTAAGCTGATTAATATTCGGACTAATCTTACTTCGTTTGGCTATACAGCACCTGACCCTCTTCTATTCCTTGTAAGTTGTCTTGTGAATTGTTTTGTAAATTATTGTTCTGTGTTTTTTGTATGTATCCGTTAGCACCGGATACTGGTGCTGAATAAATATATTAAGTGCTCATTCTTCTCTGTGCATCATTCACCTCGATGATACAACAATGTATGGTGCCACTACCTGAATATTAACTAATAACCTAGAGTCTAAGCTTGATGAAACATACTCTCGGATGCTAAGAGCTATACTTTACATTTCTTGGAGACAGGATCCAACTAAATCACAGTTCTATAGATCCATGCCTGATATTTTTACAATCTTACGCAAACACAGAATATGCTTTGCAGGATACTGCTGGCGAGCAAAACAAGTACTCGCAAGTGATCTACTGCTCTGGACACCTAGCCATGGCACAAGACGGGTTGGTCGACCAACAAACACCTACATTGACTTGCTATGTTATGACATAGAATGCTACCCTAATGACCTTCTGACCTTGGTGCAGGACCGTGATGGTTGACCGTGATAGACTGAATGTCCGCGGTAGCGCGACCGAATAAAATGGCCGGCGGATAAACTCTTTGAAGTTGAGTCATCTACGCGGCATGCACTTGACCGGAATGGAACAAAGGAATAAATAAATAAATAAATGAGAGCTTTTGAGGTCAAGCAACAGCAAACCGGACATTGATAATTTCCGGTTTCTGGTGTATATTAACAGTTACAGTTGAAATTGAAGAAGCCAATTCTGTCTCTCGGGTAATTCCGATGCCGCTCATTCGTGCTGCCGGCCACGCGTCGTGATGTTGAGATGGGTAGAACGTTGGTAGGAGGAAATGACGAAGGAAAGAGCTGATCTATTAGTCCAATGTAGCAGAATTTTTCCGAGGTGTTACGTACCTACCCACCCAGACTAATCAATCGAAACCATGAATAAATAGCTAAGTTTTTTTTTTTTTTTTTAGGGGGGGTAATCAATTAACCCCAAGCAAGGCGATAATGCCACTAAGACGCAAGTGGTTACTGGAAATGAAAGAGAAGGAAAAGCAGGAAACAAGGGATAAATCTCTAATCCTGTTCAAAAGACCGCGGTGGAGTGTGAACCGGACGATAGGCGAACCTATCCTAATTGAGAGAGAGAGAGAGAAAAAAAATAACATGTATTAAATAAAATTTCAGAATCTGTCTATTTACAGTGTTCGGACTGCTGCCCTCATCTTTATTGTCACTTGACCCAAATAGTTGTGAGTTCAATACCTGGTCACAGCAGAGGTGAACAAAGAAATTCCAACGAATATCACCTGAAGAATGTCGGAGCGTCCAACAGCCGAAACATCGTGAATATGACAATAAAGATGAGGACAACAGTCAGAACAATGTAAATAGAGCAATTTTAGAGCTTAGAAGTTATAGAGCAAGAAGCAAGAAATAACCCTCTAACTCCTGTTCAAAAGACCGTGGAGGGGTGTATATTGAAAACAGTGTTCAAGTCTTTATTTCTCGCCGTGGTGTTTGCTATTGTCTTTCGTGTCTTTGTGAACGTGCGGCGGACCTTTCCCAGTTTCTGGTGTACAACGATGCAAACGAGAATAGAAATGCAACGAGTTAGTCTTTGGTCGGTCGGTGGGAAGCTATGTGAAGGTCCAATTGTACTGTTTATAATAGCATCTGCTCTTCCAATGTGATCACTCTCATTTTATGGCAGCAATAAAATAGGACATAAGAGTATTATTGGGTCGGAACCAGCATGGCATCCATATAAAAGTTTCGATGTAACGAGGTTATTTAAGAACATGACTTGAGTTTCCAGGTTGATTTTTTGGCTTTGTAGTAATTTGTGGGGTTAGGCAAAACTACCTCTTGAACAGCATATTCTACATTCAATGAGTTCTTTAAATCGAGGTTTTACTGTAGATTCTTTAGATCGTTTCTGTTAATTCACCTCAAATAGTGTAAAGCTACTTATCACAAATATTAATTCACCACAAGAAATTTAAAAATTTTAAGTTTTAAATCAAAATTTCTTTGTCTATATTTCTGAGATGAAGTATTATGTACACTATTTACATTATTCGGACTATTGTCCTCATCTTTGTCGCCATATTTATTACAACGTTCTGACACTTCATTATCTGCCAATATTTCTGAGATGAGGTATTATTTACACTATTTACATTATTCGGACTATTGTCCTCATCTTTGTCGCCATATTTATTACAACGTTCTGGCCCTTCATTATCTGTCTATATTTCTGTGATGAGGTATTATGTACATTATTTACATTATTCGGACTATTGTCCTCATCTTTGTTGCCATATTTATTACAACGTTTCGGCGCTTGATAATATGTCTATATTTCTGAGATGAGGTATTATGTACATTATTTACATTATTTGGGCTATTGTCCTCATCTTTGTCGCCATATTTATTACAACGTTTCGGCCGTTGTACGCTCCGGCCTTCTTCAGGTGGTTGGAATGTTGAACTGAACACTTTATTTCTCTCACTGGGGTATACTGTTCTAGTTCCACGTGCCATGTCTAATGGATGTCAGTTATTAGTTATCTCCTGGTAATTTCCTGCTCCAAGTTCTCCACTGCCTTAATTGGGTATTGAAGTCACACTTTTTGGGTCCTGTCATTGTCCTCAAGGGCACATGGCACAGTGGATAATGGCGTTAGTTAGTTCCAGGGACAGGACCCAAAGAGTGTGAGTTCAATACGCGGTTAAGACAGTGGAGAACTTTCAGAGGAAAATTAACAGGAGATAACTGATAACTGACATGGTCCAACACCATAACTGAATAATAAAAAAAATCTGTTTTTTGTCTTGTTTATCGGGATGAGCGCGAATGAAGACCCCACACTTCGAAATATCGCACCCGAGTCACCCACATTTGGGGCGATCGCAAAGGTCAACCTAACCGAAGTGCAATGGAAGGACCTTGCTTCGCGATAATTTGGTGTAAGTTTTAGTAAATATAATTTTTTTTTTGGTGGGGGGAGATTTGTATTAACATTTTGGGGATGAGTTAATATTTTTGGGTGAATTATCAAAGATCCAATTCTGTTGTTGAAATCAGTTAAACAAATAAATGCTTGTTCTTAAAAAATCATATATTAGCAAAAAAAAGCCATTGGGGTCTGGCTTTTTCTAATTCATTATGATGGAAATAATTTCCTTGTGCCTGCACAATGAAAGGAAGAAGTCATTACGCGTGTAGGTCAAGTCATAAGGAAATCAACATGCAGGTAATTGGCGTGGGTCATGTGACCTGGAGGTCAAGTGACATTCAACAGCTTGTCTGCCTCAAAAGAACATCTAATTCTGGTCAGTGTAATTATAGCAGGAGTCTAAGCATATCGTGTCATTACATGACTCAGCAAATATTGACCTATTTCGCTTGTTCTCTCTCTATCTATCTATCTATCTATCTATCTCCGGCACTTTTTATTGCTCACTTTCTCGTTCGAACAGCGCAAGTTAAACCAAACTAAGTGTTGAAACCAGCTAACAGAATCACGCTGTCACGACGTTACAAGAGTTTTGCTTTTTAACGCGATATTACAATTTACTCTCCGCAACATTAACTCATAACGCAAATTACATGATAACATTGGGCTACGGGGTGGGGTGTAGTAAAATATAGAACAAGTTACAGGTTCCAATAATTTATTGCTTAAATGTTTGTCTATATTTCTGAGATGAGGTATTATGTACACTATTTACATTATTCAGACTATTGTCCTCATCTTCACCATATTTATTACGTTCCGGCCCTTCAGTATCTGTCTATATTTCTGAGATGAGGTATTATGTACACTATTTACATTATTCAGACTATTGTCGTCATCTTTGTCGCCATATTTATTACAACGTTACGGCCCTTCAGTATCTGTCTATATTTCTGAGGTGAGGTATTATGTACACTATTTACATTATTCAGACTATTGTCGTCATCTTCGCCATATTTATTACGTTCCGGCCCTTCAGTATCTGTCTATATTTCTGAGATGAGGTATTATGTACACTATTTACATTATTCAGACTATTGTCGTCATCTTCGCCATATTTATTACGTTCCGGCCCTTCAGTATCTGTCTATATTTCTGAGATGGGGTATTATGTACACTATTTACATTATTCAGACTATTGTCGTCATCTTCGCCATATTTATTACGTTCCGGCCCTTCAGTATCTGTCTATATTTCTGAGGTGAGGTATTATGTACACTATTTACATTATTCCGACTATTGTCGTCATCTTTGTCGCCATATTTATTACAACGTTACGGCCCTTCAGTATCTGTCTATATTTCTGAGGTGAGGTATTATGTACACTATTTACATTATTCAGACTATTGTCCTCATCTTTGTCGCCATATTTATTACAACGTTTCGGCCCTTCAGTATCTGTCTATATCTCTGAGATGAGGTATTATGTACACTATTTACATTATTCGGGCTATTGTCCTCATATTTGTCGCCATATTTATTACAACGTTACGGCCCTTCAGTATCTGTCTATATTTCTGAGGTGAGGTATTATGTACACTATTTACATTATTCGGACTATTGTTGTTATCTTCGTCGCCATATTTATTGCAACGTTTCGGCCGCTGTATGCTCCGGCCTTCTTTAGGTGGTTGGAATGTCGAACTGAACCCTTTATTTTGCTCACTTTTAGTTCCACGTGCCAAAGTGGACACATGGAACAGTGGATACAGGCGTTAGTTAGATCCAGTGACAGGTCCCAAAGAGTGTGAATTCAATACCCGGTTAAGGCAATGGAGAACTTTCAGAGGTGAATTAACAGGAGATAACTCATAACTGACATCCATTAAACATATATTCGTTAGTGTTCTTTTATTCAAGGATTGTTTTGATGTTCATATCAAAAATTGTTCTCTTTAGGAATATCGTAAATATAGTGCAGAAAAGTGTTTGAAATTTGCATTTTACTTGGCCTTCAACAAGTTGGCATCTATTTGTAAAACTTTCTTTAACTGTAACAAGCCAATTTATGAATGAAATGTTCATTTAAAATTTGTGTTTCAAAGATTTCAAGTAGTGAATATATCTTACTTTGCAAAGCGATAGTGAGCGAGTGAAGCCTGCTGGTATATATATATATATATATATATATATATATATATATATTACTAATTTTCACCTAATTCAAGACCTAAGAGGCACTCAAGTTAGAGTGTTATTGTGTGGTGTTGGATTAGCGTAGGAAAAGGGAAGAAATGAAAATTCAATTGGAAATGTTATAAGTAGACTTTGGAAGGAACCGAATCTTTCAAATCTCCTGCAACTCTTCAGGACAGTCTTCTTATTTCAGTTGGTGAATGCTACCATAATCCTTGCCTTCAGTTCATCTTTGATGTTACAAGGAGTTTTGTTTGTCTCCCGCTCAACTGTGCCCCACACATAATAATCAAGGAGGTTGCAGTCTGTCGAGTTAGGTGGCCAGATTCCCAACTGACCCTACCATACTATTTAGTCGACAAAAACAAAAACATACAACACGCATGCGTAAAATTAAAAATATAAAACGTTGACAATTCATCCATCATACCCTGTACGTAAAGATAGATAAAAAGAATTCAAATTAAAATAAGGCATTTGTTCTTTCTTTTAAAATCCTTGTCTCTTTTGTTCTTTTTCTCTCTCTCTCTCTCTCTATCTATCTATCTCTGAACTTCCCTTTCTATACTTGTCTCTCAACTACCGAGAAGGCAAACCTTAAATAAAAAAAGGAAGAAGAAAAGAGTGACCCTGGCCGAAAAGCACCGGAAGTTTGCTGAACCAGAACCTACATATTTATAACTATAAATCTACCAAAATTTATTTATGACCATAAATTTATTTATGACCATCATTTATGACCATCATTTGTGACCATAAATCTAAAAAAAATTTGGGGGACCAGGATCTACTTATTTACGAGTATAAATCTACCAAAATAAGACAGGCTCCACATATAACTTCCGTTACATGAAAGAAAGACAAAAAGAAAGGAATGACAGAAAATAAAATAATCTGGGCCAATCAAAAAAATTAACACTGAGAGACTTTTGATGTTAGCCGAAACCAAGGTTCACACCAGTCTTGAAGCCTGGTCAAAAGGATATAAGCTCAAAATTCTGAGCTAGACGAGGAAAGAGAAGGAACAAAAGATGCTATCATGTGAGAAACCAGCCATGCATAATGCAGTTAAGTGGTCATTTACTAATACTATTTCCGCCCTTCTGTGGGCTGAGAAAAAACAGTAGATGGACACTGACCTATTTCTAAAATGACTACTACTACTACAAGCAAGATCTAACTGCAAAACTACCCACTACCGAATTAAAATGGTCTTTCTCCAGACTGCTACTAATATCCGCCTTATAAACGAACATTTTACTCCACCAAATATCAAAGGACTCACGCGAATCTAAATCAAATAAAAATATATTATTTGATTATATCCTTCACTACAGTTTATTTTATGTTTTATGTTTCCAAAGGATAAACACCAAATCTCTCTGACAAAAATAACACAAATCTCTTCCTAGACTATATACTGCACCTTTACAAGCACAGACATGAAGAGATGGGCACATATCATTTTAAATGTTCCATAACACATCCCAAACAAATCTACTTATAGATAACAGCATTGTAGCCTTCCCTCTTGAGGCCAATGTATTGACAATGAGCAGGGCTATGCTGATGACATAGGTAGTCATAGCTGGGACAAGAAAAATCTTGACAAAAAAAAAATCAATGTCCTCTATCAGATGTTCCAAGAAATGGAATTCAAAATAAACCTTTCCAAAACAAAATATATGATCTGAAATTGGAATGAAAGCAATTATGACACTTACTCTGAGTCCATCATAAAAATTCAAGATGTGGAATTAGTAAATACAAAACACTTTAAATACCTCAGTCTATGGATCAGTTATAACAAATTTAGTATAGGTGATAAGGAAATTGAATATTGAATAGTCTGTACTCGGGGTAGTTTCTCCCAATACCACAAGTTGCTACAAAACCAAATCATTCAGAAATGTCTAAAATGCTAACTCCATACAACTGCTTCTCAGATCAACGATTAAAAATGGTTATGAACAAGTGAAGTCTTGGCTAAGACAATCCTTCTTTTAACCTGGTGGATTGGTGCTATACAATCACAAAGAAATGTACCAGATATACAGAAACCACATCACCTGAGAATTTAGCAACAGCTAAAGTGAATATCATATGTAACTCAAAGAGAAAATAATGACATGATCAAGATGTCGACATTCCATACTTCAAGCAGAAGGTTAGAAAGGAAACCCCACCAATCTTTAATTGGAATGAAAGCAGTAATGGAATCCATCATAAAAATCCAAGATGTGGAATTAGTAAATACAAAACACTTTAAATAACTCAGTCTATGGATCAGTTATAACAAATTTAGTATAGGTGATAAGGAAATTGAATATTGAATAGTCTGTACTCAGGGTAGTTTCTCCCAATACCACAAGTTGCTACAAAACCAAAACATTAACATAAGAGCTTGATTTATGTTCTTAAGTAGCTTTGTCAGATCTTCATATGAATGTCATGTATGGCATCCAATCCATTCAGAAATGTGTAAATTGCTAACTGCACACAACCATCTTCAAGATCATTAATTAAAAAAGGCTATGAAGAAGTGAAGCCTTTGAGTCCTGATAATTAATCCGTAGCTGGGGAGGGGGTGGTTAAGAGGTGGATTCATACCTTTCCCAAGGGTATTTGTATGTAAGTGAATATAATAAATTGATGAATTGGAACTTGTTTTTCTGACTTCCACTTCTGAGCTGTTATCCATTACACCACCTGCACATCCACACTTACATCACCTAGTCATCCTATATTTATAATCGTCATAAGAATGATCTTGAATAGAAAAGAAGAATCCTCTATCAAGTATTTCAAGAAGTAGGACTTATGATAAACCTTTCCAAAACAAAAACTATTATCTTTAATTGGAACAAAAGCAGTAATGGAATCCATCGTAAAAAATCCAAGATGTGGAATTAGTAAATACAAAACACTTTAAATACCTCAGTCTATGTATCAGTTATAACAAATTTAGTATAGGTGATAAGGAAATTGAATATTGAATAGTCTGAACTTGGGGTAGTTTCTCCCAATACCACAAGTTGCTAAAAAACCAAAACATTAACATAAGAGCTTGATTCATGTTCTTAAGTAACTTTGTCAGATTGAGACTTCAGAGTTTCCGTTTTCTAGACTTGCTGCCACCCAAAGCTATAAAATCCAGTCTGTCCTGGTGATATAGGTATTCATATCTGTTTGATTCATTTGTATTTTATATCTTATCAACCCTTTGTAGGTTATTTAAAGCCAGCAAACATTTTTTAGATTGTAAGATTTTTTGAAGATAATAATGATTTCTAATACAAGTCCTGCTAATTAATCCATAGCTGGGGGGTTAAGAGGTGGATTCATAACTTTCCCAGAGGTATTTGTGTGTAAGTGAATATAATGAATTGGAACTCGTTTCTCTGACTTCCACTTCTGAGCTGTTACCCATTACACCACCCATACATCCACATTCACAGTACCTAGTCATCCTATATTCATAATTGGCATAAGTTGGTTGGTTGGTTGGTTGTTCTGTTTTATGGCATATCAAAACCTCAGTGGGTCATTTAATGCCAACAAAACTTCTGAAATAGATTCATAGCGATAGTTTGGTAAAAAAAAAAAAAGGTGTGTATGTATACATATATATTTGAACTATTTTTCAATTACTCATATTTTTGAGTACATTCCAACTTCTTTTAGAAAATTTACAATCTTGGATGGTTTTATTTTTGTGAAAAGTTTGTTTTTTAAATTACTCACTTGGTATTATTTTGTTTGCACTATTTTGTATTCTGAGTTCCATCCTCCATTTTTTTCTTCAAAGAATGTATAGCTGTTTGTATTACTGGTACTTTTTTAAAGTATTACAGATAATAATTTTTTAAAATTATTGCTGGTAATAATGCTTTTTATTACAAAGTATTTCTGGTATTAAAACCTATTTTTACACAAGTTTGGGTGTTAACTATTTGTCCATAGCTGGGACCCTAACAGATGCTACCACCTTGGGTCAGAGTGAACCTGGGAACACCAGCAATTAAGAGGTGGTTCCATGCTCCTCAAAACCTTGTGATCAGAGGACTTCCTACACTATTTACATTATTTGGACTATTGTCCTCATCTTTGTCGCCATATTTATTACAACATTTTGGCCGTTGTACACTCCAGTCTTCTTCAGGTAGTTGGAATGTCGAACTGAACACTTTATTTCGCTCACTAGGATAGACTGTTCTAGTTCCATGTGCCATGTCTAATGGATGTCAGTTATCAGTTTTCTCCTGCTTAATTCCCTCTCCAAGTTCTCCACCGTCTTAAACAGGTATTGAACTCACACTCTTTGGGTTCTGTCACTGGATCTAACTAACGCCTTTATCCACTGTGCCATGTGTCCTATGGCGACAAAGATGAGGACAATAGTCCGAATAATGTAAATAGTGTACCTCATCTCAGAAATATAGACAGATACAGAGGCCTTGCTGTTGGATGTAGTTTATCGTCATACCCAGGATGGAATTGGCATAAGAATGATCTTGAACAGAAAAGCAGAATCCTCTATATCAAGTATTCCAAGAAGAAGAACTCAGAATAAACCTTTCCAAAACAAAAGCTACAATGTTTAATTGAAATGAAAGCAGTAATGGAATCCATCATAAAAATCCAAGATGTGGAATTAATAAATACTAAACACTTCAAATATCTCTGTACATGATATTGTCAACAAGCTTAATAACATCGAACTCAGAATGGATTTTTCCTTTGAATCTGAGTCTACCTTTCCTAGATATTATAGAAATAGAAATAATAACAAACTTCAGTTGGAAAATTACAGAAAATCTACCAACAAGAATGACCTTATCTATTTGTATTCCCACCACTGTAACAATATAAAATCTGAAATAATTATAGGATTCTATTTAAGAGCACTAAAAATCTGCAGCCCCCAATAATTACCTGAAGAAGAAATATACATAGAAAACACTTTCAAAAACCTCCAATATCTTTATTATTTCATCCACAATGCTAAGAGAAAAAGCATACAAAATATACAACCTTAAAAAAGATAACATTATTAATAATGATAACAATAAACTAGATAAAAACAGACATATAATGCTACCTACAACCTCTGTAACATACACTATTCAAAACAATTTATCCACTCTTAACAATATCAAAATAATTACAATCTTTGTGTATGGCTCAGTTGTAATAAATTTAGTATAGTGGATGATATAATGGAATATGCATACACCTGTGTTCCCCCTCGCTGGAATATGATTCACTGGTGTCCGTCATAAATATTGATGGACGTGTAGGAGAGTCAGAGCCTTAGTCTCAGAGCTAAGTCTATAACGACACCCATTGGACTACGCCATTGATCTACACTTCTTACCTACGACTACGACGTGTACCAGTTGATTACTGCTACTGTATTCTACTTGGTTATAGTAGCCAAAACCACTTAGCTACTTTGTTCAAATATATCCCTTTCTGGGACAAATCAGTGGATAAGGAAATTGAACTTAGAATAGGCTGCACTATGGGTAGTTTGACACAACACTGCAGACTGCTGCTAAACCAAAACATTAATCTTAAAACTTGAGTCATGTTCTTAAATAATCAGATCAAGACTTCCATGTGAATGTGAGGCATGGGACCAAATTCGTTAATAAATATCTAAACTGTCAGTTATATACAACTTCTCAGATCAATGTCTAAAATGGTTTTGAGTGAGTGAAGAATGTAGGTCTTAGTGTGGACCATCCTACGTAGAACCTCATGGACTGGTGCTATCGTATCATAAACAAAGAACTATACCAAATAACAGAAACCATATCACTTGAAGACTTAACAGGAGCAACAACTAAAATGACTATCACACGTAACTCAGTGAGAGAATCATGATATAATCAAGATGCTGGCATTGAAATAAAACATGACGAAGTAAGACCCGATCACTATTGGAAAAAGTGATAATAGTTAAAATAAAAAAATAATGTTAATCTTCTTATTAAGAGTATTACCCACTTTAAATTTTTAAAAATCTGGCTTATTCTATTGTTAAAAATTGAATATAACATTATTTAGATTATTTAAATAATTTTAAATATTACTTATTTTATTAAAAAGTGTTATCAACTTTAAATAAAAAATATTACTTATAAAATAAAAGATAATATTACTCTTCTTCTTACCCATTTTAAATTGAAAAATCTGGCTTATTCTATTGTTAAAAATTAAATATACCTTTATTTAGATTATTTAAACAATTTAAAATATTACTTATTTTAAAAAGTACTTTAAATACAAAATATTACTTATAAAATAAAAGATAACATGACTCTTTTTATTCAAAATATTATAAAATTTAAATTAAAACAATTTATACATTTTATTAAAAATATTGCACATTTTAAATGGAAAAATATTGCACATTTTAAATGGAAAAATATTTCACATTTTATTAAAAATATTTCACATTTTATTAAAAATATTTCACATTTTATTAAAAATATTTCACATTTTATTAAAAATATTTCACATTTTATTAAAAATATTTCACATTTTATTAAAAATATTTCACATTTTATTAAAAATATTACATATTTTAAATTAAAAATATATTATTCATTTTATTAAAATTATATTCAACTTTAAATAAAAAAAATATTAGTTATTTTATTAAAAATATTATCCATTTTAATTAAAAAATAATATTACTTTCTTTTAAATATTACATACTTTCAGTGAAAAAATATACATTTTATTGAAAATATTACACATTTTAAATGAAAAATATTACTCATTTAATTAAAATTATATTCCATTTTAAACAAAAAAGCTTATCTATTCCATCATTATAAATTAAATATGATATTTGTCTTAAGATTTGTCAAATAATTTAAACTATTACTTATCCTATGAAAATTATTACCTATTTTAAATTAAATAAATTCTTGTACAAAAGTTGATTGTATTTCCTATAGCTTTTTACATTGCAAACAAAATGTATCTGGCAATAATGTTCTTCTTTGGCATTTGTCCTGGTGCGTTTTAAAAAAGTTGTCCCAAGATTTTAATCCTTTGACATATGGGTTTACGTTACACAATGACATAACCTGAAACTATGAAATCATTTTAATTGAAGAATAATCGAATAAAAATAATTTGTAATAAATTTAGAATAAAATAATTTATTTTATAAAATAAAAATGAAATGGTCCCAATTTAAGCAAATATAATGGTAAAAAATGTGAGTGAGTGCAAAAAACTAATTTACTAACAATTCATTGGAATTAAATTTATTAGAAGTTTTAATATACATATATATATATATATTTCCCGACGCTTGACACTACATTTGAGCATTTTTAGGCATTTAAAACAACATGCCTGCCCGCACACACAATTCTGTAAAATACTTGTTGAAAACACAATTATACTTCGACATGAAAACAATAGACAAAAACTAAAAATCCTTGAAGCATTATACATCAAACAGTTGAAACCCAACCTAAACAAAATCAATTATGGCATCTCTACAAATATTCTTAAATGTCTATAATTGGTAACAGAAACCATTGGTTTATACCAACGACTTTTGATTCATACTTCTACAATTCACTCTAGTGTGGTCATGTGTGACGTCATGAGATGTGGTGTGATTTTCGCTTCTAGCGTCTTATATGCATGTGTTTATCGTTGCTTAGAAATCATCTATGTAAACATTGACAGACTATCATCACTGTCGTGTCCGTATATTGTTTAATATGTTGTAATTGACATCTTTGATAATGGCTTATGTAAGCCAAAAGCTTAGATAGTATTAAAAAAATATGGATCACTACTGTGAATTTCTTTCTTCTTTGAACGATAATATTATTAACCTTAGCAGAAGTTACGAAAAAAATGTACATAAAATAAATAGACAACACTTGTCTATATTATTTAATGAAACGTATATGAATGAAAAGATGCTGCCTAAATACACAGAATATATATAGATATAGATATAGATATAGATATAATTTAGTTTTTAATTTAGTTTTAAGATATATATGAAGTTTTAATATATTTTAATTTCAGTTTTAGAATAATTTTATTTTTTTTTTATTATTTTAAATTTAAAGCAACTCCATTTTGTAAAAAATTAAAATAGTTTCAGTTACAGTCTTGACAGAGTCCAAAATCCTTCTCCCCATCCTTGTGGGTGACTTGTCCTGGGTATGACGATAAACTACATCCACATCCTGGGTAAAACGATAAACTACTTCCAACAGCAAGGCCTCTGATCAGGAGGTTTTGAGGAGCATGGAACCACCTTTTAATTGCTGGTGTTCCCGTGTCCACCCTAACCTGGGGTGGTAGCACCTGTTGGGGTCCCAGCTTTGGGCAAATAGTTAACACCCAAACTTGTGTAAAAATAGGTTTTAATACCAGAAATACTTTTTAAAAAAATTACCAGTAATTTTCGAAGGTAAAATTATCAGCAATACTTAAAAAAAAAATACCAGTAATACATTTTTTGAAAAGAAAAAAAAAAACATTACCAGCTTTAGATTTCTTGAAGGAAAAATATTCTCATAAACAGATTTTTGTAGAAAAACGTTGCCAGGAATAAAAATTTATCAGTATTAAATAACCCATTGAAGTTGATATGCTGTAAAACACACAAACAAACCAAACCTTGTGGGTGACAAATTATTAGGTTGGTGCAAAAATAATATCGGTTTTTGACGTATTTTTTAACGTCAAAAACCGACATTATTTTTGCACCAACCTAATATTTTCCACCCTGCGATCTTTCTCTCACATGTGGCAAAGCTCTCGTTGCTATATCACTACTTCCATGGAAAATGCTTGGACAAACTGCATTCCTTGTTTCTGCTAGTTCTGACCTTCACAGCTAGGACTCACCAAGCCTCTCACATTATAGCAAACCATCCTCATTCCCTCTGTATTCCACTGAAGCTGCTTCTTCCCACAAATCACCGTTTCCCCAATCACGGCAATCTTAACCTGTTCAAGTCTAGGGTTAACTGTTATCTTCTCCACCTATCCACATAAAATGTGCTTCTATTAGGTTGGTGCAAAAATAACGTCGGTTTTTGACGTTAAAAAATACGTCAAAAACCGACATTATTTTTGCACCAACCTAATGACTCTGTAACCCTTATAGCCATTTGCTACTCAGTTCATGTGATCAAGGGCAGGCATTATATATCTTCATGACCTTTTCTTTGTTACATTGCCCCACACCCTTCAATTTACTATAGCAAGTTCATTTAGATTTACAGTGTACCCCGGATATAAGAGAGTTGTCGGGACCGGAGAAAAAGTCTCTTATATCCGGGTTTGGTCTATTTTATATACATTAACACAGGCTCTAATTTGGGACCAGAGACAATCTCTCTTATATCCGGGTTTCTCTTATATCTGGGTCTGTTATATCCGGGTTACACTGTATATTAAACCTAGTGTCCTTTTGGTTGTTTCAGTATTACAAACTTAGTCTGAATAGTCTTTGTGAACATTTTTATACCTTTTAAAATGGCAACTCTGAATTTATTTTCTTTAAATATTAAGTAGATACGCAGGACCAGTTAATGTCTATACTCCCTTATCATATAACACAGTGACTTCTTGCCAAACTAGGGGAGGACGAGGAGGAGGCTTTCTCTTCCTCTCTTGTTGAACTCTCTGTCTCCGGGTGGAGAGGAACCCCGACAAATCTATGCCAAAGGGCAGAGTTTCATTTGGGAAGGTAGACAAATCTGACCCAGTGTAAACAGGGTCCATGGGCAATTTTTGCCCGAGCATACATGCTCGGAATGTCCTGTTAAAAACTGGCCTTGTACAACAGCTTGCTTTGTGGGGAGGTTAGTAAATAGAGAGCATGAGGAGCAGGAGAAACACAGACCCCCTGGCCACTGTAGCCAGAGCGCTTGGACAGGTTATGTATTGAGTTACATGCTCATTTATTTTTGTTCTGCCAACTGGATGCTAGTTAGGCTTTTCTATCCACTCTTACTTCTGGTACTTTTGCCCTAAATTACTTCCAGCTACCTTGGATCCTACTCCTAGAATTCCTAGCCTTTATTACTTCCAACTACCACATCAGTATCCTTAAGACCACAACTTTTAAAAAAAAGTAATTAATTTCCATTATTCACTTTCTTTGGTTTTAAACGTTTTTTTACCCTTAATTTTTCCAATTTAAGTACTAGTTTAATTAATTTAATTTCTACATTAATTAATGTAAATTAAATACAATATTAAAGTTTTAAAATATTTATTATTTCACCATGTACCACTAAAAATGGATTCTTTTTTAAGTTTTTATTCTGAAATGAAATCAAAATATCCCTACCCACTGTTTTAAAATATTTGCTAAAAATCAGGGAATTATATCTGATTCAAATGGATTGTTAGTAATTTTATTCATTAATGAATAAATTGTAAATTGAATTTGGTTATTTTCTTAGAAAACGTGGAAATATTTCGGTAGGTCTGTTTCCATCCAACTTTCCGATATCTCATGTGTAACTTTTTAATTTGGGTCGGAAGTGAATAATTATAAAAAGTAAAATCCCTGAAGATGTTATTTCAGTAAAAAAAAAAAATGTAATGATTTCATGTGTGAACATACGGAAAATTCGTCCTGAATCTTACCAAAAAATATTCTTCAATAAAAACTCAAAAAGTATTTTTTTTCTGACAGTTGGTGTTTCAGTTTGTATAATAATTTAATTATTCTTCTTATTATTTTCTTTCAGATTGGACTGAAAAAAATCTACACTTAATATTTATTTAAAAAATTGTAATTTCTCAGTGTGATTTTGAAATTCGTCCTGGTGACCTCACAACCACAACTTTTTTTTTTTTTTTTTTTTTAAAGTAATTAATTTCCATTATTCACTTTCTTTGGTTTTAAACGTTTTTTGTTCATAATTTTTGCAATTTAAGTACTACTTTAACTAATTTAAATACTACTTTAATTAATGTAAATTAAATAAGACAACATTAAAGTTTTAAAATATTTATTTCACTGCCACCAAATATGGATGCTTTTTTAAAAGTTTTTATTCTGAAATGAAAGCAAAATATATCACTATATCCACTGTTTTAAAATATTTGCTAAAAATCAGGGAATTCTGATTCAAATGGATTGTTAGTAATTTTATTCATTAATGAATAAATTGTAAATTGAATTTGGTTATTTATTTTTCATTAATAAAAAAAATTACATTTTATAAAAGTTATTATTATTAGAAGTTATTACGGAAACCAAAACAAATATGCTCACTCACACCACATGATTTACGAAATGTAAAAAAAAAAAAAAGAAACATTTTTTTTTTAATTCAGAATATGGAGTGCTTTTTCCCTAATTATGCATTCCAGAGTCTAAAAGTTCAAATATATTAGGTTGGTGTAAAAATAATATCGTTTTCTGACGTTAAAAAAATACGTCAAAAAACGATATTATTTTTGCACCAACCTAATATTTTATATAGGGGGAGTGGAGTGAGCTTTCTATAGGGAGTCAATTTGGACCCCCTTTTTGACTTATAAAATTTAATGAAAAAAAAATATTATTATGATCTGGTATGCTTAGTGTCTAAAAAGTAATTTTTAATTAATATGAAAGAAAACTTTGTAAAAAAAATATATTCATCAAAACAAAATCTACGCGCGTTTTAAATAAAATTATTTACTTACAGGGTGATTGAAAAAAAGTAACTCCCTATGTTAACTTAATAATATTTAACAGCCCAACGAGGGATGTATATGGCACAAGGCCGAATTTACCGTGGGTTCTCTGAGCCGGTAGTCAATGTACGGAACATTCAGTGTACAGTGTAACCCGGATATAAGAGAGTTGTCGGGACCGGAGAAGAAGTCTCTTATATCCGGGTTTGGTCTATTTTGTTTAGGTAAGTATGGCTTTAATTTGGGACCAGAGAAAATATCCGGGTTTCTCTTATATCCGGGTCTCTTATATCCGGGTTACACTGTAATTTTTACTACAAAACGGAAGAGTCCATCATACATAAAATAGGGAGTTATGACCTTGAATTCCTACCCCAAAAAGTCAGTCATAACTTTTTTTCCCCCTATTCAAAATACTTCACGATAGTTTTCCATTACTTTTTTGGGGGATCTTTTACGCTACACCAAAATATTCACACACCCCCGCCAAAAAATAATAATAAAAAAGAATTTATATTTATTAAAATTCACGCCAAATTCTCCCATTGCACTCCGGTTGGGTTGCTTGCGACTGACCCAAATGTGGGCGACTCCGGTACGCTAGTTCTACGTGTGGGGTCTGCGTTCGAACTCACCCCGACAAACAAGTCAAAAAATGGATTTTTGTTTTCAATTGTAAAAAATTCTTTCGAATATCATCTGCATTTACGAAGTGTGAAATACTCCCTGATTTTTGGTAATTTATCATTCTGAGGGTTGGAGTTGTTGCGAGGCAAACTAAACAAAATTTTGATTTTTAAAATAAAATTTATAATTTTTAAAAAGTACCAAGAAAATTTAAAATCAAGCTTTGATTTAAAATTTATAATTTCGAAAGAGCAACAAAAAAATAATAAAAAACAAGGAAACTTTGATTTTTAAAATTCTATAATTTCTTGTGGCCCTGTGGGGGACTTTTGCGATAAGTAACTAAAAACTTTCTTGGGGTGAATTAAGAAAAGATTTACTTTTTATTCCCCTGTAAAGTTTGAACTGATTAAAATTGTTTGTTACGACAAACAAGAAAAGACAGGAAGTCGTGGAGAGCCACAATCGCCTCTATTCTGAACAATTTTCAAGTGTACAGAACTTAAGCAGTCTAACTAGAGAATAAAGTTCACACAGTTGTGTGAATGACCTACATTGAGTGTTTACACTTGTACACATAGTGAGGCATTCTTTCTTTCATGTTTAGTTTATCTGTTTTCATGTTAATATGTATGTGTGTGTGTGCGTGTGTGTGTGTATTCCTCCTAATTAAATGTGAACACAACGGTTTGACAAGGTATCAAGTTGAACAGAAAGAAGAAAAGAATTTTAACACACGTGGCAACGACATGAGCAACGTCTTAACTAAAACAAGCAACGACCTTCACCTAAAAAAACAAACGGGCTTGCTAATAGATTTTTCAAGTAATCAATAATTAACTCAATATGACCTCGAAATAAATCATATATATATATATATATATATATATATATATATATATATATATATATATATATAGTGGTGTTAAACAAACTAAACACAAAAGAAAAGGCCTCCCTAATGGATGGTACGATGAGAAAACATTTATGCTGTAGCCAACTCAACGACTGTTGTATAATAAATCACTGAAGGCATGTTTACAGCTAGGGGTAAGTGCTATGGCTCAACTGGTAATTATGTTGGTTTTTTTTAAAAACAAATCTTTAAGCTCATGAGCGGGTACTTCTGACGGCAGTGGGAAGAGGTCAAAAATCGGGGAATCTTTTTGTTTGGTAAATGTTAAACCAACAAGAACAAGCAGAACTCTAATTTCTGATGAGGCCAGTTCTCTAACAACACTTATGTTAACGAACGCTCACAGCTATGAGTGACTCATCTGCGAGCAAACATGGCTTGTATGGGTTTTATGATCTATCAAGAATTGTATTTCTTGGCTGCACGTTAGCAATCTACTCTCGTGGGTCATTACTGAGTAATGAGTTCGATCCTTACTACGTGCCGCGTAGTTGCAAACCTAAACAAACCTGAGCTTAAATTAACTTATTATTATTTAAAAAACAAAGAATGTTTTCTAAGGGTTAGGTTTTCTTTGGTCATTCAGTAAAAAACACGTTGGTCATATTTATATGATTTAGTGGTTTGCTTGGCAACACTAGACCTATGAGCACGTATCTAGATAACCATTCTCTCGTAAATAGGTATTATTAATCCAAATGCCCGATAGAGAAGTATGTGACAAAGCTTTGGGTTTAAAATGGAATTTGGTAGCCGTGCCAAAATTACACAAGCCTCATCGGCACCTCCCCTTTTGGAGACGCCTCAGGCACCAGGTAATAACCCTAGCCCCACCCCAAATTGAAGGGGAGGTAATGCCTAAAGAAACGGCATATCGAGACTCGAGCTTAATATTAACTAGCCAAACCCCTGTCTTACAAACATTTCTCTTAATAATAGTTTGAAAATAGAATATTACTGCCATATATGGTCTGGAGCCCCTGCTGTTCGTTTTAGGGTCCTCGACAAAATCCAGAGACGGATATGCAATGTTGTTGGCCCTGATCTGGCATCTCGTTTACACTCTCTCACAGATGTGCCGTCGCCTCCCTCTGCCTTTTCTACAAATAATTTCACGATAACTGCTCTGACGAGCTATTTTCGCTCGTTCCCAAACTGCATAAATTTAAACTTGCAAATAGGTCGACGTCTCGGTCCCACCATTTTATTGTCGAAACGTTTAAATCTAGCCGTCTCTTCTACTCCAATAGCTTTATGTCTTGCACTTCCTGTCTGTGGAACTCCCTTTCTCTTACTTGCCTCCCTGATAGCTATAATGTCCAGCTATTCAAATGTAATGTCAATTGACATCTCCATATGTCTTGCTCTATTCCACGTCCTTCTCTTCATCCTTTACTCTCTCACGCCTCTTTACTCTTGCTCCCACTTTCTGTAACTCCTTGCGTGCTAGTGGCACTCCCGTCTTGCTTGGGGTGAAAAGTTTTTTTTTTGTTTTGTTTTGTTTTTTTTTTAAATTCAACAGACAACTTTATTCAATTCATGGTAACTTGATTTTTGGCGATTGTCTTACTCGGTTTCCGTCATTCGATACAATGAGTCTTAAGAATGGCACTTGTATCGCGGTTGCCATAAACAAAAAAGCAATTGTGCATAAATATATCATAGGTGTATTATTAGGTCCTCTGTGAAAACGTGGTATTTTGGCGCATGACCAAAAACGGAAATAAAAAGCAAGACAATCAAACACTGAATTACAAAAATGGTTTCTGAGACGGAGGATTAATAAATTAATCTTTTGAAAATAAATAAATATTTACCATTTTTCAACCAACGGGTCGCGCTCCCGCCGACAATAAAAAAATGCTTTGTGATCCCCTTGAAGTGTATATAAGCAAAGTTTCTAAGCCAGACAAATCAGTAAGAAGAAGGGACAGCAATATACTGCATCAAATCACGTCAGGGCGGCTTAAAAGAAATTCCCTTACTCATTCACCAGTCTTCCTCACCAAGCTACGTCACATTTTCTTCCATATTTTCTCCTTTGCTTTTTTTTTTCACATGCACACCTAGAAATCACACTTCTTTTCGTATGAAAAAAACAACTACAAACAATGACTGTAAGAAACCATATACGCTAAGAAAAATTTAGTTGTAAAAACACAAAGACAAAAATATTTTGTATTTAAACACCATTTTCGCCTTTTTATTTGTTGCGGGTTGATTTAAATCGACAACATATGTTCGAACCGAATGACGAAATATGAGCTTTACAGTCCTCGTGTAAATTGTTAGAATGGATAGGTCGTGGATCAAACTAGCTAGGAGTAGGATAGTTACTGATAACCAGCTTCTCCTCATCCTCCATTCCGCCTTGTGCCACAAATAATGTATATTATTATTATACAGGGTGGCCATAAATTCGTGTGCACTTTAAAAAATTTATAACTTTATTTGTAATTGCGATAGAAATAATCTGTAAAAAATGTTATAAAGTTTAATGTACCTAGTTTTAAGGATAGCTAAAATAACTAATGTGATTTCAGGCATTACTGTAAATCAATTGATAAATGTTTTCCGTGAACTGCAAAATCGTATTACCCTTTGTATTGCTAATGATGGAGGACATGTGGAAACTTAAATAAAATTTCAATAAAACCTTAAAAAATATAGATTTACTTCTTTCTAATCCTTTTTACAAATTATTTGTATTGCAAATACAAATAAAGTTATAATTTTTTTAAAGTACACACGAACTTTATGGACACCCTGTATAAAATCGCTTCTCGGCATTTTTGCTGAGATCAACGTGTAGAATCGGCCTTCGGGCGTATAACCTAGATTTCATCTCAGTTGTGCCTCTGTCTGCAGAGAAAACGCAACTGAAATTATTATTGTAACATGCCCGGTCTCGGGAAACAGCTGCCCGCGGAAGTACTTCCTTCATTGCACTAAATTAGTCATGGGCAAAATGGTCCTGCGGCCACATGTGGCTCGTTTCGCTTTCTGAATGGCGCACCGATTTCCACGAGGAAAATAAGTTTTATTAAAATTTTGTTTATTTCGTTTCGTCCTCACTTGTTCACTCACACATTCTCTCATGCATAACCACATACATAAACAATGATTTAACACGTTTCTTGAATTTTCTAACTTTTCGTTGAAGGTAACGTTTTCATCATTTTAAACGATTGGTGATTTTCACTAAGGAAGACCATGCGTGTAAATATCATTCTCTTTAGAAACAGGACATTCATAATAATTTTTTTGTCTGGAGAGGAAATATATTCTCTGGAGAAGAAACATATTTTTTTCTCTAGAGAAGAAATATATTTTTTAATTTGAAAATTATTTTTTGTATTTTTGAATGAATAAATATTTACCATTTTCAACCAACGGGTCGCGTTCCCGCCGGAAAAGATGCTTTGTGATCCCTTTGAAGAGTATTTAAGCAAATCATATGCAACAGTGTGTGTTAACCACTGTCATCTATGATAAAATTATCCAGGGACTTCGTCTTTTTAACTATATAAAAATCTTTTCTTCAAAAACAATCAACCTTTTACCATTTCTATGGCAGATGCTTAAGCGTATGGTCTTCTGTGATGAAAATGACAGAGACAGCTTCAACGAAAAATGACCTTGAATCTTTTTAGTAGTGTGGCCCTTCGTATGATGAGCCATATCTGATGTCCTCAAGGACATATGGCACAGTGGATGAAGGCGTTAGTTAGATCCAGTGACAGGACATAAAAGAGTGTGAGTTCAATACCCGGTTAAAGCAGTGGAGGACTTGGAGAGGGGAATTAACAGGAGATAACTGATAACTGACATCCATTAAAACATGGCACGTGGAACTAGAACAGTCTACACCAGTGAGTGAAATAAAGGGTTCAATTTGACATTCCAACCACCTGAAGAAGGCCGGAGTGTACAACAGCCGAAACGTTATAATAGATATGGCGACAAAGATGAGGACAATAGTCTGAATAATATAAATCCGAATCATTGCTAAGGATGCTGTTACCGCATGTAATGCTCCAGTAAGTACCTGACTTCTTCTGACATCCTCTACCTTTACAAGAGCCATATCAGGCCAACAATGGTGTACTGCTGTCATATTTGACAGAATCTAAAACATCTCCGATCTCTACAATATTTCCTTGATTTCTACAATATTAACCTATTCAAGCCGTGTTTGATTTACATAAATGCTCTGCCTAAGAATATACTCAAATAATTTGTAAACATCGATGTCGACTATTTACGGAAGCACCTCTGAAACACTCGATGGTCAAAGATTGGCAACTGATCTCTCTTCTGATCTTGCACAAACTACCCAGTGGGGGAAAAACTGGTTGGTTACATTCAATGCCACAAAGACCAAGCTAGTTACATTCTATCACCGCCGATCGTACCGCGAACTACCATCAATCAGGATGAATTGATGTCTCCAGATCGGGAAGGCACAGTGTCTTGAAAGACTATTGGGTCTCAGACTCGCATCTGACATCAAGTTGAACACATACATCCGATCCATCGCTGGAAAAATGGTTGACTCCCTGTACTGCTCCAGTAAGTACCTGACTCCTCCTCTACCGTTTTTAAGAGCCACATCAGGCCAACAATGGAGTACTGCTGTCATATTTGACAGAATCTAAAACATTTCCGATCTGAGTCTGTTTATATTTCTGAGATGAGGTATTATGTACAGTATTTACATTAGTCGGACTATTGTCCTCATCTTTGTCGCCATATTTGTCACAACGTTTCGGCCGTTGTACGCTCCGGCCTTCTTCAGGTGGTTGGAATTTTTATCCACTGTGCTATGTGTCCTTGTCTCCAATCTCTACAATACTTCCCTGATTTCTACAATCTTAACCTGTTCAAGTCGTATTTGATTTACATAAATGCTCTGCCTAAGAATATGCTCAGATAATTTTCCTTCACTGCTTTCTGTAGTTCTTGTAGTTTCTATCACCTCTGCTATCAAGATGTCTCATTTGCATATCTTATATCTTATTGTGGCTGCCAATAATAAATCCCAGTAGGACTTCTGATTCTCTCAGAATTGCTTCGCTGTATAGGTTGAATAAGTCTGGTGAGAAGACACATCCTTGTCTTACACCGGCCAGATACACTGCCGATGTCCTAACTACCATCACTGAGAGAATCAGTGAGGGTCTTGACGGCAAACACACCTCGAGGACCATAGCATTAAATATTTGAAAGGCCTTCGACAAGGGATTGCACAGAGGTTTATTACACAAGCTCTCCAGTTATAAAATCACTGAAAGACTCTTCTTGATCATAAAATCTTCCCTAACAAATAAGTCCCTGAAAGTAGATATTAATGGCTAGTCCTCCGGTGCCCGAGTGGTCAACGCAGGCGCCTCTCCTCGGACCAACACTGTTTTTGATTTACATAAATGATCTGCCTAAGAATATGCTCAAATAATTTGTAAACATCGATGCCGATCATACGACTATTTACGGAAGCACCTCTGAAACTCTCGATGGTCAAAGACTGGTAAATGATCTCTCTTCCGATCTTGGACAAAAGTAGCCAGTCGGGTAAATACTGGCTGGTTACATTCAATGCCACAAAGACCAAGCTATTAGGTTGGTGCAAAAATAATGACATTTTATCACATATGTTACTATGTGAGAAAACGTCATTATTTTTGCACCAACCTAATAGTTACATTCTATCACCGCCGATCGGACCTCGAACTACCGTCAATCAGGATGAATTGATGTCCCCCCCCCATCGGGAAGGCACAGTGTCTTGAAAGACTATTGGGTCTCAGACTCGCACCTGACGTCAAGTTGAACTCGAACATCCGATCTATCGCTAAGGATGCTGGAAAAATGGTTGACTCCCTGTACTGCTCCAGTAAGTACCTGACTTCTTCTGACATCCTCTACCTTTACAAGAGCCAGGCCAGACCAACATTAGCGTATTATTGTCATAATTGGGTTGGAGCAGCCCAGTCCTCAAGCCGCGATATAGTTCAAAAGCGTCTCCGGGCTCTTGTGAGTGACAAATTATTCTCCACCCTCTAATCTCTCTAACACAGATATACATATAAAATATCTCCAAAGAACAGCGATAACCAAGGTTTAAAATGCATTTTTAAAAATGAAAAACCTTTCTTGAAGCTTTTATTTTACACTAGCAGTAGAGCCCAGCGTTGCCCGGAGATGTAACAGTAAGAGATAGATCAAGTATCATAAAGACTGAAAAATAAAAATGACAAAGATTATTGTTTAAGGTTGACGGACACGCATGTCTTAATTATTATTTTTTATTTATTTTTTTTTGTTTGTTTGTTTTTACGAATTGGTCAAACTCAAACAAAAACATTGTTTTCAATTGTTATGAGTCTACCGATTGAATAGAATTTTATTATAAACAATTGTCTTGTAAATGGAATTTTTAAAGTATTCTGAATGTAAAAATAAAGAAAAAAGTGTGCAAGACAATAAGAAACACTACCTGCCCCCAAAAAGTGAAGTTTTGTTGAAATCGTTTGAAAAATGTAGGAAATCCGATCCCATATATAAACGAACACACACACACACAAACAACCTGGGTTTTATAATAAGTATAACTCGATATGAGTTGTCCCCCTTTCATTCTCGCGATGCCTCTTACCGTGTTTTCAAATTGATTTTGTGCAAAAACAATTGTGTTTTTCCAATTTTCCGCAAGGTAATTTTACATAGTCCTGTGAAGTTTTGTTGAAATCGGTTGAAAAATGTAGGAACTCCGATCCAATATATAAACGTACACACACACACACAGACACACAACCTGGGTTTTATAATAAGTATGATTTAATTCCAAGCTAATAGATTTGAATTAAGCAGAATATTTTCTGCATTTCAAACTGAATTTAAATTTATTAGAATGATTTTATTATCAGTAAAAACGCTAAAATCGTTCATATTGACAAATCTGTCGATACAATGTAATTTTCTTTATTAAAAAAACTTTCAAAAATAAAATATACTTTCCGGAAACTTTATTTGAGGAAGATTAGCTGATTTAAAGTTTAATTAAGTTGATTTGAAACAAATATTGCTTACTTTCAATTTAAAATATCGCAGAGAAACATTTTTAACACGAAAGTTGCTGCTTTGGCAACTATCTCGATAGATTTATTTGGGAAATTTTTTTCTACGGGGGACATATCTGTAAAAATTACTTGACAAATATAGCGTGAGCACCTTTTGTGATATAATTTTTCAATACCCAGTAATCTTTAAAAAATTCTAAAACTGTTCAAAGTAATCAGTTAATTTTTTTATTTGAGATACTTTGGCTTTAAATTCGCTATAGTTATCCCTCTTATTTTCTGATGATGACACGTTTGAACATCCGTATTTACAAAAAACATCGACGTTTATACACACATAGAATAAATTCAAAATTATTTAAAAAATATTTGGGTCGTTGAATTGTAATAGTTTCAGTCTTAATTTAATAACAATATGAATAAACCACTACAAATTAATGCAAAAGTTTAAAAGATTTAAAAGTTTATAAATTATTCTAATTAAAATTTTTTAAAAAATTGAAAGAATTTTTGAAAAATTAATCTAAAATTTCTTTTAGTAAGACAATAGTATCTATAATATATATATATATATATATATATATATATATATATATATATATATATATGTGTGTGTGTATATACACACACACAAGTATAGGATTGGTGTATACAGAATAAATTCCAATAACCAACAAATATTATTCTTAAAAGAGTGCTGAATACAGAGTAGAGCAAATATAATTATTTATTTAAAAATTATAACATAAATATGTTATAAAATCACTACAAAAATAGCCATTTTATTTCAACACTTCTGGTGTCTTATCAAGTGATGATGTTGAATGTAGAATCTATATGTAAGTAATAATCCGTCGGTAAATAATAAACTAATCCAAGTGAATCCTAATAATATAAAATATTAAAACTGATCCACAAAAGAGGTCAATGTATTTATTATAACAGAACATTTAGATTACATAGGATAGAAATCCAAAGTTACCTCATTCAAATAGCTATTTCAGCCCACAAGACTTACCTATGGACCTTGTCAACCCAGAGATATGAAGAAAAAATATCATATCTCTGAGTTGACAAGGCTTACACGGAATTCTTATGGGTCGAAATAGCTATTCGAATGAGGTAAGTTTGGATTTTTTTTCTCTTATGTTATATATATATATATGAAGAAATATAGTCTTAATGTGTGCTATATTTATAGGATAAAGTGCCCAATATCAGAGATAGAGCGTGTGTAAATATGAAAGTGAATATTGAAGTCAACACTTAGAGGCGACAGTCTGTTTCATGCTAGACGCAATCGTCAGGCCTGAATTAGCCTGTCGCCTCTAACTGTTGACTTCAATGTTCATTTATATATATATATATATATATATTATATATATATATATATATATATATATATATATATATATATATATATATATATATATATTAATCGATTAACGTCATGCAAGGCGATAATGCCACTAAGACACAAGGAACTACTAAGAGTGAAAGAGTGTAAAAATACTTTAGAAGGCACCAAAAACCCCAATCCTTAATAGGAAACAAAGGATAAATATCAGCCCCTGCACTAAACTGGACGATAGTTGAACCTATCTTCTCCTATTATAATTATTATCATACATAAAAGTAATTAAAAGATTTTCTAATTAAATGATGTCTTAGTTTTTATTGCGTGTTTTATTTTACGAGTTAGAGCAAGTTTTCTGGGGTTTTTGACCAGAAAAATTTCATGATTTAAATTTTCTAAGGACATGACTAATATAAACATTCCTAATGAGAGTTAACAGATGTAAAAATAAACATATTTCTATAAAGATTTTGTTAAAAAAAAAAAAAAAAAAAGAAACGTTTGAAAAAATAATTAATAATTTATTAATAAGTCCTGAAAGTTTCATTAAAATCCGAAATTTATCTGATTTTTGCAAGAATTTCCAAATCATTGTGTTTAGCACCAGAAAAAAAGAAAAAAAAATACAAAACAAAAAAACTCTAAAATTTACCATATTAATTTCTGGTCACCCGTTGACGCAAGAAAAACAAGATTTTTAACCAAAATTTCGAAGGTACTAAAAAGGATCAAAAATATATAATTTAATAATCAAAAAATTCTTTTGTCTTTCCTCTTAATAATAACATAAAGATTTTGATTAAGTGTGGGGCATTTTTTCATCATGGTATGTTCATGTTTCAGCGAACCTTTACAGGTTCTATATATTAGACGTTATGACAATGGACACTGACATTTGTATTTCATATAGACACCCTATTTTTATTTTAAACGGTGTGTGTATTGCGTCTTTATGAAGATTTTTCGGATGCGCATACCGGTAGACATAACACACACTGTTTAAAATAAAAATGAGGCGTCTATTTCCAATGCAAGTGTGTGTGTGTGTGTGTGTGTGTGTGTGCGCGCACGCGCGCGTGTGTGTGTATGTGTATGTGTGCGTGTTTGTGTGCGTGCGTGTGTGTGTGTGTATGTGCGTGCGTGTGTGTGTGCGTGCGTGTGTGCGCGCGTGCGTGTGTGCGTGCGTGTGTGCGTGCGTGTGCGTGCGTGCGTGCGTGCGTGCGCGTGCGTGCGTGCGTGCGTGCGTGCGTGCGTGCGTGCGTGTGCGTGCGCGAGCACGCGCGTGTGTGTGCGTAAAATTGCACACTGAGGTCAACACCTAGCAGCGACAATCTATTTCATACTTGAACGCAATCTTCAGGCCATGTGCGTTGTGTTTGAGCTCGACTACTTATATATGCTAGTCAATCGTGTATTATGGGTAATAAGATCTATTGTATTATCTTAACGGTTATTGGATAGGTAGTAACAGTTATGTTTCAAATTATTCTAGAGGTTATTAAGTAGGAATAATTGCGGATCCGTATGCGATTATTTCTAGCTAGTTTATAGCCTGTCTATATCCCTGAGATGAGGTATTATGATTATTTACATTATCCGGATTCTTATCTTCATCTTCATTGCCATATTCATAAGATTGCAATATAAGCCCTGGTAAAAAATATGTAATAATAATAACGGAAAAATTGGTATATGAGCACTGGTAAAAAAAAAAAATTGGTTGCTGAGACATTAGGTAAATCCTAAAAATTTATCTCTGCGCTTCATGGCCCAGTGGGTCAAGGCGTTGGTTAGATCCAGTGGCTACAGTTGTGAGTTCAATACCAGGCTACAGCAGACTGAAAACCAAAAACCCTAGAGAGTTGAGTTAAAGGGAAATAACTGAGACATCCGGAAGAGGCATGGCACGTGGAACTGAAACATTTACCACGGTGGACGAAATAAAGGGTTTGATTCGAAATTCCAATCACAGCCGAAACGTTGTAAATATGGTAATGAGGATAACAATACGAATAATTGCTTAATTATTTATTGCTTATTATTATTATGTTTATTAGGTCTACATTTGTCTGTGTGTTCATTCTTAGTTAATTTGCTTATTATTTGCTTAATTTGCTTATTTGTTAAGATTTTTCGTTTATTTTATTTATTAGATTGTTGATGTTATCGGTTACATTTTTGTCAAGATTTACAAACTTTACGTTTTGTTCAATTTCACAAATCGATGAAATATGAAAAGATATGGAAAAAAAACAATATTACATTTTTATTAAATAATTATTTGCTATTTTAATCATTAAATTGGTTTAAAATAGTGTATTTTTTGTACGCCAAATAATAAAACTTAAAAAAAAGAAAATTTATTGTATTAGGTTGGTGCAAAAAAAAATGACGTATTAATGTCGTTTTTTGACGTATTTTTTAACGTCAAAAAACGACATTGTTACGTCATTATTTTTGCACCAACCTAATACTAAGCCGTGTACAATAGTAAAACCAACTGTACTTTGTACCCCGTGACCTGTTTGCACTTCACTCCAAAATTTAGTTTCAATTGGTCAATGTATGGCTATTTTAGAAGGTGTGACGGATGGACGGGCGGACGAACGGAAGTCACAGAATTTTATATATAGATTTTTTTTCTCCAGAGTCAGTTATCTTATTAGTTTAGCTTAAGGTATTCGGTTTGTCTAAACGCCGTTCGGTGTTGACCTCAGTGTCCACTTTTACATTTACACACGCTCTATCTCTGATATTGAGCATTTTTATCCCTAAATATAGCATGCCTTTAAAACTATATTTTATCACACACACACACACACACACATAGTTGTATATTTAGGCAGCAATCTTTTGTTTATGCATGTTTCATTAAAAACGACGGTACTACGGTTAAGTATTTTATTTAATTTTTCTTGTGTTCGAATAAGAGTTTTCTTTTCTGGACAAAGAGTGTGTAAAAACTGTCCAAATATTTTATAGTTCCGAGCACTTTCGGCTATACCTTTAGCCATTATCAAAGATGATTCGATTTTTCAGCTTGAGTGTGTGCATTATTAGAAAAAGGAAAAAGCCAACTCTTAACATTAACTACGAATAAGGCCACAGTGTGCTAACCGAATTCGGAAATTAAAAATATCTCTACAACACACTAAAACATACACATAATGCACACACTCATATATATATATATATATATATATATATATATATATATATATATATATATATATATATATATATATATATATATATATATATACATATACACACACATACACGTGTGTGTGTGTGTGTAAAAATATATAGAAAATATAGGAAAGAACTCGTTAGGTAAATAATCCAAAGTTCTTTTGTATTTTTGTTATTATTTTAAAAAAATAGTGCTCGATACAAAAGTAGAGCATAAATATAATGCAGCGTTGGAATCATATTTTTAAATAAATAATTATATATATATATATATATATATACTACAGTAAGACATTAATTACATTATTTCCCGTCTGATCGATAATTTTAGCTCATCATTCGTTCAGCGCGTCTTGTATCAATGTCGAACTGCTAAGTAACGCACTATTAAATCCTGAATGCTGAATGGTAGAAACCTCGGCTAGCAACCTCGCACGGAATATGGGTATATTTTTCGATTGGAACTGGCTTGCATCTCATGAACATATTTTAAAGTTGGTCGCGAATTTAGGCCAACCAAATGAAAACAACTCGTCCGATTTAAAATTATATCTTCTTTTCCTTTAAACGATGTGTTTACTAAACAAAAATTATTTGTCATTGATTTTTGTTGTTGTTGTTAAATCGGGCAACGAAATAAAAGGTCGATGAGATGCTAAAAGATGGGGGTAAGTCGGATGAGGGTGGGATTGCTAAATCAGATATTAAAAAATGAGGGTGCCAAAATAGAAAAGGTTTTGTGAGGAGAATTTAAAACGTTAAAAGGGGAGATGCTAAAGTCAGATGTTAAATGTGGGAGATGGCTACACCTGATATTAAATAGAACGGAATCAAATGTTAAAATGGGGGGGGGGCGTAAATAAAAGGTGAGGAGTGGTTAAAACATGCTAAAAGTGGAAATTCTAAGTAAGATGTTTAATCTGGCTACACTTTATATTAAAAGGTGGGGATCAGATGTTGCATTACGGGGGAGGACGAAATCAGATCTTAAAATGTGAGGGGGGGGGGCAAATTAGATGTTAAAAAATGGGGGTGCTGAATCAGATTTTAAAAGTGGGGAATTCTAAATCGGATGGCAAATGTGAAGTTGGGCTACATGAAATATTAAAAGGAAGGGAAGCTAAATCAGATGCTTAAAGTGGAGGTTAGATCTGATGATAAACGTGCAGTGGCTAAAACATTTGTTAAAAGTGCGGAAGCTTAAACAGACGTTATAAGCGGGGCGCGGTTAAATCATTTTAAAAGAGGGGAGACGGTTAAATCAGATGTTAACATTAGGGAGGGTAAGTCAGATGGTAAATATGAGTGTGCAGGGGGGGGGGGCTACATCAAATATTAAAACTGAGTGCAGCGAAACCAGATGCTTAAAGTGGAACACTAAAACAGATGCTAAGCACGCGGAGGTTAAAATGTTGTTAAAAGTGGGTTGCGGCTAAATCAGATGTTAAAAATGAGGGTTGCTAATGTTTTCTGAGGAGTGAAGGTAGTTAACCATTATTACTCTGTATGTGACTTCATTTGCTGTGCAAAATGTTTATCCTACCACTGTAGGTGACTCTGATCCCTGAATTTGAATTTGTTTGAATTTCATACTTGTGTTGTCATATCCTGCTATGGCAACAAAAAAACACATTTGAGTGAAAGTAACAATAAAATTACAGCAATTGAGAGACCTGGAAAAAGAATGCAGTGGAAAAGGAAGTAATATTAACAATGCACTGTGCTAAAGGTTAAAATAATATCGGTGTCAAGAGAAAATCCATTCTTTTGACACACCATTTTATTGCAGGTTAAAGGTTAAACTTTGCCGATTTTCAATAATTATTTTGATAATTAATGGCAATATTCATTTTAAACAAATGATACTGCTCAGCAGAATAGCATTGTCATAATTTAATAGCATTGTCGAATTTAATCTTGTTATGATCTCAGTTTCAGTAAAAAAAAAAAAAAAAAAAGAGGGGGGATTAAGCCTCCCCGTCCTTCCTATAATACCGTGGATATTTATGTTCTGATGTATTGAGCTTTGATCAGACTCAACAATAGGCTTAAGTATTTGTGAAACATTTATCTCCGCTAGAAACTTAATTTATAAACTACAGATTTGGACTTGTAATTTATGTAATATATATATATATATATATATATATATATATATATATATATATATTAGGTTGGTGCAAAATAATGACGTAATAATGTCGTTTTTTGACGTACTTTTTAACGTCAAAAACGACATTGTTACGTCATTATTTTTGCACCAACCTAATATATATATATATATATATATATATATATATATATATATATATATATTATTTACATTATGCGGACTATAGTCCTCATCTTTGTCGCCATATTTATCACAACGTTTCGGCCGTTGTACGCTCCGGCCTTCTTCAGGTGGTTGGAATGTCGAACTGAGCCCTTTATTTCGCTCACTGGGGTAGACTGTTCTAGTTCCACGTACCATGTTTGATGGATGTCTGTTATCAGTTATCTCCTGTTAATTTCCCTCTGAAAGTTCTCCACTGCCTTAACCGTCCTCAAGGACACATATCACAGTGGATAAAGGTGTTGGTTAGATCCAGTGACAGGACCCAAAGAGTGTGAGTTCAATACCCGGTTAAGGCAGTGGAGAACTTTCAGAGGGAAATTAACAGGAGATAACTGATAACTGACGTCCATCTGTTTGATTTCCCGTGGCACGTGGAACTAGAACAGTCTACCCCAGTGAGCGAAATAAAGGGTTCAGTTCGACATTCCAACCACCTTAAGAAGGCCGGAGCGTACAACGGCCGAAACGTTGTGATAAATATGGCGACAAAGATGAGGACAATAGTCCGCATAATGTAAATAATGTACATAATACCTCATCTCAGAAATATAGACATATATATATTATTGACGCAGTGAATTCGATCCTCATTGGAGACCCTATATTTATAACCTTGTGCTAAAGTAAGACAAGCTGTGTCAATATCTAGGGTTTTATGGCCTAGGCACGCTTAAATTCGTCTTATTACTGAACTATCATACAAAGTTGGCTGATTTTGTTTAGCGACGTTCACTGGTGACCCGACAACATTAATTTAAGCGTGCTACTAGATTGGCATCTAGATCTAGGTCCCTTCTTTTACTGTTGAAATAGTTAAATGCAACCGCCACTTCTAATGCAACAGCTTCTTTTCTCGCACTTCCAACCCGTGAAATTCCCTTCCGTTTACTTGCTTCCCGGATAACTATTTAAAAGCCATGCGTGATACATGCTTAGGCGATCATGTATCTTTCGATACATGACTGACGACGCAGATTTTTCCCCACGGTAGGTTACCATTTCTTTCTGCAGTAGACCAGTTGAATTCCCAGTCTGTCCTGCGACTTATCCATAGCGGAGTGGGGGGTGGAGAAGAAGAGGATTCATACTTTTCTCAAGGGTCAGTCAGTTATGTGACATGCGTGATACACGCTTAGGCGATCATGCACCTTTTGATACATGACTGACGAGGCAGATTTTTCCTGCAGTACGTTATCATTTCTTTCTGCGGTAGACCAGTTGCCATCCAAGGCCATAGAACTTGGTCTGTCCTGCTATTTATCCATGTCTGGGGTGGGGGGAGAGGATTCACGCTTTTCCCAAGGGTATTAGCACGGAAGTGAATGTAATGGAATTCGAACTCGGCTCTCCGATTCTTCAATCCGAGTCGCTATTCATTACTCCACCGTGCCTCAATATTCAAAAATTTAAATGCAACATCAATCACCATCTTCTATCTTCTTGAATCCCATTCATTTTTTGTCCTTTCCTCAATCCTCCCTATACTTGGTCTTTTCTCTCTCTTTCACACCCTGTAAACCCCTGCGTACTAGTGGCATTCTTGCCTTGCTTGGGGTGAAATGATTAACAAAATTTAAATGCAACATCAATCGCCATGTTCTGTCTTCTTGAATCATCCTTATTGTTTGTCATTTCCTTAATCACCCTTATTGTTCGTCGTTTTCCTTAATCCTTCTATTCTCAGTCTTCTCTTTCACTTTCACTCCCTGTAAGTTTTTGCGTATTAGTGACGTTGCCGCCTTGTTTGGAGTGAAATGATTAAAAAAATTATCAACTCCTATGGGTTATTTACTGCCGAAACCTAAATATTTTATACTTAATTTTATGTTTTCAGAGTAAAGGTATGTTTCTTTTTTAGATATATAGTTTGTAGATCATAAAATGTATTGGTGGTCATTTTATTATAAAAATGTATTGTTGGTCATTTTATTATAAAAATACATTGTTGGACATTTTACTATAAAAATGTATTGCTGGTCATTTTGCCATAAAGATTTATTGTTGGTCATTTTACTATAAAAATGTATTGTTGGTCGTTTTATTATAAAAATGTATTGTTGGTCATTTTACTATAAAAATGTATTGTTGGTCATTTTATTATAAAAATGTATTGTTGGTCAATTTACTATAAAAATGTATTGTTGGTCGTTTTATTATAAAAATGTATTGTTGGTCATTTTACTCTAAAAATGTATTGTTGGTCATTTTATTGTAAAAATATATTGTTGGTCATTTTACTATAAAAATGTATTGGTGGTAATTTTACTACAAAAATTTATTGTTGGTTATTTTATTATAAAAATGTATTGTTGGTCAATTTATTATAAAAATGTATTGTTGGTCAATTTACTATAAAAATGTGTTGTTGGTCATTTTATTATAAAAATGTATTGTTGGTCATTTTATTATAAAAATGTATTGTTGGTCATTTTATTATAAAAATACATTGTTGGACATTTTACTATAAAAATGTATTGTTGGTCATTTTGCCATAAAGATTTATTGTTGGTCATTTTACTATAAAAATGTATTGTTGGTCGTTTTATTATAAAAATGTATTGTTGGTCATTTTACTATAAAAATGTATTGTTGGTCATTTTATTATAAAAATGTATTGTTGGTCATTTTACTATAAAAATGTATTGTTGGTCGTTTTATTATAAAAATGTATTGTTGGTCATTTTACTCTAAAAATGTATTGTTGGTCATTTTATTGTAAAAATATATTGTTGGTCATTTTACTATAAAAATGTATTGGTGGTAATTTTACTACAAAAATTTATTGTTGGTTATTTTATTATAAAAATGTATTGTTGGTCAATTTATTATAAAAATGTATTGTTGGTCGTTTTATTATAAAAATGTATTGATGGTTATTTTATTATAAAAATGTATTGTTGGTCATTTTATTATAAAAATCTATTGTTGGTCAATTTACTATAAAAATGTATTGTTGGTCATTTCAATATAAAATGTATTGTTGGTCATTTTACTATAAAAATGTATTGTTGGTCATTTTGCTATAAAAATGTATTGTTCGTCAATTTACTATAAAAATGTATTGTTGGTCGTTTTATTATAAAAAAAATGTATTGTTGGTCATTTTATTATAAAAATGTATTGTTGGTCATTTTACTATAAAAATGTATAGTTGGTCATTTTATTATAAAAATGTATTGTAGGTCAATTTACTATTAAAATATGTTGTTGGTCGTTTTATTATAAAAATGTATAGTTGGTCATTTTACTATAAAAATGTATTGTTGGTCGTTTTATTATAAAAATGTATTGTTGGTCATTTTACTATAAAAATGTATAGTTATCATTTTATTATAAAAATGTATTGTTGGTCATTTTACTATAAAAAATATATTGTTGGTCATTTTATTATAAAAATGTATTGTTGGTCGTTTTATTATAAAAATATATTGTTGGTCATTTTACTATAAAATGTATTGTTGGTCATTTTGTCATAAAATGTATTGTTGGTCATTTTACTCTAAAAATGTATTTTTGGTCATTTTACTATAAAAATATATTGTTGGTCATTTTATTATAAAAATGTATTGTTGGTCGTTTTACTACAAAAATTTATTGTTGGTTATTTTATTATAAAAATGTATTGTTTGTCAATTTATTATAAAAATGTATTGTTGGTCATTTTACTAGAAAAATTTATTGTTGGTCGTTTTAAGATAAAAATGTATTGTTGGTCATTTTATTATAAAAATGTATTGTTGGTCATTTTACTATACAAATGTATTGTTGGTCATTTTATTATAAAAATGTATTGTTGGTCGTTTTACTACAAAAATTTATTGTTGGTTATTTTATTATAAAAATGTATTGTTTGTCAATTTATTATAAAAATGTATTGTTGGTCATTTTACTAGAAAAATTTATTGTTGGTCGTTTTAAGATAAAAATGTATGGTTGGTCAATTTACTATAAAAATGTATTGTTGGTCATTTTACTATAAAAATGTATTGTTGGTCATTTTACTCTAAAAATGTATTTTTGGTCGTTTTACTACAAAAATTTATTGTTGGTTATTTTATTATAAAAATGTATTGTTTGTCAATTTATTATAAAAATGTATTGTTGGTCATTTTACTAGAAAAATTTATTGTTGGTCATTTTATTATAAAAATGTATGGTTGGTCAATTTACTATAAAAATGTATTGTTAGTCGTTTTAAGATAAAAATATATTGTTGGTCATTTTATTATAAAAATGTATTGTTGGTCATTTTGCTATAAAAATGTATTGTTGGTCGTTTTATTATAAAAATGTATAGTTGTCATTTTATTATAAAAATGTATTGTTGCTCAATTTACTATAGAAATGTATTGTTGGTCGTTTTATTATAAAAATATATTGTTGGTCATTTTACTATAAAAATGTATTGTTGGTCATTTTGTTATAAAATGTATTGTTGATCATTTTACTCTAAAAATGTATTGTTGGTCATTTTACTATAAAAATATATTGTTGCTCATTTTATTATAAAAATGTTTTGTTGCTCATTTTACTACAAAAATTTATTGTTGGTTATTTTATTATAAAAATGTATTGTTTGTCAATTTATTATAAAAATGTATTGTTGGTCATTTTACTATAAAAATTTATTGTTGGTCATTTTACTATAAAAATGTATTGTTGGTCATTTTACTACAAAAATGTATTGTTGGTCATTTTACTATACAAATGTATTGTTGGTCATTTTATTATAAAAATATATTGTTGGTCATTTTGCTATAAAAATGTGTTGTTGGTCGTTTTATTATAAAAATGTATTGTTGGTCATTTTATTATAAAAATGTATTGTTGGTCATTTTATTATAAAAATACATTGTTGGACATTTTACTATAAAAATGTATTGTTGGTCATTTTGCCATAAAGATTTTTTTGTTGGTCATTTTACTATAAAAATGTTTTGTTGGTCGTTTTATTATAAAAATGTATTGTTGGTCATTTTACTATAAAAATGTATTGTTGGTCATTTTAATTTAAAAATGTATTGTTGGTCAATTTACTATAAAAATGTATTCTTGGTCGTTTTATTATAAAAATGTATTGTTGGTCATTTTACTATAAAAATGTATTGTTGGACATTTTATTATAAAAATGTATTGTTGGTCATTTTGCTATAAAAATGTGTTGTTGGCCATTTTACTATAAAAATGTATTGTTGGTCATTTTATTATAAAAAATGTACTGTTGGTTTATGTTTGGCTGTTCACTATTTTCCGATAGCTGCGAACCTAACAGGGGCTCCCTCTCGTCGTACTAAGTTAATAATAGTACTGCAGAGAATATCGGAATAGAGCGAGATAAAAAAAAAAAGGTCTCTTGATAAAACCAGAAATAAAACCAGCAATATTTATGGTCCTGATCTGGCATCTCGGTTTCAGTCACTTTCTCACCGCCGTAAGTTAGGTTTCCTGTGTCTTTTCTATAAATACTTTCATGGTAAATGTTCAGCTCAACTGTACACTGATGAGATGTCGACGCTAGCCTAGTACTGCGCTTAAATTCAAATAGTCTAGTTGCCATAGCGAAGAGATTTCCCAAACATTTACATTTATCTACTGTCATCTTCATTATTTTTCTATTGTTCTCCCTCCTTATTGTTTCTCTTTTTTTATTATTCTTTCTCGCTCAGTAACCCTTTGTGTCTTAGGGGCTTTATTACCTTTCATGGGGTTATATGATTAAAAATGTATAAAAACCTCAACTGCAAGAAAACAGAGTGTTTAGTCATCAGCAAGAGGAAAAACCCCAGATGCAAGCTACAGATTGAAGATGCCAATATTAAGCAACTACAGAAGTTTAAATGTCTAAGAAATGTTTTAACAGGGGATAGAAATTGCGACAGCGAAACCCGAAGTACACATTGAACTAGCGACGAAAGATGTCTTCCAAAAGCTAAGCAAAGTTGTGAGAAAACAGAAAATTTTCGTCAGAAACAAAGAAAAGATATGTGATATCCATCCTTTTATATAGTGGTGAATGCTGAACAATCACCCTACAGATAGTGAGAAAACAGGAGGTCACAGAAATGTGGTTCTACAGAATTTCATAGACGGGGCGATCAAACTACAAGGAAGTCTTAAAAAAATAGCAACAAAAAGAACACTTATGCTCAGAATCAAGGAAAGACAGTTGAAATTACTTGAGAACATAATGATGGAGGGATGGGAAAATTTAACACGCACAAGGCATATTGAGGGCAAGAGAGATGGTGGAAAGCAGTGTGCTACCTGCCTGACGATCTTGGATGAATGAATGGCATAACGGGAGGCGGGAACTTTAGCAAAAGTTGAAAAACTACTAAGGGCCATCAGGGATTGAAAGTTTGGGAGAGTCATGATCGCCCATGTCCTAAAGGGACGGGGCACAAAGAAGAAGAAGTTGAATATGGTTACGACCTTATCATGTTGAAACACCACTTGTATGATCACTGAAGTTAAACAACGTTTAGCCTGGTCAGTACCTGGATGAGTGACGGCTTGGATATACCAGTGGCTGTAAGTTTGAATGTGCGGGTAGAAAAAGTTTACAGCAATATCATGTTGAAACATCACTTCTCGTATGATCACTGAAGTTAAACAACATTCAGAGTGGTCAAAACCTGGATGGGTGACCATTTGGGAATACCAGCGGCTGTAATTTTCGATGTGCAGGTAGAAATGGCTTACAGCCATATCATATTGAAACACCACTTGTCGTATGATCATTGAAGTTAAACAACGTTCGGCCTGGTCAAAACCTGGATGGGTGGCCGCTTGGGAATAACAACGGGTGTAAGTTTGAACGTCAAGATAGTGTGATGAATAACGTCTCGGAATGAAACATTCCAGTGGAATTTGTTACATTCCCTTACGTACAAATAGCCTAAGGGAAGGTAGGAATCCATCTCTTCTCTCCCAGCATGGTGGACTGAGTCCTATAGCCTTGGTTGGCAACCAGTCTACCGCAGAAACCACAGCAGCCTATTTTATTCGGTCCAGCTAACTCGAACATTCATGAGTCTATTACGCCAACCATCACGGTCCTGTATGAATGTCGGAAGGTCATTAGGGTGACATTCTGTGTCATAACGTAGCTAGTCAATGTAGGTACTTGCTGGGCGATCAACCCGTCTTGCTCCATGGCTTGATATCCAGAGCAGTAGATCACTTGCGAGTTCTTGTTTTGATCGCCAGCAGTGTCCTGCAAAGCGCATTCTGCGTTCGTATAAGATTGTAGAAATATCAGAGCTGTGATTTAAATTGATGCAGTCTCCAAGAGATGTTTATAGCTCTCAGCATCCGAGTGTAAGTTCCATCAAGCTTAGACCGTGGGGTTTTAGTGAACATTCAAGCATTGGCACTATACATTAAAAACATCTTAATAGTGACTTTGAATTGATCTCCGTTTGAGGTTATCTGGTAGATCAGATTTCCAGATTATATCAATTTTATTCAATGCGGCTTAGGCTTTAGCTATGCGAATTTCCACTTCCTTTTTCAATAGAATTTATTTCGCTTCCTAAATATGTAAAAGATTCGACAAATTTTATTCATTCACCTGAGACAGATTGTATTGAGCCTTGCTGGTTGAAGACTATGAATTCCGTCTTGGAGGCATTGACATAGAGTCCAACACCGTTAGCAGCGTTTTTTAGATGATGTAGGAAAACTGTAGCATTGTCAATGGTGTCTACAGTGATAACTAGGTTATCTGTATAGTCAATATCGCTTAACTGTTTTGCAGGATATCGACTTGATAGTCTTAGTGATAAAGTAAAACCTAAATGCTGATATATGACGAGGGAATACGTAGTTAAGGCTGATAATAAAGAGAAAAAAGGTGCAAGGATGTCACCCTGGAGGACCACTCTGAAGGATCTAGTGTCTCCGTCTGGGGATCTAACCAAAGATTTGGCCACAAGAATACTTCTACCAACACAATCATGAATTGATAGCAGACAGGATCATCCAAGTGTCCATGGCACATCAAGAAATAAGTTGAATATAATTTTGTGTTATGTTAAACTATATTTTATAAGTAAAAATGTAATTAAAAAATTATTAAAATTATTCCGTTTTTTTTTTTTCCTTTTTTCTTTTGACAACTCGGGGAAATGATAAAGATAATATTCGGTTCATTATTTTATTTTTTAGACGATAATAAACCATTGTAACTCGGGGGTAAGTATTTATATACCTATATAAAGGGCGTTATAATAATTTGCACCAATTTTAAACGTGAATTAATTTTAAACGTATAATGATTTTTTTTTCTTTTTCTTTCAGATTTGGCGGACATTGGGGCGATATTATTTTTCACACATAATTGCCATGACTTACGTAACATGATCCAGTAGAGAAATAAATAAATTTTCACCAATAACACTGATTTATTTAATGCTGACTTTAATCCATCTTAATGAAACACCCTTATATATAATCCGTCTTAATGAAACACACTTTATAAAGAATTATAGGTTCAAATGCCACCGAACTCAGTCTCTGTGAAATTCAGATTTTATTTTAAGTAAAATTTTTAATTTAGAGAAGAAGTGTTTTTTTGTTTTTGGGGGTTCTTTTTTTACATTGAATTTATTTAAATAATAAAAGAGAAATTCTATGAATATTAGCCAGGGGCTGTGATAAGTCATAAGCAGGGCCGGTGCGTTCTACTCTAGAACACCTCGACCAGAGGGGCCCAAAACTGATTGGGGGCCCCCAGCACTGCTTTGTGACCATCGCTATCTTATCAACATTTGCTTTTATCCTACCTACATTTATATACGTACCAATTTAAACTAAGAATAACTAATTATTAAAAGGTGAAAAATTTCGCGGATTTTGACGTCATTCTGATGCGTGTTTTGAACGTCTAAAAATGGGTGAATTTGTTTTTTCATGCTAAGTCTTGTTGTTACTGTCGTGGAGGTTAATTCCTTCTCCGCCTCGGCAAACGTAAATTCAAGTAAAAAGAATACATTTGAGTATGGGTAAATAAATGTATAATTTATTAACATATATACAAAACGAGTAACTTCTATCAGTTGCTGTTGCTAAGGCAACAGGGAGAGAGAATAGCGAAATTAACAGTGAAATAGACGAGTGACAGAACTAATTTCGACTCGGAACTAATTTCAACTCGGAACTAATTTTCACATCGGAATTAATTTCAACTCGGAACTAATTTCAACCCGGAATTAATTTCACCCCGGAACTAATTTCAACTCGGAATTAATTTCAACTCGGAACTAATTTCAACTCGGAACTAATTTCAACTTGATTTAAAATCAAAGTTATCAATTTTCGTGAATTCCTAAACAAAATGCAATGAATTGGTGTTAATTTTTTAATTTAGCATTAAAAATCATAAGTAGATAAGATAATTGAGAATTCATCTTTTCTGCAACCTTCATTAATTAGTTCCGTGTTGAAATTAATTTCGAGTTGAAATTAGTTCCAAGTTGAAATTAGTTCCGAGTTGAAATTAATTCCGTGTTGAAATTAATTCCGTGTTGAAATTAATTCCGTGTTGAAATTAGTTCCGAGTTTAAATTAGTTCCGAGTTGAAATTAATTCCGTGTTGAAATTAATTCCGTGTTAAAATTAATTCCGAGTTGAAATGAATTCTGCACCCCAAACAGACATTGCTGATGTCAGTGATGTTTCTCTCTCAGCACGTCGGTGTTGACATGAAGGCTGATTTATGACGCCTCTCTCAGCTTGCCCGTGTTGACATCGAAGATTGTCTCTCTCGGGTTTGTTTGAATTAGAGAATCCATCGTTCGGTTCAAAATTAAGATTTTGGTTTTTAGAGCAGGAATAGCTCTGACTAGTCAATAAATTGTTCGTTTTACTTCGGTTAAAGCGGATGTGTGCGTGGAGCCCATACGAAGAAAAATTATTAACGCAGTCTGCTTTGGGTCGTCGAGCGGTCAACATCCGGTTTGTGCAGAAAAATGTAAGAGGCACGACAAAGCCATGATTTTTCACTTCCAGAAAACTACCATCATTTATTCTGTGAGATTCTCCGAAAAGCTCTTGAGTTTTGAAGAGACTTGTTGGCGCCATGCCTCAAGAACAGAATTTCTATTCTACATCAATATTCGATACAATAATAATAATAACAACAACAACAACACAAATTGGGAGGACAAGGCGTTGCATAAATACCTAAAAAGAACGAAAGAAGCATATGTGGATCAACAAAAAGCACATCAGTGGCTGAGGAGCACCGGGTTGAAAGCTGAGAGAGAAGGCCTAATTATTGCAGTCCAGAATCAAAGCATCACAACCAGATCCTATCACTGTCACATAATCAAGGATGGAACTAACTCGAAATGCAGGATCTGTTGAAAATATGATGAAACTGTCGACCATATTATCTCAAGATATCCGGAACTAGCAAAAAATTAATATACCCACAAACATAACAAGGTAGAAACATATGTGCACTGAAAGATATGCAAGAAGCACAAAATCGAAACCACTGAGAGATGGTATGAGCACCAACCAGACACAGTTACCCACATTAACGATGTAACTATCCTCTGGGATATGCTAATTCGAATTGACAGGGAAATAAAAGCCAATAGACCTGATATTATCATAAAAGACAAGAAATTCAGGAATTGTATGCTTATTGACACAGCAGTACCACCTGAGTGAAACACCTCCATGAAAATTATGGAGAAATTGTCCAAATACAAAGACTTGGAGATCGAGATTAACAGGATGTGGGGAATGAAGACTGAGACTGTACCAATAGTAAAATAAAATTATTCTCACGAGTACAGCCCACACATTACGAAAGGTTTTATCTATGTAAAATATGTTGATTCTTTTTCAAAATTGCTCAGTAGAAATGTCATGATGCCATTTCTGACCTTACATCTCTGGTCTGGACCCTGAAAGAACTGAGTACACACCAGAAATCAAAGGAAACATAATAATAATAATAATAATAATAATAATAATAATAATAATAATAATAATTTGACAATTTGAAAGCGACATAGAGACGTTGATTACACAAAGGTCATGGGATTAGTTGCCGAAAAGACGACCTAAATAAGGAAACAGAAAGTCTATGACTGGCAGCCCAAAACCAAGCCTCCGAGCCCCAAGTACAAACTCTATCCGAAAGAACCTCTATCATATGGTGGAGTTGGATAGGATGCAGATTATGTGGAAAGAGGTTGAAAAAGTAAACTATATCGCGGGCGCGTACGAAATTCTTGCTATAAAAGGACTACAGGTGACGGCACGATGAGGTGTGTTTAAATATATACGCGTGTCTCAGCAGGTAATATGACTTTGCTGTAAATGAGAAATAATATCGCCATAAACCAGAGAGGGTTACGAAGAATAAACAAGCGAAATTCTTGTGGAAATTCCAAATCCAAGCCGAACGAAATCTTCAACATACGAAACTTGATATTACTCTGGTTGATGAAAACCACAGAATGTTTTATCTTAGTGATGTTATATACACAGAGCATCAAAATCTTAAGATTTGTTAGGATCGGGAAAGGTACTAGAAAAATTCATAAGATATGATTTATTAGGGTAGGAAAACGCCCTAGGAAAAGTCATAAGACATGATTTGTTAGGGTAGGGAAACGTCCTAGGAAAAATCATATGATATGGTTTGTTAGAGTAGGGAAACGTCATAGGAAAATTCATAAGACATGATTTGTTAGGGTCGGGAAAGTTCCCAGAAAAAGTCATAAATCATGATTTGTTAGGGTCGGGAAACGTCATAGGAAATGTCATATGATTTGTTAGGGCCGGGAAACGTCCTAGGAAAAGTCATAAGATATGATTTTTTAGGGTAGGGAAACGTCCTAGGAAAAATCATATGATATGGTTTGTTACGGTCGGGAAACGTCCTAGGAAAAGTAATATGATATGATTTATTAGAGTAGGGAAATATCATAGGAAAAGTCATAAGACATGATTTGTTAGGGTCGGGAAAGTTCCCAGAAAAAGTCATAAATCATGATTTGTTAGGGTCGGGAAACATCATAGGAAATGTCATATGATTTGTTAGGGTCGGGAAACGTCCTAGGAAAAGTCATAAGACATGATTTGTTAGGGTCGGGAAACGTCCTAGGAAAAGTCATAAGATATGATTTGTTAGGGTCGGGAAAGTTCCTAGAAAATACATGACATGATTTGTTAAGGTCGAGAAACGTCATAGGAAATGTGATATGATTTGTTAGGGTCGGGAAACGTCCTAGGAAAAGTCATAAGATATGATTTGTTAGGGTAGGGAAACGTCCTAGGAAAAATCATATGTTATGGTTTGTTACGGTCGGGAAACGTCCTAGGAAAAGTAATATGATATGATTTATTAGAGTAGGGAAACATCATAGGAAAAGTCATATGATTTGTTAGGGTCGAGAAACGTAATAGGAAAAGTCATATGATTTGTTAGGGTCGAGAAACGTCATAGGAAATGTCATATGATTTGTTAGGGTTGGGAAACGTCCGAGGAAAAGTCATATGATATGACTTATTAGAGTAGGGAAACATCATAGGAAAAGTCATAAGACATGATTTGTTAGGGTCGGGAAACGTCATAAGAAAAGTCATATGATATGATTTGTTAAGGTCGAGAAAGGTCCTATAGAAAGTCATAAGATATGATTTGTTAGGGTAGGGAAACGTCCTAGAAAAAGTCACAAGATACACTTTGTTAGGGTAGGGAGATATCATAGTAAGAAGTCACACGGTACGCATTCTTTTGGTAAGGAAACGTCATAGGAACGGTCATAAGGTACACTTTGGTAGCGTAGAAAAATATACTCGGAAAAAGCCATGGGGTACGTTTAATTAGGGTCGCGCAGATGTTAGTATAGAGTCGAAGTAGACTTTAGAAGTAACTGGAAACCCAATGCTAAACAGGAAATAAGAGATAAACCCCTACTCCTGTTCTAGTTGTAGTTGGAGCCCTCGGTATTATAGGAAAAAGTTTCGATAGGCTCACTGAAGTGATTCCTGGTAGCCCATGCCTTAAAGAAATACAAAAATATGTACTCACAAGTACAGCCCACACCTTACGAAAAGTTTTATATTTGTAAAATGTGTGCAATCATAGGTGACTTTATTTTTATACAAAATGTTCAATGATAAATGTCTTGATGCTATTTCTGATCTTAGGTCTCTGGTTGGGACCCAGAAGGAAATCAGTATACAACAGAAAATAATAATAATAATAATAATAATATTGACATAGTGTTCCCTGCAGACTGTAATGTATCTTTGAATATTTTGAAAAAATATCAAAATACGACGATCTTGAAGAGGAAATCTCAAAACTGTGGCACATGAGGGCATCAACAATTCTAGTTTAGTTGGAGCACTCGGATTGATTGGAAAAGGTTCCGATAAACCCATTGAAGGGATCCCTGGTAACCCAAGGCTTAAAGAAATACAAAAAATTGTACTCACAAGTATAGCTCATACTTTACGAAGGGCTTTATCTATGAACTGGTTTTCTAAGCGTTGCTTTGATATGACCGAAAGTATGGGACATCCAGTGAGGACCGAACTCACTATTCAGTTGTAAATGTTTTAGCGAGAGCAGCCTGCTAACCATTGCACCACGCCGAGGCGCCCACGAAAGACTTTATCTATGTAAATGTGTATTTTTTCTTTTACTACAAAAATGATCAGTGGTAAATGTTATGAAGTCATATCTGACCTTAGGTCTCCGGTTAGGACCCGGAAGAAAATGTGTATCCAACAGAAATCAAAGGAAATAATAATAATAATAATAATAATAATAATAATAATAATAATAAATGAACCTGCCAGCTAATTGATGTGAGTTGCCCACAGGATTCCAATGTCACTAAATAAGAATTTCAAAAAACTGTCAAATTATAAGGACCTGCAAATCAAAGTAAGAAAAATGTGAAAACTTAAAACTGCGATGATCCCTGTTGTGATAGGGTCATTGACTATGATAAAGGAGGGTACCGAAAATTATTTGAATAAAATCCCTCGACATATCAGCATCTCAGAGCTACAAAAGATTTCTTTGAGCACATATCACCTGCAAAACGCTCTACATCTAAACGAAACGTCCCAAATGTTCATAGATAACTCTCCTACAGGGGTCTTTTTACACGTAGACTCCGATAGGGACGTGGTAATTAGGCACTTAAAATTAGTCTCTGGCAAGATGATACCTCACATTATAATAACAGCGACTACGATGAGGACGATGGTAATGATGATATGATTGATTGAGTTGTCTTTTTAACGGCATATCAGCTCCTTATGGGTCATTTAATAACGAAATTTAATTTTCTTGCGAGCTTGGAAGTAATAAAAATATATATTGTTCTACTTTCACAATTGAAGCCATGGTAGATAATACTCAGCTTTTGTGCAAATACATGTTTGTGTGGACATGATTACCAGAGGCAATAATATACGTGTTTTATATTGTAGTTTTTTTTTTAAGTTATATTTTAGAATACAGTTTTCTTTAAGAAATTGTAGTATATTATATGTACTAGTATCATGAAAAAGTTCTTTCATGTCGTTGTTTGGTTGGGTGATTTTGTTTAGTAGCCTATCACCCTCTATGGGTTATTTTATGCTGAAATCTAAATGATTTCTGAGTGAGCCTTGAAGTAATAAAAATGTTATTCTGCTTTCACAATTGTATACATGGTAGATGATACTCAGCTTTTGTCCATATACGTGTTTACTAAGGGCCTGTGATATGTGTGTTTTATGTTGTAGTTTTGTTGAAATTATATTCTGGAATACACATTGATTTAAGAAATTGTAGGATATTATATGGCTTAATGTTATGAAAGAATTCTTTCATGTTGTTTGTTTGATTTTGTTTAGCGGCATATAAACACCTCTATGGGTCATTTACTGTCGAAATCTAAATATTATGGCTTCAAATCTGATATATGTTATTCTGCTTTCATAATTGAATACATGGTAGATGATACTCAGCTTTTGTGCATATACATGTTTGTGTGGACATAATTTCTAGAGGCAGTGAAATGTGTGTTTTATGTTGTATTTTTGTTGAAGTTATATTTTGGCATACAGCTTGATTTAAGTAATTGGAGGATATATTGTATTCTTTCATGTTGGTTGTCTTCTAGTATTTTAAATGGATTTGGGGGATCTCGCTACAATCTTTTAGTATCTGATTATTGTTGGTAATTTTACTATAAATATGCATCGTTGGTAATTTTTTATATAAAAATGTATTACTGTTGTTTTTTATATAAAAATGTATTTTATACTTTCATAGGGTCTTGTTTTTGTTTTGGGATCCACTATTCGCACATAGCTGGAACCCTAATAGGTGTTACCACCCCAGATCAAGGTGGACCAGGGAGTAACAGCAATTAAGAGGAGTTTCATTCTTCTCAACACCTCCAATTTCCCGATCAGAGACCTTGCTGCCAGATGATAGTTTATCGTCATACGCAGGAATATTAATGATGATATAAATGGTGTAGTCAAATTATAATTAGGAAATTGGTGATATTTTAAGAAAGCAGTTTATTAAAATATTTGGGGCGATAGGTATTAATAGGTTAGAGGCAAGTACTTATAATTAACACGGAAAATCTTTTTAGCGACCATTTTGTATTCGTTGAGAAATCTCTAATGTAGCTTGTCGCTAAGCGGGGGGTACCTCCCACACACACATCGAAATTCATCCTTCCACGCCGTGAAATTGATGTAAACTAATTTTAGTGTGCAAAAACTTACTTACTCTTTCCGGACTTAAAAACCACTCTCCCAAACTCACAATATTGACGACGGACTTGCCCTTGATTAGCGTCAGATTTTTTTATATATAAGTTTTATAATTAATACCTAATTTTATGTGGTCATTACTTTGATTGATTCGTTTTCTATTCGTTTTTTATCAACCCTTTGCAGGTTATTTAAAGCCAGAAAATAGATTGTAATTTCTTTTTAGATAATAATGATTTAGTGATATATGTCTTACGGATACGTCCAGGTATGACGATAAACTACATCTGGCAGTAAGGCCTCTGATCGGGAGACTTTGAAGAGAGTGGAACACCCCTTAATTGCTGTTGTTCCCCGGTGCTCCCTGATCTGGGGTGGTAGCACCTGTTATGATTCTAGCTATGGGCAAATAGTTAACCCCCAAACTGGAGTCAAAATACTATGAAAGTGTAGAAATACATTTTTATAGTGAAGGTGCCACCAATATATTTTCATAGCAAAATAAATTACCACCAATACGTTTTTGTAAGGAAAAAAAGTATTACCAGCAATGCATTTAAAAAAAAAAAAAAAAAAAAAAGATGGCACCAGCAATACATTTTTGAAAAGAAAAATTGCTAGTAATACATTTTTGGTAAAAATTTACTAATGCTTCTAAGAAAATTATATTTCGGCATTAAATGACCTATAAGGAGTAGATATGCCGTTAAACAAACAAAACAAATTTACTAATTAACTCATAGCTGGGGGAGAAGAAGTGGGTGCTTATCTTTACCGAGGCTAGTTGCTCATAAGTGAATATAACAATCCCAACGGGAATTGGAACACGGCTCTGCGATTAACAATTCCAAACCAATATCCATTACACCACCCGCACATCCAAGCTAACAACACCTGTTATTTCCAAGCGGTCATCTGTCTTGTTACTAACCATGATCGACGTTGCTTAACCGGTGAACGTACGCAAATCATTACTTTTTTTAATTTAAAATATTACCTTCTAATGATATTTCCTCTTTGTTACCTCGACTTTAAGTATTTAAGTGCAGTACTAGATTGGCAGCTAGGTCTCATTATTTTACAGCTGAAATGGCTAAATGTAACCGTAAGTTCTATGCTAACATTTTCTTCCCTCACACTTCTTGTTTGTGGAACTCTCTTCTGGCTTCTTACTTCCCAGTCAATATTGATCTTCAAAAATTTTAAATGCAATGTCAATCGTTATCTTCTGTCTTAATTCCAGTTCTTTTATTGTCGTAGTTTTATATAGTATATTTTATTATAGTAGTTTTCCTCATATTCTCTAACACTCAGTAACCCCTTGCATCTTAGTGACTTTATTGCCTTTGATCTTCAAAAATTTTAAATGCAATGTCAATCGTTTTCTTTTGATTTTTTAGTTCCTGTTTTTTTGTTTTTCTCTCTCCTTAATATTTTTATTTTTTCATATTCTTTCACGCACAATAAACCCTCCCTTGCATATTTGTGGCTTTATTGCCTTTGCTTGGGGTGAAATGATTAAAAAAATATATACCTATTTTAAATAAAAACGTTAGTTATTTTCTCTGTGATTTTTCTTTTAACGACAAATCGAATTTTTTTTTTATCCTATCAAAGTATACTTTATGTGACCTTTCTTTCGTGTTTTATTTTTTGGCCATCACCCGAAATTTATTTTTTCTGCGTCAAGCACAAAATCTATGACGAATCTTCTTTTCAGTAAATTTATATGAAATCTATTTTCTTATAATTAAAATTTTAAAAAATATTCCTAAGATCTGCTAATGACGTGCTGCACTTAACCGTTTGCACAACCAATAAAATGGTGAGTAAACTTAGAGACACTTCTAAGATGTTCCTAAGGTTGTGTAAAACCTGGTGCTAAGAAATTTCACATTAACTTCATGATGATATCATAATCATACCAACTGCTTCCTTGTGGACGAAACATTAAAATTACTGATTTATTTTTTAATTCAATTTTAAATTTATAATCATAAAATAAATCCTTTTGTTGGGCCCCCCAAAATTATCATGGACACGTGAAAATATACAAGACGGTCCGAAAGTCTTGTCACCCTTACATAGTATAATTTCCTATTTTCAGATGGCTACGGTTTGGAAGAAAAGCCTTCTCGATGTTTGACAGCGTCAATTAAAGTAAATAAACTAAATCCAGTATATGTGCTTTGTAATTACTGTATTACTTGTTCTACTGGTGACTGGTCGCGTTACATTTTTTTTTTTTTTTGGTAAGAGGTGACAAAACTTTCGGACCACTCTGTATATTACGCGGATAAGTCCCACAAAATTATTACATCAATTACACAAATATTCACCGATAACAATATGGAGTTTTTTGAATTCCACTTCTGAGTTATTTTCCCCCCGATTTCCACCCTAACAGCAGTGAGCTTCGATTTAAAACTAGTTGTATTCAGTTCAAGATGCTCTTTGTTTTAGAACCGGATTTAGGTGGTTCCCATATAAAAGAAAGAACAAACGAACCAAATCCTCCCTCACATCTCCTGACCCCTACGTCACTAAAACTGGTTAAATCTAGTCGGAGGACTGAAGTAGATTTATTTTCAGACTACTGTTTGACCCGGGAATTTGTTTAGAAAATAAAAAGGGTTTACTTCCGATCCCAATATTTTTTTAGCGACTATGTTACTCTTTCCACGAGTGTGTGTAGAGCACACATTGTCAGCAAACAACTTCCGGTAATTAATTAATTTCGATATTTATTTTAAATAAAATTTCAATAATAAACTAATTTATTTAATTAAATATTTTCTATTGTTGATTTCTCTCATACTTGTAAAACTATCAATATGACATATATAAACATTATTATTATCTTTTAAATTAAGAACTTACGTTAAATTTAATTATCAAAGAAGCTCAACCCAAGGATCGAACTCACTTGAGTCTTTTTTTCGAGGCTAACTCGCGACCAAGACTGCTATAAGTGAACGTCCTGATGATTGCCTTATTAATTAATAAAACTTAATATTTTTGTGTTGATTAAATTTAGGAACAAATATAAAAAAGTCCTTTAAAGAAAATAAAACATTTGTACGAGATGAAATATTTAAAAATTAAAAACATGTATGATTAAAAAAAAAATGACATCTCATAATGGCGGAAAATATTTGAATATTTTTTAAAGAGATCCAATTGTTCTAAATTTACCTCTTTATTATTTTAAAACAAACTGTTAACATCCACGTTTGATAAATTTACAGCTTTAATTAGCAGCTTTAGTACATCTTAGTGGTGAAAAAAACATTTCGTTACGTTAAAAATGCCAAACTTAATTTCGATTTGATGTCAACAAGGAAAGGAGTCTTCTTGCTGCATCTAACTAAGAATAATTCTCTTTAACCTTTTAATCTTTGGTTAATAATATTTTGCAGGGTCTAAAATGAGTTTTCTTTGATGACAGTATGAGAGAAAGTTCCCCTTGTAGGCTTTTGTTTGCGAAAATGTCTTTATAAACACTGCTTGTCAATTTGAACATTAAGCTAGCTAGCTGCTAACGTTCATCATTTTAAAGTACGGAAGCCTAGAGAGAGAGCGAAAAGAAATGACTAATTTGCTTTATTATTATTTTGGTGACTGGAGTGGGAACTTATTTTGTGGTGTTAATTTGGGGGTTAAATTTAACAGCAATTTGATCCAGGAAAAACAAAATACGTTTTCTCCCAAATGGCCAGTCTTCTATTATGATTTTTTAGCCGGTTTCGCTACTCAGATTGTACAATTTTTCTCCGCTTTGCTCGAAGAGGATGATGCTGTCAAAAGTTTGAAATAAGAAAAATTTAGCAATACGGTGTAGTTTTTTTTTTTTTTAGTTTTTTTTTATTTTAATTCTTTGCTTTTTTATGCGATTTCCTTTAAAGCATTTTTAAATGAATTTTAAAAAATACCTCAAAAATACTTCAGATAGATTAGAGACTTTTTTCTTTTAAGTTGCATAAAGATTTTTAGAAAAAAATTTTTCATTTTTTTTTCCTTTAGCAAGTTGCAATGGATTTTTCACCTACTTAACTTGAATATTCACTTTCTGTTTCTTACTCCACAGAATCACATTTTTTTATCCTTATTAAAATAATTTATTTAATAATCTTAAAAATAAAATAACTCGAAAAATTAGTATTACCCTGGCCTTGTTAATGTTAACTAACTAAAAGGTATACATTCTTTCTAAGTAAAAGTTAAAACTTCATCAAAATAAATTTGACAATACATTTTTTTTTGTACACACGATTTAAAGATTGGAGAATTTGTAAAGGTTTTATGGCAGGGCCGAGGATATTTCAGCACCTTATACAAACGCGTGTGCGCACACCCACATATATGGTTGTGTCTGTTTATTTATTTAGGCGTGTGGGGAGGGGGTCTGAAAGTTGGTTGAGGCACGAAACTGACAGTCACTATGCTATGTTGATTTCTACGTCCACACTGTTTAACTGTCTCCATAAAAAATATAACAAATTGTTAAACAACACACGCATATATATATATATTTAAGTTAAGGAACTTGGTAAACCGAATTGGTAAATCCAAAGAGGATGAAATCCTGAGAGCTCAATGTGAGGACAGAGCTAAAATATGTTTGTTTTTCATTTATGTGTATGTGCGAGTGTGTGTGTAGTGTGTAATAATAATTATAATTTTTTATGGAGAGTAGTTTCGTTCAGGATTCAGGTTTGTAAGGTTTTGAAATTAAAATGGTTGAAATAATTACATCTTACGAGAGGTGTACAAAAAGGTCGAGGCCACTGTAAAAATATGTAGGCTATTATTTGCAGGTTGGATGAAAAATAAAAAAAAACAACTTTTTTTTGGTGGTAGTGGTGGCAGAGTTAGGTTATTAATTTCAATTCATCATCTGTATTTTGACTGGAGGTTTATTTAAAAATCTTTTTTTTAAGTTTTAAAAAGCGATCTTTAGAAAATACAACTTTTGAATGAATAAAAAAAATCATTTTTCAACAGTTTTTTTTTTTGTCTTTAGGCGCGCATAAATTTGTAATGTCAATGTCAGGTAAGTACTCTTAAGAAAAATTGTTTATTACTCTGTGAAAGTTGGCATGACAAATTTTAAAAGTTTAAAACACAACTCTAATAGCAAATGAATAATAATAAAAAATTATTATTATCATTTGTTATTTAGGGTTCAAATGTCACCAATTATTAACTGAACAAGCAAAAAAAGTTAATAATTAACTCAAACTTAATTTTATTTTACAGTAAACTATGTTACTTTTTAAATTAATAATTAAACAAAGTTTAATACAAATTAAACCTAGTGTTGTTAACATTTATTTTATTATTATAAATTAAATGATTTTGTCAGCATTTTATTGTTTAATAAAAAACAAGTAAAAAACATAAGTGTAACTTTCCTCGCCAAATATGTGAGTTTCCCGAACACATTTTTATTTTTACCCCTTTTTTTTATTTACAAAAATGTTTTTACCTTATTTCATATAAAACCTGCATTAAAAACACTTACAAATTTTTATTTTAAAAAATAAATCCTGAAATACATTACAAAATCCACAAAAAAATGTATTTTTTTTTAAGTTAAAATGATTTTACAAGCATTCGAGGAGGACGATAAAAGCTGCTTGGTTTTTAAAACCAGTTTTCCTTTAAAGTACAAACAAGTACTGATTATGATATGCAACCGAAAAGGCAGCTTTTTGTCGAAAGATTTTGGAAAAGTGTTGTCAAATTTATTTGAAGTTTTATATTTTTTTAAATTTACTTAGAAAGAATGTGTCTTACAAATGAGAGGCCAGAGTTAAACTAATTTTTCGAGTTAAATTTTAAGTTAATTATTTTCTTTCTAAGATTATTAAATTGATTTAAGGATAAAATATGTGATATTGTGGACTAAAAAAAGGGTGAATATTTAAAGTTCAGTTTAGGTGAAAAAAAATCCATTGCAACATGCTTTTAAAAGGAAACAAAATGAAAAAATGATTTAATTTTGTAAATAAAACATTCTTTTATTTCATATAATTATTAAATAAAATTTCAAATCAAACTGTAAGCATTTGATTATATTGTAAATAAATGGAGAGTTACGGGTTTTGTTTTGAAAACAGTTTTTTTCACTTGTTTTGTTTGTTTTTTTAGGCTAATCTACCACGTGGTCTCTTCCACGTTTGATACAAACAAAAAAAAGTTTGTTATTATTTATTTATTTCAATAACAACCAGAAACAATATAATCGCAACCAACATATCTTTATTTTTATTTTCTTTTAAATACTTTTTCATTGTTATCTTTTAAAATAGTGAATTATCAAGACTCAAGTATTTATCATAATAATGCTTTAACAGTACACGCTATTTAAGTTTGTCCTTGACACTTTAAGAGGCAGGAAGGGAGAATTTAGTACAACTCAACAACGTCTGCTGATCTTAACATATATTCCATACATATATGAATATGTACTGGGGGGTATTGTTATGGTCTCTATTAAAAAAATACTTTGCTAGTATTATATTTATACAGCAACAATAAACCTTTTTTTTAAATGGAATAATTTGTTGAGTGTGTGTTGGGATTGTTAGTATTTATAAATAAAACTGTCAGCAATTAACTAACTTTTTAAAATATTCTACTTAGGAACCACACTTAAATTATATAGCCATATGGAGTATAAGTATTTTTTTTTCTCCATGTGGTTAATTTTTGCGAGTAAAAAGAGAAAATTGTCAAAATATCTCATTTATTTTAGTCATTTACAAGTTTTAACAAGTACCTTGAAAATTTGAAACAAAAAAAAAAAAATTCAATGCATATTTTTGCGTTTTTCTATAAATCACGTGTTTTTTGTGCAATTGTGGATTTTACAAGAATACGAAAAATTAAAGCTTTTAAATTACTGAAAGTTTTATTAACAAATTACAAAATATATTATTACATGTTCCCCATCATTTTTTTAAATACACAAAAGACTGACCGTAGGCAGGGGAGGGTATTTTTATAGTTTGCAAATCAAACTAAAAAAAAGTTATTTTCTCATGAGCCTCACCAACCCGAAATCAAAAAAAAAAAAAAAAAAAACTCCCTGACATTTGTTTTCATCCCCGAGTCACGTAGACAAATGAAATTGGAGTAGTAGTATCTAAGTATATTGATGGGTCTCTCGGATTTTATTCAAACGTAAAAAATCATTTTTTTAAAAAAAAAAAACAAACAAAAAAAAGGCTTTTTAATTTTTTTTAGGTCAATTTACTTGCACTTAAAAAGTCATAAAAAATCCACTTTAAAAAAAAAAAAAAATAGTAAATGCTTTTACAACCTTTTCTTTTTATTAGGTTGGTGCAAAAATAATATCGTTTTTTGACGTATTTTTTAACGTCAAAAAACGATATTATTTTTGCACCAACCTAATAGTTTTTACATAAATTTATTTATAGACAGATTTGCTAATAAATTTTCCGCCTAGAAATCATCTTTTAAAATATTAAAAATATTCTAGTATTTGGTCAGATTTCCGAGTTATGAATCGTGGCTGAGAACTTTTCAGCACACCCCATTATGAATTGAAATTTATAGTTACTTAGTAGTACTAGTAATTTTTGTGTAAAGTCAAATTAGTGTATTTGTGCTCGCGCGCAAATACGCATTATGTGGTGTACACTACAGTGTGACTACACACGTATGTATGTATGTAGTGTAGTGTAGTGTACGAGTATGTACGTACGTATATTTACTTATGCAAGTGTACGTATCTACCTGTGTAAATATCTTTCTTTTTACACACATATGTGTATACACAGTAGCCTGCCTGACAGCTATGTTTGTGTTGATGCGTATGCAAATGAAAGTGAGCGGGAGTTGTTCCCCGTAAGCCAATCAAAAACGGCCGTACATAAGACCCTTGACACTAAGCAGGAAATCTAACCAATGGAGATGACCGTTATTTGTGTTGTTGGTTTGCCAGGCGGAGTATTGACCAATCAACATCAAGCGTCTGGCTTCATATCATGTGTGGACGTCAATCAGTAAACAGCTTCGAATCAAAACAACAACAGTGAGACATTTTGCGAAGTTAACAGGCGACTAAAGTGTAGTAGACACAACATTTATTCGTGTTTGTGTTAAGACACTCAGCCAGATACCGTTCGGATTTGATTTTTTTTTTTTAAGAGATCTTAAACCAGGTTTAATATCTTAGGAAACATTTTTTTTTGAGTTGCCTAAAGGATATTGCTATTTTATTTCTTTTTTTCAGTCTCCATCGGATTCTTGAATTCCTTGTTTATTTTGATACGTTTTTTTTGGACTTTATCATTTTGCAACTTAGCAGATTGCTTTGTAAATTGAATTAAGAAAAAAAAAGACCGAATTCCTAACCTATAAAGCCTTAATATTTTCTTTTTATTACACAAAAACCACAACTTCATTACTGAAGTTAACAAACCATAACATATGTGGATCTGAGTTTGTTTTGTAACGCATTGCGTTTAACTATTTTTTTAACTTTTTTTATTTAACAAAAAGAAAAAGTTTTTCCCTTTTTTTTCTTAAACAAAAAGTTTGTAAGTCTTTTTAAATAGATTTGCAAGAAGAAAACAAAACAAAAGAAGCTATAAAAATGGCCTTGGTAGTTCCTTTAAATCCTTATGAAAACAATGGCGACGCGGAAGATTTTCTTAATGGAAATTTGGACGACGTTTGCAAAGACGAAGAAGAAACGGAAGACACAATGAAGATAGACAATATGAAACCTTTGAGGATAATCCGAAAGGCGAAACGGCCAAGTAAAGCTAATCCCGATGGCCAAACTGTGAATGGCACAAGTACAATTATTAAAAATGGCAACAAATTAATGTTTTCTAAAAACAGTCGAAGATCAAGAAGCGGAAAAGGACGCGGTTTGCCGAAAAAAGGTCCGTACAAAATGTTTTTATTTTTATTTAGGGGGAGAGTTTCTGAAAACTGCAGTTAAAAAAAAAAAAAAAAAAAATCCTAATAAAAAAGGTGTATGTGGGGGGGGGTGCAAAGTGTATATATTTTGAAAATACAGTAGTTTATTTATTTATTTATTTATTTTTTTTTTCAATCTATACTCGGAGTTTCATCAACTTTTTATTGTAGGTAGCTCCACCTTTTTCGCGTAAAAACAGAATAATGAATATATATTTTTTTCTTTAAATTTACTATTTCCAGTAATTGATCATTTAGCTTTCAATAAAGCTAAAATCTTAATGCTTTTTTCATTCTTGAAAAATTCATTTTAAACCTTAGGTATCGAAAACTTATACCGAATTAGTGGAGGTACCTATCAGAATGTGAATTTTATTTTCAGGCCATTTTGTTACCAATTTTCATAGTTAATAAAAACTACATTTATAAGACTTTTATAAAAAAAAAATTACAAATATAAACAAAGCTACTGCTGTACATAGCAAAACAAAAAAGAAAGAAAATGGTGAATTTTTATTTACGTTAGAGTTAATAAAATAAAAAATGAAAACAATTTCTACAGAATTAAAATTATTTTTTCTTTTTAACCAAATGCGTGTACAATCGTAATTTGACATCTTCACAAAAACAAAATCAGAGTAAGTTTATTGTAAAATTAGAAATCGATCACCAAATCGATAACAAATTTATGAGACTTAACTTTTACTAACTTAAGCGACAAAAGTATCAATAACTAATTACTTGTAAAAAAAATAATAAAAAATAACGAAGGCTTTTCTTTCTACTCTGTTGCACAGTTATTCCACGTGTTTTATTTTGGTAATTCTGTCCAAATGATCCAGAAAAAAAGTCGAGACGAGGATGGTACAAGAATAAGAAAGAAAACTTTTACAGAAAGATCTGCAAAGTAGCTCTGTCCTCGATATATAGATAATTCACAAAGGGGGGGTGAGACGTAAAGAAATATAGATATGTAAATAAAGATCCTGTGTTCCAAGAAAGACTTCCGATACTTCTTGGAATGAAGAAAAAAATCCAAAAAGGATTGGTTAATGACTTGACCGGGACAATTGTAACCACCACAACAGCCACCACCATGTGGCGGGAGAGTAAAAAATGCCACTTAAAAAAAAACAACAACAAAAAAAAAAAACAAAGACGTGTTGAAGCGCACAATACCCCCCCCCCCCCAATCAACAAAGATGCCAACTTAAACACTATGGTCTGATGGGACCGAAGACGACCTTCTCGGTAATAGATAATTGAACTACCCACAGTGGCTGCAGTTTTTCTGTATTTAACATTCACGAAAGCCTTATTGAGGCCTTGCAAGTTATTTCTGTTTTGGAAGACGTCAAAAAAAAAGTAAGAAAAGTGGATATGAGACTGGCTTGGATGTGTGTGAACTGGGCAAAATGATCCCCCCCACACACACAAACCGACCAGTAATGGAAACTTGATAACCTGATTAAAAAAAAAAAAGCATCCGCGTATTTAAATGTGGCCCGTTTCATCATCGGTTGTGACCCCCATCCCTAGAGAATTCATGGAAAGGGGCTGAAGAATCTCTAGTTGGGAAGGCATCAACCATTGCTGGTTTGAAGGGAATATGCCTGCAAGAACTGGTTGAAACGGTCTTGCGTGAATAATGAAGGCTTACACAACCAATTATAATTAATTAGTAACTCTTTAGCCTCCCCCTTCATTTTTTAAATATATTTTTTAATAATTTTTATAAAATTGATTTCTGATGTTTTCAGAATTCCCAGTAATAACCTTTTTTTTTTTTTTTTTTTTTTTAAGGAAAAGTACCTTTTTTATTACGTTGTATATTTGACACACTGTACAATACATCAATTATATCTTGAAATAAGTTATTTACCGCGTGATTCAACTAGGATCTGTACTTCGTATTTTCATCATAAATATATAATAACTGATTTGAATATCTTTAATTTTAAACATTCGATGAATTACAATTAAAAACGGTATATTTTTAATTTTATTTATTTTTTTTGATCTGAAAATTTTTTAATATAAAGATTAAAAAAATTAAACTGATCAATTAGAAAAAAAAATGCTATTAGTAGTTTTACTTTTGCTTAAAGATTTTGCGTTTTTAAAAAAAAAAAAATTTGTAAATAAAGCGGTCTCCAAACGTAAAATTTTAGAGTAGTTTTATTAAAAATGAATGATTTCAGTAATAAACATTCCTCGCATTGTTTACCCTTTCACAAAGAGTCCTCTCTCTCTCTCTCTCTCCCATCCATCCATAGCCACCCCCAACTCTCTATCTATAAGAAAGACGGTCAGTCTGGTTTTGTTGAGGTTTCTATTTTTCTTCTAATCTAGAATATTCAACACAATCCTTAAAATAAAAAAAGGCTATATTTTGGCAAAAAAATACTTCTCCCTGCAACACATTTTTCTTGACAACCCGCCATGAAGGGAACGAAATTCCTAGTCAAAATCTGAATTTATTTTTAACTTTTTTTTCCCTTCCTACATAATAAACTTTTTTTTCCGTGATATTTAGACTTGCTTTTCTGTCTGTATTGAACTTCTTTCGTAATTAAGAGAACATGTTCTTCTGTATATCTCTTATTTTTGGCTTCTTAATCTTAAATTTCCAGGAAATCTGGTTTAAAATAACAATATTGATCCAAATGACCACAACATAATTTCCTTGGTCACGTGTACTGTTTACTTTTTAAATGTAAACACTACACATTTTTCTGCTTGGAAAAAAGACTCGATATTTACAGAAACTGCAACTAATTTGGTCAACAACAAAAAAAAACTGTTGCGAAAGCTAAACGACTTGTAATTTTTTTTTTTTTTTTTTAGCTTGACTATTTCTTTCCTTTATTCCTCCCCCACCTCTTTTTTTTTTCTTTTTATCCTCATTTTCATAAAAAGGTTGTCGAGTTCTGTTTTTCGAGAAGAAACCCAAATCCGCTCATTATAATATTTTAGTTAGATTATTACATCATTGCTTTGTATATATTTTGGTTGCACTTAAGACAACATTCCTGGTTTCTGCTGCTGCTGCCACTTGGTGGTTATCATCATCATCAATTTCTGTTCCCTTTCTTCTCTTTTTACAGAAGAAAGATAAGGGTCACTTTAAAAATAAACAATTTCTAAGGGTTTCTTTCTACATTTTTCTATTTATAAATTGACAATAGATTCACTTTTTAGCCGCTTCAATATTCTCACTGCCAGCAAATATTGCCAAAATGACATTCGATTTTTAAAAATTGTTTTTGTCTATTTGGAATTTAGATTTTTAACAATTATTATTAAACATTCTTTTTGAAAATTCCCCCCCCTCCCGAAAATATTAAAGTTTTTGATAAATTCCCCATGTGATTTGGATTATTAAATAAAATTGATTTAGATTATTAACTTTAAAAAATTTCACTTTTATTTTTATTACTGAATTTTTCTAACTAGAATTTTTTTTGTTTTTGAAAAGCTTCTTTATTGAATGTTCTCCAGGGTCTTTTCATTTGGAACCATTTCTTTTCCCGTAAAAAACCTTAACCAACCAAATCTATTTTTGTTTCCCTTTTAAAAATGGAAGCAAGGCACAAGAATAAAATCTGGCTTAATCTCTCCTTAACAATCGTACAGATATTCTGTTTCTGTAATTAGTGTAATAATATTAATCTAACAATTGCTGAGAGAAACTGACTTATTTTTGCAAAAGTTGTATAAGAAGCAGCTAGTTTATTTTTTAACTACCATGAAAATAATTAATCGGCAAAATGTTTAATTCTTTTCTTTCTTTTGTCAAAATGACCGTTATATTATTCAATTCTTTTGAAACAATGGCTTTTTTTTTCCTGGTGGTTGTCTATTTGTTCTGCAGCTGTTGTTAGGGTTTCTGAATATTGTAATTTATATCCCAATATAATTACAAGCCCAATGCTCTACTTTCCTCGCCTTTTTTGTACAAGGGGCCCGTGTAAAAATTAATCAAGAAAGGGAAAAGGGATCTCCTCCTCTTCGTCTACCCTCTTTTTTTTCTGCAGCTTTCATTCTAACAAATTTGCAATTCATTCCTTTCCGTCCTTAACAATAATCTGCCTTTATTGAATTGGCCACAAATTCATTTCTAATTAGGAAAAATAAACCAATTTTTGTCATTTTCTTTCGTTATCCCATGAACATTTTTTTCCAGAACTTTCCAAGACTTGTGAATTCCGTAAAATATTTTTCCATTAAAAATGGTTGCCGCTTTGTAACCGAGAAAATTTTATTTTTCTTATTTACGTCTTTTGACTAATATAGCATTAAAAAAAACTTACTTTTACTTCCTACTTTCGGTCCCAGTATCATAAGTAATTACAACACCTGAAATCTCGGAATTGCACGATTCTTAATCGGCAAATAGATTTGATGACCCAGCAAAAATGTTTCTATAATTACTACTTTTTTTTTTTTTTTTTTTTTTTACGCTGAATATTCCGTCTGTGGTGATCTTTGAATTTTTCCAACCGTTATTGCGTTGTTGATATTGCCAGTCACCGTCTCTCCTTTTTTGGCTTGAAAAAGTCTGGGTAGAGTTGGGGAATCGATATAGGATGAAATAAAATTAGAAAAACTGACAAGACTGATCTGAGTGGAATCGATACTAAAGTAAAAGTTTAATATTAAAAAAAAAAAAAAAAAAAAAAAAAAAAATAGCCGGAGATAGAAATTTGTTTGGGTTGAATAGATTTTTGTAAAATGGGTGTTCGCTTGATGATAATTTAAAAAAACAATTTACAATTGTTGGTATTATTTATTATTCCTTAGTATTTTCGAACATGGTTTCACTTGACAGAAATAATAATTGAATAATTTGGTCTCTAGCCGAAATACTTTTGTTTGATTCCATATGGTACTTTTTTTTTTCCTTTTCTTTCACTTGACTTTTCTTTTTTTTTTTTTTCTTTTTTTAACCATTCTAATTCTTAAATTACTCAATTTTTTGCTTTAAGTTTCTAAAGATTCTCTTGTAAGGTGGTTTTGAAAAGAAATTCAGTGTCTTTAATTTTTAGTTCTTTAAGCCCCCCCCCCCCCCACACACACACACACACACGCACACGCCTTTTTCCGTCAAGGATTTTCGTTCAGAGATGCTGAAACCTCCTCAAACTGAAACTTATCTAAAATTTAATCTTGGATTGCTTTGCCTTTTAATTTTTAACCATTTTTTTTCCTCCAGATTTTCTGTTTAAAACAGAAAAAAAAAATGGTAATTTAAAAAAAAAAACTATAAAGGAAGATAACATTAAAAAGAAAATTGTGCCATATGTTGGTTCGTTAGAATTTACTTTTTTCTGCAAGTCTTACTTAAGAAATCTAAATGTTTTGATAATCACTTTCGTAGTCTTCTCACAAAGACCCTTTATGCACTCTGTAGGATTAAGCGTCGTGAATCTAAAATAACTTAGGCTAATTATTGCAATTAAATCAATTTGACTTCTGTGTTCAAGTGGCCCTCATGGTCACAATTTGGCACTCTAATTGGCATTATTGGAATTGGCAATAGGTTTAAAAATACTTTTCATATACTAATGCTTTAAAAATAAATTTCTAGCTTCTGTTCCTCTTAGATTTGCTTTCTCTTTTAACTTATGAAATTATTTCTTCAAACTCTGAATTTGTGAAAGTGGAAAATAAATGAAAAAAAATCTACCCTCAGTAATAGTAAAGCTATAAAAGTGCTGTTCAATATCTGCATTTACTAAAAGAAAGCATAATTCAAATAACTTAAACATCTTGGTAGATTCTTCAAATGCATTAACCTTTAGAATGGTTACTGCAATTGTGCCTCTTAATTGGTGTGTGGATATTTGTATTTTATTAAATGGTGAGGTTGCATCCTGCATTTTTGGAAAACAAATAATTGTTCTGTAAGTGTAAAAGTTCTTGACTGGGAAAAGGAGTAGGTCTTACTACTGATGCAAGAGAACCTTTGCAATAAACTACTTGATGCAAACCTCTTCTTTGCCAAATGTGTCAAGACTTGTCTTTTAGAAAAGTATATCTTGCTAGATTGATGAGAATGGCTGCTGCTCTTTTTTTTTTTTTTTTTCTTTTTTTTTTTGTCTACCCCCCCATCCATCCATTCTGCATATATTGTTGCTAATCTTTGACTGAGCTGCAGGATGTTCTTGCTATTGAGATAAGAACTTCTGAACAGATTGTAGCTCTGGAGATTGTGAAAAGCAAGTGGCTCTACTTCTCTCAAAGCGGGGGTACTTAACTCGGTTGTGAGGCTAACCTTTTCCTCTCCTAAGGGGATAAATTTTGCAAATCAGCATTCTTAGTTCTTTGGAAACTTATCAGACTCTAATTTCTACAGGCTTCCTGCCAAACATGCCACATCTTCTGATGTGGCTTCCATAAATGTTGAACCTGCTTTAAATAACTTTCTCTTGTTTCAGGTGGTGGTGGTGGCAAGGGTACTTGGGGACTTCCTGGTGAAGAGTTATATGAAGATGGGGTCTGCAGAGATGTACATGATCCTAACTATGACCCTGAAAGCCAGGTATTAAAAAAAAAAAATAATAATAATAATAATAATCTTCGATGCACTTACTGAAATGCTACCTAATTTTATTTTTTTCTAATTTTTTAGACTTCAACAGTTATATGCAAATTTGTAAATACTTTTCTTAATTGCAGGATGAATATATTGTGGAAGAGACGGAACTTGAGGTTGATGACGAACAGTTCAATAAGTTAGTTGAGCCCCTCCTCCTAGAATACTTCGAACATGGAGACACCTCAGATGTTAGGGTAAGTTTCTTTTGTGTGTTCCCACCCCCAAGGGGACCTTCAATACTACTCCCCCCACCTTTTATTGTGGGGTGGGGGTGACATTAATTTTACCTGCATCAATAGGTTAGATTATAGATTCCAAGGCCATCTCTTTGGAGGGGGCAGCATGAACGTGCTCAAGGCACTCAGCCTCTGCTCCACACCATGGTTTGATCCCTATTTGCATTGGCATAAATAAAACTGGGAAATGCTCAGTGTATTCTCAACTAACTGAATGTGAAGTGGCACATGGAAAGAAAATCTCTTATAACAGGCTCTTATCTCCCTCTGACTGTACTTTGTGATACTGCCTGTTATCTAGCATGAAACCTGACTATATAAGCCTATGCCCAGAATCCGTTACCCGAGTGACGCTTGATTCTGAAACTATATAACAAATATATACACCTTTCCCTTTTTCTGGACAAGAGCACCTATTGCTTCTGAAAGTGTCACGTTTTTGGCAATGCAAATTATCCTAAAACTAAATCCTTTACATTTCACTTGACTACAAGTAGCTCCTGACTTACTAGGCAGATATGGTGTGGGTGGGAGAAATTGCTAGTTTTTGCTGTACGTCTTAGATATTGCATCTCTGCTGTTTTCAGACAAAATTTTGAAAATTAAAAAAAAAAAAAAAACCTTTTTCTTCTTCCAGGATAGTCTTCAGGATTTGAATCTTGGTCACTTGACTCCCCAAGTAACAGAATTAGCCATTAATCTGGCTCTTGACAGGAAATCCTTACAGAGAGAAATGACCTCCGTATTGATCTCTGATTTATATGGCAATGTGTTCAATCATCAGAATATTGCTGATGGCTTTGACAGTGTGCTCAGAAGTCTCTCAGAACTAACACTTGATGCTCCTGAAGCACCAACGGTAAGCCTTTTATCAATCTTCTTACAGTTCTTGTTGTCGTCCTTTTAGTTTGTCTCTCTCAGCTCTATATTAACCTGGCGTTTGTCGGCAACTGTACCCTGTCCTCCCCCCCCACAAACACACACCAAAAAAAAAAAGATAACAACATGTATACTTTCTCTATTTCCAGATTGTTGGTCAGTTCATAGCCCGAGCAGTGGCTGATGATTGCCTGCCTCCGAAATTTGTCAGTAGCTATAAAGGCAAAGTGGATTGTCCTCATGCCAGGTATGTGTGCCTTCCTACTCTGGCAAAGGAATTCTATTTCTAAACCTTTAATTAACCTAATTCCCCACTTAGACTAGTTGCAATCCTGTCTAATTTAAGTCATACTTTTTATAGCTTTCATTTCAGGCTTAAAATTTCTCGTCTCCTTCTCTTCATTCTCGTCTCCTTCTCTTCATTCTCGTCTCCTTCTCTTCATTCTCGTCTCCTTCTCTTCATTCTCGTCTCCTTCTCTTCATTCTCGTCTCCTTCTCTTCATTCTCGTCTCCTTCTCTTCATTCTCGTCTCCTTCTCTTCATTCTCGTCTCCTTCTCTTCATTCTCGTCTCCTTCTCTTCATTCTCGTCTCCTTCTCTTCATTCTCGTCTCCTTCTCTTCATTCTCGTCTCCTTCTCTTCATTCTCGTCTCCTTCTCTTCATTCTCGTCTCCTTCTCTTCATTCTCGTCTCCTTCTCTTCATTCTCGTCTCCTTCTCTTCATTCTCGTCTCCTTCTCTTCATTCTCGTCTCCTTCTCTTCATTCTCGTCTCCTTCTCTTCATTCTCGTCTCCTTCTCTTCATTCTCGTCTCCTTCTCTTCATTCTCGTCTCCTTCTCTTCATTCTCGTCTCCTTCTCTTCATTCTCGTCTCCTTCTCTTCATTCTCGTCTCCTTCTCTTCATTCTCGTCTCCTTCTCTTCATTCTCGTCTCCTTCTCTTCATTCTCGTCTCCTTCTCTTCATTCTCGTCTCCTTCTCTTCATTCTCGTCTCCTTCTCTTCATTCTCGTCTCCTTCTCTTCATTCTCGTCTCCTTCTCTTCATTCTCGTCTCCTTCTCTTCATTCTCGTCTCCTTCTCTTCATTCTCGTCTCCTTCTCTTCATTCTCGTCTCCTTCTCTTCATTCTCGTCTCCTTCTCTTCATTCTCGTCTCCTTCTCTTCATTCTCGTCTCCTTCTCTTCATTCTCGTCTCCTTCTCTTCATTCTCGTCTCCTTCTCTTCATTCTCGTCTCCTTCTCTTCATTCTCGTCTCCTTCTCTTCATTCTCGTCTCCTTCTCTTCATTCTCGTCTCCTTCTCTTCATTCTCGTCTCCTTCTCTTCATTCTCGTCTCCTTCTCTTCATTCTCGTCTCCTTCTCTTCATTCTCGTCTCCTTCTCTTCATTCTCGTCTCCTTCTCTTCATTCTCGTCTCCTTCTCTTCATTCTCGTCTCCTTCTCTTCATTCTCGTCTCCTTCTCTTCATTCTCGTCTCCTTCTCTTCATTCTCGTCTCCTTCTCTTCATTCTCGTCTCCTTCTCTTCATTCTCGTCTCCTTCTCTTCATTCTCGTCTCCTTCTCTTCATTCTCGTCTCCTTCTCTTCATTCTCGTCTCCTTCTCTTCATTCTCGTCTCCTTCTCTTCATTCTCGTCTCCTTCTCTTCATTCTCGTCTCCTTCTCTTCATTCTCGTCTCCTTCTCTTCATTCTCGTCTCCTTCTCTTCATTCTCGTCTCCTTCTCTTCATTCTCGTCTCCTTCTCTTCATTCTCGTCTCCTTCTCTTCATTCTCGTCTCCTTCTCTTCATTCTCGTCTCCTTCTCTTCATTCTCGTCTCCTTCTCTTCATTCTCGTCTCCTTCTCTTCATTCTCGTCTCCTTCTCTTCATTCTCGTCTCCTTCTCTTCATTCTCGTCTCCTTCTCATGCTTATTATATTTAACACTGGTTATTCCCAAACAATCAGAAATTTTAAACATGCACACACTGATGTTGACAATAACTGATCAACAAATTGTATACTTGCCCTGTTTGTTATTGATCTATGCTTTACCCTTAAATAATTTTTCCTCCCCTTCCACCCCCTTTCCAGGGCTGCTCTTGACAAAGCTGATATCTTACTAAATATGAAGCATGGCATTGTCCGCTTGGACAATGTGTGGGGAACAGGAGGTGGACTACGGCCAGTGAAGTTTCTTGTTAAGCAAGTGAGTCTTCCACACTTTTTTTTTTTTTTTTTTTTTTTTTTTCCAACCATTGGCTCCATATTTTGGTTTCACTTTCATCATTTCAAACTGCGACCATATAGATCTTTGTAATCTATTTTACCTCTTTTAATACAGATAGTGCTGCTGTTGAAAGAATATTTGTCTTCTGGTGATATGGTAGAAGCTACCCGCTGCTTACAAGAATTGGAAGTGCCTCATTTCCATCATGAATTGGTTTATGAGGTAAGTTCTTCGCTGATCTTACTAAAAACCTTGAAAGCCATCTCCTTTTCAATGGGATGAAGGAGATAGACTTCTCGTCATTTGTGTGAGAGACAGGGCCTCTTTTACCAAGTAGCTTGTTCAAGCATCTTGGGGCCTAGTACTGAAAGCCAACATGTCTAGAATACTATGTATGGCATTTCAGAGTTTGTTTGTTT
>OZ010609.1:64791339-64848839 GCA_963932145.1 Acanthosepion lycidas | reverse complement strand
TTCTCATGATGAGATGTTCTCATTCTAATTGTCCCCACCTGACTTTCTACTCTCCATCTCTGGTCTGAAGCCAAGTCTTTGACTAAAAGGTATAACATAAATTCTTTTTTTTTCTTTTTTTTTTTTTTTCTTTTCACCATCACCCCTCTCTGGGGTGTATGTGGGCGGGACCGACTTTAATATTTTTTAAATTTTTTTTTTTCAAAAACAAATCATCATGGTCTTTCACTGCTTGCACATCTTGACTGTTCAATACGGCATTTCTTTAACCCCTTTCCCTCCTCCCAACTTCTTTCTCAAGGGTTTCTTTCCTTTTGTGATATGCATCAGACTCTGTCAGTAAGCCCAATCCAACCATTTTTTTTATTATTTTTTATTTTTTTATGCTTGTATCATTTTTACAAGCTGTAGTAAAAAACGAAAAACAAAAAAAAAAAAAAAAAAAACAAATTTCAAGAGCAAACCAGTCTTGTTTTTTTATTGTGTTTGTGTTCAATTTTCTAATTGAAGTGGCTTGAAAGGAATGGTCGATTCTGCATCATGTGCCCCGACATTTATCTTTCCTTGACGTGTTGAACCTTTTTTTTTTTTTTTTTTTTTTTTTTCCCCCCCCTTTATTTCCCCTCTCCGACTCCAACCTTGTTTGATTAGTTGTTTGTTACCCACAAGGGAAGCTGAAACAAACCAAGCCTTAAAAATAAAAAATGAAACCTAAATAATTACCCTGTAATTAGGCAACTTGAGCTGGATTAAGTTTTCCCACACTAATGGAATTAACATAAGTTTTCTTTGTGCTATAATGAAATTTTTAGATTAGAAAAACATTCCCTGCTACTTGTGATATTTGAATCCTTACACTAATGCCATCTGTTTAAATTAGTATTATTAGGTTTTTAATACTAATGAGCCTTTTGGTAAGGCTAAATTTAGCCGCATTCTCTGTGGCTTATTTCTTTTTGGAATTGTTTCACCTTCTATGTTATAGTGTCATGTACTTATAGACATAAGTTTGACCAACCTTCAATAAAACCACACAATGTGTGCACATGTTTATTTTGCCTAGTTGGCTGTTAGTGTACTTTAATTTATTTATTTATTTTTTTTTTTTAACTTTTATATAATTTGCTATTCATTTTATTCTCTCCAAATGTGTACCTTAAAAAGCCCAACATTTACTTTCTCACTCTGTCTATAAGTAGATCTTTGCTTCTAATTTGAGTGATAATGCCTTTTCAAAGCGAATGAGTTTCTTAGCTAGTCTGGCATAAGGCTATGGTACAGTTATATTGTTAGCAAAATGCATGCCTAATTTGGAGATACATTTAACCTAAGTAGGTTTCAGTACTTTTTCTTAAGTTAAACAGGTCTTTTAAATAGATGGTCCTTGTCCTAAGCCTTGGATGGGTTCTTGTAGGGGTAGTCTTTTAGTGTCTGATGAAAACATGTTGGAATTACGTGTCGGGGTCCTTCTCTCTCTTGCTTTTCTGGAGCCTTACAATTTTAAGTTGACTAATCAATATTTAAAAAAAAAAAAAAAAAGCTTCAGTGAAATGTGGGACCAAATCTGGAAGAGATCAGGTCATTGGGTAACACCTGAAGTACTCGGTTGTAAAGGTAGGTGTTGAACATTTTCTGTGCTATATCTTTAATAATGTTTATGATGTTAGTGGATACGTGTTTAAGTAGACATCTCTCTACTAAAATGTCATAATTTGTCAAAACTGGCTAAAGGGTGAATTTCTGGAGCACTCCAATAAGTTTTAGTAACTGGAGAGTAGGTGTTTTCTAGTTCATTAAATGTCTTTAGACACGGGCACTACAGTTGGTCGAATACAATGTCATTGGATTCTCACCAGTTATTCCACTTCAATTTTTGAGGGGGTGGCAGTACTAAATACAGTCGAGCCCTGCTACTTCTATGCAATTGCTTCCACAAACTAAACCCCCACCTCACCACCTTTATTGCAAAATCTTTATGGAGAACTTTATCTACAAATATTGGACAAAGCTGATTAGTGTATGCAAGGTGTCAACACTTTTTACCTCAAGTGATCTTCAGTGTCATGACTTTTATGGAATCTTAATGTTAAGTACAACTGCATCAAGACTAGATAAAATTCTATAGCCAAAGATCCAATAAATAAATAAATAAAAAAAAAAAAATTGATATAAACAAAGTTAGTCACTTCAAATTGGTTAAGGCTTCCCTTAACCCCCTCTTCCTTCCCATACATAAGTCACTATAAAGTTTTTTTTTTTTTTTTTTTTAGAATAAAAAATGCAAAACGTCTAAAACTGTTATATATATATATATATATATATATATATATATTATATAATGATGATTGCTTAAAGCATAAAACTAACAAAATTTTCAAACTCTGGCCAAAACTTTTGCATTTGTAGACATCGTTGGCAGTAAACCATTGCTAAAATATCTAGCATATTATTGCCGAACTGCTTGCCTATCATGGGGAGGTAGACTTTCTTTGCTTCTGTCTTGAAATTATAGAATGGCTATTGCCACCTATCAGTTTTGATGAAGAATTGAACATTTTTTGGTTTTTTAGCTGTACCATTAAAAAATACTTATTGAGCATTTATCAGGGAGCTAAAGCATTTTAAAACATTTCTTGAATTTAATATAGACAAGCAACCATGCCCAGCTGGTCGATCAGAATAGAATTGAGCAAAAACAGATTCTTCAATTACTTTAAAGTCCTTTTGATTTTTTTGATTTAGTTTAAAATTTCAACAATTTTTTTTTCTTAACACAACACAACATATCTTTTACATTGTACAATGTGCCAAGTTTGGTCAAAATTGGTTGGATGGATCTCTAGTGAAAAGGTATCACAGACATATATATTATATAATTTGCTCATCCAGTGGCTTCTTAATGCCAGAAAAGTAACATAGCAGTTGAATGTTAGTGAGTCCCTCTCTGCTTTTTATGGACTGGACACATAATCACACATTAGCTATTCTTATTCAAATCAGTCTGTTGGAAATTAAAAATGGTCTGTTTAGAATTAAAACTGAAATTAATGCCATGATTAGGAAGACTGAAATCCTTTCTGCAATATGTGTGATTTGTTCATGGATTCACTTCCCCAGTCTGATTGACACTGGGGATATTTATTACTTCTGTTGTCACTGCAGCTTTACAACTCTTAAGTCAACAGTATTGTTCTGTCCATCTTTACATCAACAAAGCAGAGCATTGAAATTACCTCGATAGAGAGCCTAGACTTGCCAACTGACAGGCTAGAACTACCTGGATCTGTGACTTCAGTTATGCCTGTGAACAAATTCTAACTTCCAAGTATGAATTTCTCAAAATTATGAATTTTTCTTTTGGTTAAGAGGGTGACCAATTAGAACTTTCTATTTTTGCAAACTACTGCTGGTCATAAAGATTGCTCAAATGATTTCATATTCTTTAGTAAAGAGGAAATCTCCCTCTCCCAAAAGACTTACTCTGGGACCTCCTTCAACCATTATTTATCTTACTTATCCTCACTTATTTTATGCCCTTACAACAACCTTATTTGGTAGCCCTCTGCCTTGAGTGGCTCTTGTGCTTTTAATTTGAAGAGAATAAACAAAAAAAATTTACTATCTTTTATAGGGGGTAATTACAACCCTTGTTGCAGAACTAATTTTTGCAAATTTTGTTGGCAGCATTTTGTGTGTGTGGAAAAGGTAATTACATTCAAAAGGAAATGTTAAAAAAAAAAAAAAAAAATACACGTATTTGAGCAATTATATGGAAGCCCAAAGTGTGATGGATCATTCAATTTCACCCCTTAGGACCCTCACCCTTTCCACTCCACGGAAACCCAGTAAAGAGGATGGTTATGTTCATGATGTCAATTGGACAGTTGGAAAATTTAACCTTTACAGGATGTGAAAAGCAAGAGAGGCATAGGAAAACTGCAAATACCTGTTTCAGTGGATGGATGGCAGAACCAGGTCAAAATACTAAAAATTGCTCTGAAGGGATGGCTTAGATGATTATTACATAGTATAGTTTTATATATATATATAGTGTGTGTGTGTGCATGTTACATCAACCCATTTGTTTGCAAAGATTTTAAAATTGCATTAGAATACATTTTTAGCCACAAGTGTTTCAAAATTCTGATAACTTAAAAAGTAAAGACAAACGGGAGTAATTAGTATTGCTTTTCATCTTTTACATTTTAATTCTGATGATAATTTTCAAACCATCCATGTGTTTTTTAAAATTTCTATTCTCTTAAATTTATTTCCATATCTATAGTAAGTAAAAGCCTAACTAAAAAAAAAAAAAAAAAAATTCCCATAGATATTTTTGGTGGCGAATTTTTAATACAAGCAGATATTCCCTAAATATGTCATCTTTTCAATATTTTAAATCTTGAAATTTAATTAATCTAAACATTTAAACTTTGTTTAAAATAAATTACATGAAAATAATGAAATTACATCCAGCATGCAACAAAAACTCTTCATGCCAGAAATACGGACCAAATATTCCACCAAAAAACATCAGATTCAATGTCTTCCCCAATGACACTGGCAGTTAACATGTAACTGCTCTGTTAGGGATTGTAATACTATGGAATAAATTCTTGTAATGTAAAAAAAAATACACAATATATAAATAATTTGTATAAAATTAATATACAATTTACCATGCTGTTTCTGTTGTATACATCACCCCTGCTTCTTTGTTGGCACAATCCTACTTTCTGCTACTATGCTGAGTGAATACCCACCCCAATGTATTTATATTTTGAATTAAAACAATAAGTTATAATGATCTAGCAATCACTAATTTCATTCATTTTCCACTCTGTCAATGAAAGGCAAGAAAAAAAAAATATGTAAGTTCCTCTTCAAAGGCCAGAAGAAGAAACAGGCTATTTTGCTTGCTAACAGGAATCAAACCAAGTTGAAACTGGATACTCAACAGATCTGTTTGCTTGGTAATGGGAATCGAATTGCTGCTTTAAGAGAATGACAACTTGGGTGAATGCAAACTCAAATTATTCTATATATATATATATATATATATATATATATACGTAATTGGGGTGGGGATCATAAAATTTTTACTAAACTATATAATTTAATTTTCTAAAAATCATTTATGCTTTTAAAAATATTCTGTTGAATTATTTTTTTTTTATTATTATTCAAAATTTTACTAAATTTAAATTTTCCAAAAACCTTTCAAAAATAAAGTGTAACCCGGATATAAGAGTTGTCGGAACTGGAGAAGTCTCTTATATCTGGGTTTGGTCTATTTTGTTTAGGTATGTATGGCTCTAATTTGGGACCAGAGAAAATCTCTTATATCCAGGTTACACTATATTTTTATGTAATTTTTTTACTGTTGTAGACATGAAAAACGGTTTACAACTTATGTATAGCAGGTGTGGGGGGAGGGGACATTCATACATAAATTTTTTTATTTATTTTATTTTATCTAATGAATACTGTACACATGCATAATAACTAAATATACATAGAAAATTAAAAAAAAAAAAAAATTTGATTTAATAAAGAAATTCCATTTGTCCATTTTGATGACTGAAAAAAAGTATTTGTACAATACAAAAAAAATAAATACATAATCTTCATTTAATACTTTGTAGAATTGCCATTATTCATGTCTAAAGCAACCAACGTAAAAGAAGGGGAGTTTTCAATGACTTGCAAATTTTAGTAGGTATTTTGTTCCATTCTTCTTCGCATATAGTCTTCAGATCCAGGATGTTTTGCTGGAGCTCTTCATTGGGTTTAAATCTGGGGACTGACTTGGCCATTTCAGGATATTTACATTATTTTAAGGAAGCCATTTCTTTGTAGATTTTGCAGTGTGCTTTAGGATCATTATCTTGGAAGATCCAATCAGTAGGAAGTTCAAGATTTTCAGCCGAAACCATTAAATTTGCTTCCAGAATATTTTGATATGCGACGGCATTCATTCTACCATCTATTACTGATATGTTGGCAGTACCTTTCGCAAAAAAACATCCCCCAAAGCATGATGCTGTCACCACCAAATTTCACTGATGGAACTATGTTCTCTTTGAAGGAATCACCATCTTTCCTCCATACATGATTTTTAGAATTACATCTAAACAACTCAATTTTGGTTTCATCTGTCCAGAATATATATATATATATATATATATATATATATATATATATATATAATTTTTTCAATACAATTCATTCTTATCCTTATACTAATGATCAATTTTCAACCCGGTATCTCTGTCTTTTCAACACCAGTAGCATTTTCCGAGGGGAGTGTGACTTTAGATTATTCCTATAAATTTCATTGCTTATTGTCCATTTAGTGACACAGATTCCTAATGAAAGCAAATCATCCTGCAACTCTTGACAAGTAACCGTTGGATTTTGTTTAATTTGACACATTAATTTTCTCAAAGATTTTGAAGAAATCTTTCATGGAGCACCTGTTCTTTGGTTTCAAGTTTTGAGTTTTTATACCTTGCAATAAATGACCTAATAGTTATAAATGGAATATCCAGGTTGTCTGAAATTTTCTTGTAACTTTTATCTTCTTTCAAGAGTTTAACAATCAATTCTTTTTGCAAATTTGTCAATTCTTTACTTCTTGCCATGATGATAACCTTGCATGAATATCAATTCCAGAATGGTCTGTTTGTATTTTTTTAGGCTAAAAATAACTACTGATAACATTGGAACGTTCTAGAATATTTCACTTGGGTAATCTAGAGTATTAAAACAGTTTAAAAGTTTTAAAATCTGAAATTTACATTGTACGAATACTTTTTTCACCCATTAAAATGAATAAATGGGATTTATTTCTATTAAATCAAATTTTTTTTTTTTCTGTTTTCTATGCATATTTAGTCATTATGCATCTGTACAGTTAATTATATGAAAGCTATGTTTATTTATTAGTTGGAAATACAATTTTTTTTATTTATTGTATGTCTACGAATATTTTTCCCCCATTACATATATTAGGTTGGTGCAAAAATAATGACGTAATAATGTCGTTTTTTGACTTATTTTTAACAAGTCAAAAAACGACATTATTACGTCATTATTTTTGCACCAACCTAATAGATTTATTTTTGAATTAACACTATTTTTTCATGAAATCAGTCTCTTTACTGCCAAATAAACAATTTAAGTGTAAAATACCATTTTTAAAAAAGCAATATGAAACCAAATAAATTATTTTAAATGTAATTATTTTCTGATTTAAAGAAAAATAATTACTGCTGTTAATTTGCTAAAACACGTCAAAAACAGACTTTTTTTTTTTTTTTTTTTTTTTTTTTTAAAAAAGATTTGTACATAATTCCCTCCAACCATTTGGGATGACACTTCTGAATCTTATTTTTTTAAAAAAAAAAAAGGGGGGGGGAGACCTCCAGTCATATTCTTGAGAAATCTATACCTCTGAGTCTTTGGAATGACATCAGATTGATTACAATATTGAATTTAAACATAGCAATGAAACCTAACCTGAACGTTTCTTCCAAGCAGTGCGAGGTATCATCACTAGTTATTTATAAGGCATAGGTCTTTTTTTCTTTTTTGTAAAACAGGACCCCCAGTTACAAAAAAATCAGTTGTAAAATAATAAAATCAATTAAACTAAGACATTATTTAATTAAAAAAGCTTTTAATTGCTTCTATGATTAAGAGATATTATGGATTATAAGGCTGGAGTACCTAAAATTTAATAAAATATCAAATTACTTAGAATATTTTACTAAATTTTTAAGATTACTGCCGATTAAAAAATTTTGTAAAAAGCCGTTCACAAAATATTGATGAAATGGTCGATAGAAATTTAAGTGCCAAGTTCTTTTAGGGCATAGGTAATCATGACTCTCCACAGCTTCTTGTCTTTTCCTATTCTAAGTAATTTTTATCTCGTTATTCTTGTTCTGTCATCCATTCCCACGCACTCTTTAGGTAGGTGACTTGTTTCTCTCTCTTCTCTGGTTCTGCCTTCAGGGTCTTGTGGTTTTGTTTAGTGGCACAAAAATTCAACATGAAAATGCTGGCAATGTTTAACTTTTGTGCACCCCCACCCCCCAAAAAAAGCACTTGTCAAAGCGACAGTTATTCCTTTGACACTGCTATTACTGTATACACTTCTAACTCCCTCAGCAATGTTTATTTACAAGATCCCAAAAAATATGTGAATCAAGTACAATGCAATATTTGCATTTTATAAAGATTTTGCTATTTAACATTTTATAAATAAATAACTATGAAAACAGGATTTGTGTGTGTAATATATATATATATATATATATATATATATATATATATATAAAATAGAATTTTCACTTGAGATCCCTCCAACCAATTTTTACCAAGCTTGGCACATACATTGTACAATGTAATAGATAGTTTCTTAATGTAAAAAATCGATAATCTTTTAAAAGAAAATCAATCGATAAACTCGGCTTTTTTTTTTTTTTTTTTTCTTCCGATTTCATTCAAACTCAGTATGTAGGTTACTTACATCGTGATGAGCTCAACGATACCTCATTTTTATTTCTATGCCACTGCAAAAAATGGTGAATTTTACTGGTTTCTTTCTTATTTTTCAATGATTTTCCAATCAATTTTCCTCAAACTTAACAATGGCTTTATAAATGTATCCTCTTTTACATCCCTGGTAACACTGACAAATTGAATTTCAAAAACTCCAAAATAATTGTGGTCTGAAGTGGGTTTTCATGTTGCCTGTTTTACCACTTCATGTCCTTGGCTAACTTCAATTGAATAAATACAGACTACTTCTGTTATATCAATAACTACATTGATTAAAAAATACATTTTGAATCAAAGTACTTTAAAGTAATTGAAGATGGACTCTGTTACATCTAAACATGATGCTGTTTTCGCTCCATTCTAATTGAACGTTTTTTTTTTCTGATCAACCAGCTGGGTATGACTGCTAGCTATTTTATAAACCTATCTATGAAAAAAAATCGTTTTGTATTTATTTTTCTATAAAATGTAAAATATTTCATATTCTCATATTTTTACAATCTTGTAACTAAGCAATTTAATAAATAAACAGTATTTAATATTTTGGTTGTCAATTTTTTAAGAATAAAGAAAACATAAATCCAGGCTTCATAATTTATGGTTTTATTAAAAATTTTAATCACCTTTTGAAATGATAAACATTGCCAAAGATAGTGGTGTCAAGGGAATAACCATGTTTTTTTGGTGGTGGGGGGGGGGGTTACACTTTGCCATACACCAATTTGAAAAGCACATGAATCTGTTTTTACATAATGCCACAAGTGTAATGTCAATCAACATCTGACACTCTGAGCTTGTTCCTCGTCCTTCTCTTTATTCTTTCCTCAAACACACCTCTACTCTTGTTCGAAATTCTCTGTAACCCTTTGCATGTTAGTGGTACTCCTGCCTTTCTTGGGGTGAATTGCTTTTAAAAAAAAACAAAAAAACTAATTTCTATATGACTTCATTTTTTTTTTTTAAATTTCTAAATGCGGAATTTTGTTCCAGTTTTGATAGCTTTCCTGGCCACTGATGAAAACTTACGAGAATTCAATCCAAACTGTCGACACAAATTGAATGTTAAACCATTTCATTGTTTTCTTTTCTTCATGTTATTGATTAACGCTTTCAACTGCCACATTGTTGTCTGGCTGTGCTGGCCAGTTTTCAAAAAAACTGGAAATTCCAATTTACTAGGAATAAATATTAGGTTGGTGCAAAAATAATGACGTAATAAGGTCGTTTTTTGACATTAAAAAATATCAAAAAACGATATTATTACGTCATAACGCACCAACCTAATAACTACAAAGACTCTGACAGCGATTTCTTGGATACAACCATTTCGTTTTGATCGCAGCATGAATTAAGCTAAACGACACTCCCAACACATAATAAAAAAAATATGTCTTAAAACAAGTCATATTTTAATGCTGCTGTATGCTTCTGGGACTGATATTTCACAGATAATATTGCACGCTATAATATGATTACTGAAGTTAAGCAATGTCAAGCCTGGTCAGTAATGAGTGACCACTTTGGAATACCAGGTGTTGTAAGCTTGGATGTGTGGGTAGGGGTAATGGATAATGGTTTGAAATTGTTAATTGGAAAAGTGACTTCAACTCCGGTCTGATTCGCTTAAACGCAAACATCATTCTTTTCTTTTTTTCATGCAAGTGATTAACACTTTCACTGCTGCATTGTTGCCTGGCTGTACTGGCTCGTTTTCTGAAAAATAGGAAGTTACCATTTGCCACAAATAAATGACTACAAAGACACTGAGAAATTTCTTATAGGTAGCACCATTTTTGTTTTGATTAGCACAGGCTAAGCTAAATGACACTCCCAACACTTAGCACAAAGTCATCATGGCCGAGGGCTTGAGTGTGCTGGCCTTGTTCAAATTGTTTATCATGCTAGATAACATGCTCTTTCCCAGAAACTGTAACTAAGGTCTGCCCATGATACAAACCACAGGTGGGCTCTGTGAGTGTTGGATAAACACATACAAATGTGCCTGAGCAAGCATCTGCAATAGGGATTGGCTAGCCACCCTAGTAGACGGGTATCCTCGAATACAAGTGGCCATATCCATATCTCTATATCCATATCCATATGCATGGTGGAGTAATGGATAGCGGCTTGGATTGAGGAATCAAAGCAGAGTTCAAATCCAGTTACATCCACTTACGTGCTAATACACTTTGGAAAGGTGTGAACCCTCCAGCTATGGGTAAAAAGCAGGACAGACTGGGTTCTATAGTCTTGGATGGAAACTTCTAGGAGAAGGACAACTTTGAATTCAAAACCTGCGATGGGTCGTTTGGGAACCTTGTGGCACGTAGTGCACCAGGTCTCTGTATTTGGCCCTTCACAAAGTGTGGATAGTCCTGCACGAAACCTTCACCACCATAATTAAATCTCATGTTCTGCTGTCTAGGAACTGATCTGCTTGAGCCTCATACATCTATTTTTGAGAGAGTCGAATAAATATATATATATATATATATATATATATATAATATATATATATATATATATATATATTCACATATACAGTCATCAAAAAAAACTAAAAAAAACAAGGAAATAACCAGCTTTAATATAATAACAATAATGTATTTTTGTAAATTAAAAATTAAAAATGAAAATTATAGCAATCTTCAACTATCATAATTTTACACAGAATACCTATTATCAGAATTTATACCAAAATAAATTAATACATATAACAAAATAAAATAAAACACCAACAACCACTTTTTAGTTCAAGCTACCACCACAGTAACTACATTTATGGTTTTATCATTCTCCCACCACCATTACTAATCACTTCTACCAATTTACAATAACTATTAGCTAATTATACTATCATTGTCTCCAATCCCTTACAATATTACTATCACATCATACCATATAGACCCACTATAATTATTAACATAAACTACCCTCTCACCCAGCATATTAAATATCACCATATAAAATAACCAATAAGGATTACAAACCGAAATTTCTACTTGTTACATATACACAGTCATCAAAAACAAACAAATAACCAGCTTTAAATATAACAAATAAACCCCCCTTTTTTTTAAAATAAATATAATAATAATAATAATTTTTACCTATCATAATTTTACACCAACCCCACCACACGTATATACATACATGCGAGGAAATATTCAGCGGAAAAAAAAAATATGACATGTATACATTCACGAGAAATTTTTGCTACACTTCCAATCTTTGAATTACAACGTACAAATGCATATGTATAGACACAACACCCCCTGTATACATACATATGTCATATCCGAAACTGGCCACATATGTTTATATATGTATGAGTCCCGACGGACGACCAAGTATGTATGTGTCTGCGTACTCCATTAGGCGTATGAACATACATCGATGTTTGCGTTAGTACGATGACACCACGACGACATTTCCCCCACCACTTCCATAATAACACCAATACACGCAATCTACATAAACCCAAAATTTTTAAAAAATTAATCAGTTTGTCTGACGATCGCAAAAGCATGAAACCCAGGGTCACAAGCTCACATCTATCCAACCAAATATGTTAGCTCTATCTCTGATATTGAGCGCTTTCTAATAAGTACCATGCATATATATAAATAATTATATATATATATATATATATATATATATATTTATTTATATTTATATACACACACACACACACACACACACATACATACATACATACATACACACATATATATATATATATATATATATATATATATACTCACGTATCATGCAACATTTGAAGACCTAATTTTAAGGGGGTTCACATCATACACTAGATGTAAAATTAGCATATGTACTGCTGTGACGGGGGTAAAAAGGAAAACAAATGGGTTAATTTGGGACAGACAGAGGGGGGGGGTTACAGGCACAAGATGACGTAGATTTATGTCCACTTATCTAAAAGTGCAAGTGATGAGATAATATCTCAAGATTACCAGGGAGAAAGAAGGTGTCAATTAAGTGTAATGTTTGATAATTTTGAGGACAAAAGCAGAATCAAGAGACTGGCCTATGCCGTGTGGCAGCAGGCGGAGATGGCCTCGTCGACCTTATGATTTTATCTTGCGTTAAAGGAATTCAGATAGTGGATGGATATGTGGTGTTGATTTGTACTATTACTGAAAATTAAAAAGATAAGTACAATTAATGAATAAAAGTTGAGACCACCTTTCTGCCTATGCAATTTAAACGTCAGAATTGTCAAAGAAACAGCTGAGGTGGCGGGCTCAGATGAGGTACCAAGAGAGACAGAGAAATTATCTTCGCCCATTTGGAAGGCATAGATAAGAGAAGCAATCAGTTATACGTGCGGGCCAATACCTGCAACCACCACCTGGAGGAAGAGGGGATCTCCCAAATTTGGAGAAGGAATTAATATTACAAACCAGACAACAAAGGACCTTCATTGTAATCGTTCCGGAAACCCTAAATTCCCAAACATCATCAACCCCAACTCCGATTTTGGGTTCTGGATCAAAATAAATATAAGCGGAGCGACCAAAGCACTTACAGTTGCAGACAGAAGATGAGACAGTGGCAATGGAGCTGCTGAAATCCACGTGACCTACTGCCGAGAGAATTCCAGATCTTGAGCCCTGTTCCAAGAAATTTGCACCAATAGGCAAAAGTGTCACTAAAGAGATTTTAGTGGGAAGGGTTATTTTTTGTTATACCAAGAACTATATAAACCAAATCGAAAATTGACCCGAAAACCTTTTCCATTTTTATTACGTCTGCAAAAAGCCTTTTTTTTATCATAGCACAGCTCGCTGTGGTTTGAATCAGCGCTATGATACTGACGATTAATCGATCCCTACCCGCTCTGAAATCAAGAAACATAGCGTGGACGTAGCAGGGTGGTGACCGAGGTGGACAGTGACCAATGACCGTTGAACTGCTACAGTATTGAACAGCGTGGGATTGACCCTGCAATTAATTCATCGTCCTACGACTATAAAAACCAAGACATCTGGTATAGGAGGCGTGAGACACAGACCAGAACATCTGGTCCTTGCTGACCAGGCTGACCCAGAATTGACCACCGGGTTAAGAGTTATACTGCAGGCGCTGGCTACGCCATTGACCAAACTATATCCATATACTTGTAAAATATTGGTTCGTTTGCAAGTGGTCTGATGCACAAGCTGCCCGGCCCGTTTTAGGATCAAAGTGTAGTATCTGTGCTTTGTGATCATGCGGGCTGGCTTCTGTCGAACTCTCTGATGCAGAGAGGAACTCGGAGGAAGCTTTGCCGAAGGGCAAGGTTTCCTTCGGGGAGGTAGACAGGACCTGAACCCGTCCAGGCGGGTTCAAAGGTCATATTTTTGGCCGAGCCTACGGGCTCGCGGGCAACCCACATTAAACCGGCCTTGTGCCACATTTAATCCTCGTGGGTGGGTTAATAAATACTAGCAGACTGGTGTAGTTGCTTCAAGCTGAAAAGTAACCCTGAGTCATTTAATGGAGAGATGGGTGAATAGAGTCCACTCATGCAAATGTGTTGGGCAGGTCCATTCCAGCAAAGTGAACTGCTGCATTAGGTACTCTCCTATAAATGCTGCATTAGCTACTCTCCTAGCTAATGAGGTAGCCAAAAAGTACAGCTTTATTTAAAATAAATGATTTTGATAAAACTGATGCTTTGCTTAATTGTATCCAATAATAATGCATGTACTATTCACATATTAATAGCGTCTTATAAAATACAAACATGGCGAATATGCATCTTTTCCATTGTTTACGTTTATAAGATGTTTCGCCGTTTCTCGCTCGGTTGTTTATGGCTGTACGCATTTACGCAACGACTATAGCGTTACTAACGATACTTTTATCTTTCTCTTTTACTTTTTTAACTGATTTAACTAGAAGATAGGATAAAGAGATAGAGGAAAAAAGGTTAGTCTATTGTAATTTGGTCTCTCAAAAAAGGAGCTCGCATGCTACACGAGATACAATAAGTTAAAATTTGGAGGTTGCACGATACGCGAGATCTCGCGTTACGAGAATATCTGGCAGCTTCCTCTCTCGCACTTATTGCTTGTGAAACTCTTCTGAACCTTGCTTTCCTGTCAACTTTAGAATGCAGGAAAATTTGAATACAACATCAATCGTTATCGTCTGTTTTCTTCATTCTTTCTCTTTTATTGTTCCCATCGCCCGACCTAATAATGTTTTTCTTTTTCTAATATTCTTTCACACTGGGTAAACCCAGTCTATTCTTTCCAAAGTGTTACTAACAATACTTTTATCATTCTCTTTTTGTTTTTTAACTGATTTAACTCGAAGATGAGATAAAGAGATAGAGAAAAAGAGGTTAGTCAATTGGAATTTGGTATCTTCAAAAAGGAACTCACATGATACACGAGGTACATGATTAAATCATTTTATAAATCATTTATATAAGTGAAAATTTGGGGGTCATACACTACACGAAATTGCACGTTACACAATTAGATACAGTATTATAATGTGTAATCATTTTTGCTGTTATAAAAAAAAAAAAAACAAAGGAAAAAATTACCTAATATCTCACTGTGTTTTTAAAAACATATATCCCTCGACCGTAGGTAATGTAAGTTTTGTAAAGTAAGGCTAACGCAGCGGGAATGTTAAGACCTATAATTTACTACATTTTTTTAACTTGTCCGACCATTACAAAACCCAAGAACTGACTCAAGGTGGCTGAATAAAGGCTGTTGAAAGTAGGAAACAGTTATCCCAAGAGAGGCTAAGATTGTAGCAATCGGGGAAGCATCTTCTCGGATGTCTGTTCCACAAAATACTGGTTCTAGCAAAAAAGCTATCCAAATAATTTCTTGCTGTCTTTGGCCAAATCTATGGCCACTAACAACCTGGTTGGGGCCTCTTTAATTACATCATGTTTAATGCTCTCGTTTTCCAACAAACAAATCTAACATCTGGACCTGAATGGCAGCTTTTTGTCTTACTTTCTTAGGGGCTATTATCTCTTCTTTCACTTACCCTGGTCGATTCTGCCCCAACTTCTCCTGGAGTCTCATTCCACCTTATCAACCGACAACAATAGAAAACAGAGACAATTTGACAAAATCTAATTACAAACAAAAATCTTTCTATCGGTAGGGTGCATACAGAAATCAACACGAAAGAAAAAAATACAGGGAAACCAAAAAGTGTTACACGATTTTTCTTATGGTGGCCTTGACTTGATAAAACAAGAAAAAATGTTCAAGCAGTTTCAGAACCTCATAATCAATTGACTAAAATTCGTTGGCTCTTACTCCTGTAAAGAATTGTCCTTTTTTTCCTACTCTGGCCTGACGATTGCATCTAGCATGAAACAGCTTGCCACTTCTGAGTGTTGACTTCAATGTTCACACACACACACACACACATATATGTGTGTGTGTGTTGGATTAAAATTAAATCGATTGATTCTTTAGAAATTATATATATATATATATATATATATATATATATATATATATATATATATTATAATTATTTTTTTAAAAATATGATTTCTTCGCTACATAAGAGTTCTCATGTTTCGAAAACAAGAGCTGAAACCATCAATATAATTATTAAAATTAAATTGAATTAAAGTGACAAGCCCTGTTTCATCCTCAAGCGTAAATTTAGGAATAACCGATTTTGAAATTTACGCATCGTTATAAGCATATTTATTTGTTAAAAACAAAAATACTAAAGAACCCTGGATTATTTACCTAACGTGTTCTTTCCTATTTTTCTGCACACCCACACCCACATCATTTATATAATTTCTAAAGAATTAACGGATTTAATTTTAATTTTAATTTATATAATTTTTAAAGAAATAATGGATTTAATTTTAATTCAACATATTTATTACTTGAAACATAGTGGATACTCATATTTGAAAAAGACATCATTTTTATTTTTACTTTAAACTGTGTATTACATCTATCAGCCTCTATCTGGCAGGAACTGAACCTGTGCCCGACCCCTTCGTAGGAGAAGCCACCATTTGACCCAATGTGCCTTAACTTTCGACTACAAACAGCATCACATTATAGCAAAGATCTATTTTCTCTTTTTTAAGGAAAGCCCATCTCACTAAAATGTTTTTTTTCTTGAAAGCACATATCTGCGCAGTTTTGTATCCAAAAGGTAAACAAAGCAATTTCTAAAGAATTAATGGATTTTATGTTTTAATCTTTTATATTTTTATTACTTTAAACGTTATTATAGTGAGCATTTCAATATAGTAACAATTAATAGTAATGAAATTAAATTTTCACTTATCAGTCCCCCCCCTCTGATTTCATTGAGATTATATCCACTCGTCAGGGCATTAAATAGTAAAATTTTATGACCACGCCCCTGAAAATATCATTTTAATTCCAGGAAACTTAGAATAGGGACGGATAAATGAACATTCAATTTCTATCTTGCTACTGAATACCTTCCATCAGAGCCTTCCAGAAATACCTAGGTCAAATTAGGTCTGCATCACATTGGTTAAGCAACACTGAGCCTGGTCAGTACCTAGCTTGGGAATATTTGGCAGTGTAAGCTTGGATGTGTGGGTGGTGCAATGGATAGCAAATAAATTGACTAACTGTACAAAAATAGAAAAGAGCGTGAGACAAGGGTGGGTCTTCTCCCCAGATTTATTCAACCTCCAGAGCTAAGGGAACTGGATAACCTACCAGGATTTATTATCGGTGGGCGTAACCATAACAATAAAAAATACGCGAATGACACTCTGTTACTGGCCGACTCGGGGTAGGAAACTATAAGACCTCCTAGACAGGGTCAGAGAAGAAAGCGAGAAGAAAGGACTAACCATCAATCGCATGAAGACAGAATGTATGGTCATCAGTAAGAGAGAAATCCCAAAAATGAGAATTACGAATTGGAGATATAAACATCAAGCAGCTGCAGAAGTTCGAATATTTAGGAATCGTTTTAACAGAGGATGCAAAATGCGACACCGAGATCCGAATCTACATTGGACTATTGAAAGAGGTATTCCAAAAAGTAAGCAAGGTACTGAGAAACGGGAAGCAGTAAAGTATTAGTCCTCCTAGACATACTTTATGGATTATGCAGAAGCATTTGACAAGACGCGGCGCAAAGATCTATTTGAACTGCTATGAAAACTCGATCTATTCGGAAAAGAGGTTAGAATAATCCTGAACTTATGCAAACGGATAGAAACTCAGCAAACGGATAGAAAATAAATTAAGTAGCTTTACAATAATAGAAAAGGGCGTGAGACAGGGGTGGGTCTTCTCCCCAGATTTATTCTTCCTCTAGAGCTAAGGAAACTGGATAACCTACCAGGATTTATTATCGGTAGACGTAACTCTAACCATAAAAAATACACGAATGACACTCTGTATTGGCCGACTCGAGAAGGAAACTATAAGACCTCCTAGACAGGGTCAGAGAAGAAAGCGAGAAGAAAGGACTAACCATCAACTGCATGAAATCCCAGAATGAGAATTACGAATTGGAGATATAAACATCAAGCAGCTGCAGAAGTTCGAATATTTAGGAATCGTTTTAACAGAGGATGCAAAATGCGACACCAAGATCCGAATCTACATTGGACTATTGAAAGAGGTATTCCAAAAAGTAAGCAAGGTACTGAGAAAGGGGGGAAAAACCTCGTTAAAAACAAAGAAAAGAGAGCTGCATTGCTCGTCCATCCTCTCAAATGACTGTGAATGCTAGACAATCTCCCCAGGTATGAGCATTAAACTGGAAACGGAAAAAAATGTGGTTCTACAGAAGGATGCTGAGAATTCCACGGACAGAGCGAGTAAGCAACAAGGAAGTCTTAAAGAAATGGCAATAGAATGAACAATAACCAAGACAATAATCAAGAAAAGACAGCTGAAATTTCTTGAGGAAGTAAGTCTTGGAAAACTGAACTTTTACCAGGTATACTGAAACCAATCGAGGTAGGGAATAGTAACGAGCCACTTACCGGACGGTTCAGAATTGTCAAATGGGTTTGTTATATTCACTTGCATGCAGATATGATTGGAAGAGGTATGAATTCGACTCCTCTCCCCCAGCTATAGGTTAATTAGCAATTTGTATCACTAAAACCACTATTATCACGAAATCACGCACCAAAAATAGAATTTCGGCATTGAATAACACATAGAGGTGTTGATATGCCGCTAAATAAAAACAACCTACCAACTTGATCACCGTGTATGATTTGATTTGATATATATATATATATATATATATATATATATATATATGTGTGTGTGTGTATATGTATATATAAGTATAGGGTTGGTATATATGGAATAAATTCCAATAACCAACAAATACTATTCAACACCATCACTTGATAAGACACCAGAAGTGTTGAAACAAAATGGCTATTTTTGTAGTGATAACATATTTGTGTTATAATTTTCGAATAAATAATTATATATATATATTATTTATTCGAAAATTATAACACACACACACACACACATATATATATATATATATATATATATATATATATATATATAGAGAGAGAGAGAGGGAGAGAGAGAGAGAATATTTTTATTACAATTTTATTTATTTACAAAATATTAGGGATTACGGCCATATCGTGTTGAAACATTGGTTTCCATAGTATTACTGAATTTAAGCAAAGTTTAGCCAGGTCACTGCCTAGACGGGTGACAATTTGGGAATACCAGGTACTATTAGCTTGGATGTGCGGATGGTGTAATGAATAATGACTAGGAATTGGAAATCAGAGAGCCAAGTTCCGGATTCGTTACATTCCCTTATGCACAAATACCCTTTGGAAAGGGTACAAATCTACGTATTATTCCCCAGCTATGGGTTAATTAGTAGAACTTGTATCAGTAAATCATTATCTCCAAACATTTCATACAATATAAAAAAATTCCTTGGCTTGAAATAACCTGTAGAAGGTTGATAGGCCATAAAAAAAAAACAAAAAAACAAATCAACCAACAAAATATTATTTCACAAGTATCGTTATTTTATAGGGAAATTAATCTTTTGATTTCTTCTCTTTCATTAAAAAAAAAAATTCTTTTAAATATTAAGCATGTATGCTGAAAACTTAGCTCCCCCACCACTATTTAATCCATTCCACTATCTTTCTCCAAGAACAAACAAATGGTATATTGAAAAGGACACTGTGGGGCCACATTCACCTACGTATTGAAAGGGCATTGCATTTTAACCTTTAGCACCCTGCATGTGTTTATATTTATATTTATATTCGCCATGCAAAATGTTAGTTCTGCCAATGCAAGTTGAATTTGAATTGCTTGGTTGTGTAGTCATATCCTTCTATGGCAACATCTAAAACCATCTTAACTGAAATTTAGAGCCAGGCTACTGCAGTTTCAAATACAGAGCAACCTCGTTTCTCGAACAGCTCACATGTCGAACAAATTGGTTTTCGAACAGAAAATTCGAGATGAAAATGCCTCGGTTATCAAACAAAATTTTGGTTCTGAAACAACATTGCCGAATGGAGTTAACGCAAACAGAATTATATATCTTAGTTGACTGCCATGTTATAGACATTCGTGTATTGTGCTTTGCCTTTCTTTTCCAATTTTATTGTACTGTGTCTTTTTATTTTTCTTCATTTGTCCTCAGTCATGGCTCCAAATAAAGCTAGCAGTGATACTGGTAAAGGAAAAAGAAAAGTTAAGAGAAAAACAATTGTTGATAATATTGTCTCTTCCTACCCAGTTTCATATGGCAAAATCAACGATCTATACTATTCTTATAAATAAAGAGACGATCATGTCTTGCCTTCCTCTTTTCCAAACAATATCATCTCTTTCCTTCTCCTCCCACTTACACCCATCAGCTCTCCTACTTACAGCTATGGTAAAATTGAAGGGTTTCTCCATATTTTATCTAATTTAGTTTTGGGTTTATTTAATTTCTTCTTAGATTTAATGATTTTCATTACTTCTGTGTATAAACTTATGCACAAAGTACTCTTGTAAAAGTTTAAATAAGCAATTATCTTGGGACCAGGAATGGATTAATCCATTTTTCCATTGATTTCTATTGGAAAAATAGTTTCAGTTTACGAACATTTCAGGTCATGAACAGGCTTTTAGGAACGAATTAAATTCATGAACCACGGTTCCACTGTATATAGAACTAATATATAAAACACTATATTTTCAGGGGATTCTGTCAAGAAAAATTGTCTAGCATGATACAGTAAGTCAACTTTCTTAGCAGCTGACCTCGCAATAAATTCAATAGTTTTCCTCTTCATGCCAGCTGAGCATGCTAGCCCAAGAAGGAGTTTCTAAAATAATATTTTATAATTTTGGTTTATATATATGGAAAATAAATCAACAGCAAGAGAATTCAGCTTTAATTGATATCATTTTTTTTCCTATATATTGTAACCATTTCCTTCAAGACTGATTTTTTTTCTTGATTTCAGATGAAAACTTACTGGTTGATTATATTTGCAGGGTTTTGCGCAAGGTCATCAATATAAAGTACTCTGAGTGAATCGAACTCAGATGATCGGAGTGTCTACTCTACTAACCTGTATTCCATATAAAAGTTTTTTTTTCTCTCCCACGCTAGCACATTATATCTTTGGGGGACTCAGTGCAGATGAAATTCACAATATTAGTAGTGCTTTGACAGACGAGGCCATTAACAACCGAGCTAGGGTAGAGCACCCCCTGTTAAATGTTCTTAATCTAACCTGCTACCTTGTACACCACACTGATATTTGTTGCCCTCAGCTACATCAAGATATGGGTGGCAATTTTTACAGACGATAACTTTCCAAGAAAACACTTTCCTGGTGCTTGCGTAACTTTTAGAACTCTGTAAGTGACTATTTTCACTAAGCAAAATATTAGTCCTGCCAATGTAAGTTGAATTTGAATTTCTTGGTTGTGTAGACATATCATTCGATGGCAACACCTAAAACAATCTTCACTGAAATTGAGAGCAGGCTACTGTAATTTCAAATATATAGAACTGATACATAAAACAGTATATTTTGAAAGGATTCCATCCATATACAGTAAAAAGGGAAGTAATATTTATAAATGATGCAGAGTGCTAAAGGTTAAAGATAATTTATTTTTAAACATAAATACAAATTTCTTGACTTGCACTCTGTAATTCTTTAATACATTTTTTGTCAATTTTTTTGCATGTTTTTTAAGTTGGAGATTCCAGTAGAAAGTTACTGTTGTTGACCTATGACATAACAGGCTACCATACAAAAAGAAAATCTCTGGCTTAGTGAATCACGAATTTAAAGAGATATGATCATGTATGGCATTTAACCTTTTGTACTCTGTTGGTAACTATTTTTGGCAAGCAAAATGTTAGTCCTGCCAATGCAATTTGAATTTCTTGGTTGTGTAGTCATATCCTTCTATGGCAACACGTAAAACACTCTTGACTGAAATCGAGAGCCAAGCTACTTCAGTTTCAAATATATAGAACTAATATAAAACACTATATTTTGAGGGGATTCCATATACAGTAAAAGGGGAAGTAATATTTATTAACGATGTAGAGTGCTAAATGTTGAAAAAAGGGTGGGAGTCTGTGCAAGTGAACCAAATTTTAAATGAAATTGGAGTTTTGCTAATTATAAAATAGTTCTTTTTTATTATTTAATCACAATAATAAATTCCATAAAAAAAAAAAGTGGGGAAGTGACTCAACATCATACTAAAAGTTTAACATTAGCAGTGTTTAAGCAAGTTAAGTTAATTTAATATGGCTATGGACAATCCTGAGTCAACTTTGTTTTGAATATTGCTGCCTCATCTGGTCTGGTGCTTCTGCTATATATTTAGAGATTCTTGATAAAATCCAAAGAAGAATCTATCTTACATATTTATAAGTCTACCATTCATCCTTGCTTTGAATATTGCTGCCTCATCTGGTCTGGTGTGTCTGCTATATATTTAGAGATTCTTGATAAAATCCAAAGAAGAATCTATCTTACATATTTATAAGTCTACCATTCATCCTTGCTTTGAATATTGCTGCCATATCTGATCTGGTGCTTCTGCTATATATTTAGAGATTCTTGATAAAATCGAAAGAAGAAAGTTATTGGTCCTCATCTGGCGTCTCGACTTCAGTCCCTTTCCCACTGCCGTAATATAGCTTCCCTGTGCCTTTTCTATAAATACTTTAATGGTAATTGTTCTGATAAACCTTCCTCTATGGTACCTAGACTTTATAAATTCAAGCGCAGTATTAGATTGGTGGTAATAAGTCTGCCATTTGTCCAGGCTTTGAATATTGCTGACACATATGCTCTGTTGCTCCTGCTATACATTCAGAGATCCTTGATAAAATCCAAAGATGAATCTGTAATATTATTGTTCTTAACCTGGCATCTTGGCTTCAGTCACTTCCCCATCAACATAATGTAGCTTCCCTCTGCCTTTTCTATAAATACTTTCATGGTAATTGTTCGGATGAATGTTCGTCTATGGTACGTAGACTTTATGAATTTAAGCGCAGTACTAGATTGGCAGCAAGGTCTCAACTGACAGTTGAAATGGCCAGAGATGTAACCGTAAGTTTTATGTCAACAGTTTCTTCTATCGCACTTCTCGCTTGTGGAACTCTCTTTCAGATTTTTGCTTCAACTTTGATTTTCAAAAATTTAAATAATGCAATGCCAGTTGTTATCTTCTGTCTTCTTAATTCTTGTTCTTTTATTGTCTTCTCTCCTTAATAGTAGTTTTTCTAATATTCTCTAACACTCAGTAACCCCTTGCATCCTAGTGGCTTTATTGCCTTTGTTCTTTAAATATTTAAATGCAATGTCAGTCATTATCTTCTGTCTTCTTAATTCTTGTTCTTTTATTGTCTTCTCTCCTTAATAGTAGTTTTTCTCATATTTTCTAACACTCAGTAACTCCTTGCATCCTAGTGGCTTTATTGCCTTTGATCTTCAAAAATTTAAATGCAATGTCAATCATTATCTTCTGTCTTCCTAATTCCTGTTCTTTTATTGCTCTCTTTCTCTCTCTTGTTATTAGTGTTTTTTCTTCTCATATTCTATAACACTCTGTAACCCCCCTTGTGTCTTAGTGGCTTTATTGCCTTGCTTGGAAGGAAATGATAAGAAATGAACTAGAAAACGTACAAAGATTTATTGTCGGTGGTCATAATCCTAACAATGCAAAATACACGAATGGCACTGTTGACAATGGATCCAGATTTAAAGACTAACGATTATCTCTAAGAAGATAGACGGTGTGGTCATCAGACAGCCAAGATACGAACATCGAATTGGGAAACTTCAGTCAAGTAGGTCCTCATCATCAATCCCTTGACTGCTTCAGTCGTCGGGGAACCTCAGGGTAGAAGAAACAGACAGCCTTTTCCAGGATGATCTGTTAGCGGTGACTCTCTGTAGGTAGGGCATTCTCATGTCAGTCCACTTTTTGGTGCTGTCTGACCAGCTCTTGTGTTGCCCTCCCCGCTTGCATCCACCTTCAACAGTGCCCTTCCATGATGGCCTTGCAGAGGTGGTTATGCCGTGTGATGCGGCCAAACCATGACATCCTCAGACCGAAAGACAGACTCTCGGCGACTGTCGAACTCTCTGCATTAGCAGAGGGGAACCCGGACGAGGCTTTGCCGAAGGGCAAGGTTTCGCCCGGGGAGGTTGACAGGGCCTGAACCCGTCTAGGCGGGTTCAGAAAGGCGATATTTTTGGCCGAGCCTACGGGCTCGGGGATACCCACATTAAAATGGCCTTGTGCCACATTCGATCCTCGTGGGTGGATTGATAAATATCAAACCATGACATCCCCAGACATTTAATAGTGGCAAGGAAAGATTCCTGACGGCCCTCGGGACTATTGACCTTGCTCCATACAGTCATTGGTTTTGTACTCCCAGTAGGAGATGAAGAGGACCTTTCTCAAGCATTTGTTCTTGAATGTCTGGATCCTTTTCCCTCCCTCAACTAGGAGTATCCAAGTCTCACACTCGTAGAGGAGGATGGATACGACCATCGATTTGGAGAGCTTGGATTTGATATGGGAGCTGATGTTGCTTATCCATATCCTTTCCTGTCTGGCCATCACTGTTGTGGCTGTGCAGATCAAGCAGGGTCAGAAAATTAACTATCTGGGAAATGTTATAAGAGGCAACTGAAATTTGAAGATGCTTTCCAGAAACTAAGAATTGTAAGAGAATATTGTTAAAAGCAAAAGAAAAGAGTGCTGATCTTCTATGTAATATAAACTTTCCTACATACCAGTGAATGCTGGGCAGTTTCCTCACAGATGGAGAGAAGATTTAAGGCAATAGAAATGTGGTTCTACAGAAAGATGCTGAGAATACCATTGACTGAACATGTGAATAACGAGGAAGTTTTAAGGAAAATGGAAACAAAAAGAACACTTATGCTTAGAATCAGAAAGATACAATTGAAATTTCTGGGGCATATAATGAAGAAAGAAGGCTTAAGAATTTGACACTCACAGGACATTGAAAGCAAGAGGGAAACTGAGTAATTTAACAAACTTGTGTAAATGAATGGCAGAACAAATGAGGAGGGATAATAAGTTGACAAATATTATTTTGATCTACAAAGGATAGGAAGCTGTGGAGGCCCATGATCGCCCACATCTAGAAGGGACATGGCACATGTAAGAAGAATGAAAATGGCCAGATTTTCTTTAAGGGCCCGAGACTGCATCTCATTTGGCAAAATGTAGTGGAGTAATGGATAGTGGCTTGGATTGAGGAGTCAAAAAACCATGTTCGAATTCCAGCCGAGCTCATTACATTCACTTACATGCTTGTGGTGGGGGCGATATCACCCCCAAAATAATAATAATGACAATAAAGGAGAATATGTAAAACAGAAAAAAAAGGCGTTTTCAAAAGAACCAAGATGTTAAAAATGTTGTAAAGACTTTGAAATGTAAATGTTACAGACAGTCAATTTAGAACACGAAATACAATCTTTTTGTAAGATATCAGATTACTAATAGAAAATTACTGGGACAATAATAATTTGGAACTTTTAAAAAAAGAAATGGATTTTGATACTTGAAGAACCAAAGTTAAAATAAAGGATGTTTTGATTTAGAATTTATTTTTGAAATAAGACTCTCTGTAGTTTACAAAAAGCAGCAGAGTGGTTGATAGTGAGATGACAAACAATGGAGTCTTGTTGTGGACCTTGGAAACCAATTGATGAAAGAGTAAACTGTTTACTCTCGGAAGAGTGAAATTGTACTTTGAAAGTATGTCAGTACGTTCACACTAGAAAAACAGATACGTCACCAGTTCGTTATATAAAGAGGTGAGCTAACTGGAAGATAAGAAGAGTTTCAGGTTCGTCTATCTTTGAATGCAGGCGAACTGAGGGAGTGATGTCAGAGATTGAAAAGAAAGCGTCCACTGTGTAATGCTGAACAGGAGGCGAAGAATGAAATACCTCGCTACATCTAAGTACCGCTACTCCTGCTACTACTACTATGACTACTGAGAATGGGAACATCGAAGGTTGTAGTAGTTGCACTAAGAACAGACCAAAAAGGGTTAAAACTTAAAACTACATCTCTCCTTACCAACATTATTCGAAGTATTTGTGTTTGTTTATTGTTCCCATACCCGAAGCGGTCAACCTTGTGCAACAAGAATTATTTTTTTTTTATGTGTGTTTGTTTATATATATATATAACTTCTATCCTTTCAAAATCGAATTGACTTGATTATTTGCTTTTCTGTTAACCCGATTCTCACGCGATGAACTCGCAGGTGGACCAACGAGGAGAATCCGGATTTCTACGATTCTCCAGGATCAAAAAAAAACCACAACGTGGCTAGAGGAATTGACATTAGGAACCGGAGACTTGTGTCTAACCTGTAATACTGGACCATAGCGGACCAACGGTCAGTCTTGGTGGAGTGCGTGGGTCCAGTGGGGTGAGGATATGGTGTTACACTCTAATACCCTTGGGAAAGGTAAGAATCCATTTCTTTACCCCACCTCACAAGCTATGGGTAAATAGCACGACAGGCTGGGTCCTATAGCTTTGGGTGGCAACTGGTCTAGGAGAAAGAAAAACTCTGAATTCAAAACCAGCCTGATGAGTGATAGGCTATCTTACCCAGGAAAAAAACCACTGCTCCTGTGGCTATGGTGACGTGGTGATTACGGGTCTCGTGTTCATGACATGGGTCAGCGTTAGCCGAGATAAAAATTCCCGGATCTGTTTTGGCAAATTGGAGACTGCATGAACATTCTCTTCTCAACACGCCCATCGTATTTGATCTTAAGCGGGCTTAAGCTTAGATTGCAAAGGAGAAACATCAAAGATATGTAATAAAAGCTTGGTTTGCTATTTGATAGTTACAAAACGCAAAAAAACTTGGAAGATTGTGTTACGGCAATACATCGTAAATTATATCTTCTTTTCACTGTACCAAATTTATTGGGATAGATAATATCATTGGCATGTAGGACATGGGGAGTGAATAGTAGCAGCCACAAAGCAAACAGTATTAAAAAAAAAGAAATAATTTCACCCCAAGCAAGAAAATAATCCCACTAAGACACAAGACTGGGAGTGGAAGAAAATGTGAAGACCTTAGTAAATAGAAAGGACAATAAAAGAACAGGTTTCAGGAAGACAGAAGATGCCGATTGACATTGCATTTAAATTTTTGAAGATTGTAGGTTGCAAAGAAGTGAGAAACTGAAAGAAAGTTCCACAGGCGGGTGTTATAATTCAGAACGATGCTGATATTTCATCATTCTATAAACAACCTTTCTACCAGTCATGGCTGATGACAAGAACATTTCATCATCCTAGAAATAAAGATAAAAGTTGCATAATTCTAAAACAACTATATATATATATATATATATATATATATATATATATTAGGTTGGTGCAAAAATAACTTCGTTTTCTAACATATGTTACTATGTGAGAAAACGAAATTATTTTTGCACCAACCTAATATATATATATATGGTTGGATAGATGTGAGCTTGTGACCCTGGGTTTCACGCTTTTGACGATCGCTAAAGCGTGAAACCCAGGGTCACAAGTTCACATCTATCCAACCATATATGTTAGCTCTATCTCTGATATTGAGCGCTTTCTAATAAGTACCGCGCATATAATATATAAATAATTATACATATATATATATATATATATATATATATATATATATATATATATATATATATATAAACGGAAAACATAATTACCTTCTAAGTATCCGATGAAGGGGTGTCCACTAAAAAAAAAAAAAAATGAAAAAAGAAAAAAATTACCCGTAAACAGCTTAAATAGAGTTGTGATTGGCTGTTGGTCAATCTCCAATCAAATGTGTGATAACGGGGTATATTTATAGAAGTCAGTGTCTACAAACACTTTTTAGAGGGCGTTTCAGAGTCTGATCAGCTCTGACGGGGTCGATTTGGTGAGGTCAGTATGATGTTTGAAAGACCCGAAACTGCCCAATGATCCATTTCCAGAACATCACTGACGACGCCCTCTAGCGCTAAAAGAGCGTATATTCAAAGTATATATATATATATATATATATATTATAGTAAAATTATATTTCTTTCTTTTCCTTTTATGGAAATTTGTCTTATGTCTAATATTTTAGCAATATAAAAAGAAGTAATTTTTCATGACTGGCATTTAAAAAAAAATCATTTATAACTATGGTGGAGTAATGGATAATAGCTCGGATTGAGGAATGGGAGAGCCGAGTTCGAATTCCAGTCAAATCCAGTTACGTGCTAATACCCTTGGGAGAGGTATGAATCCTCTTCTTCTCCCCCCCCCCCAGCTATGTGTAAATAGCAAGATAGACTGGGTTCTATAGCTTTGGATGTCAACTGGTCTACTGTAGAAAGAAATGACAACCTGCTGCGGGAAAAAAATCTGCCTTTGCAATGTATCAAAAAACACATGATCGCCTAAGTGCGTATCACACATGGCAAATAACTGACTGATTGATCACCACCTGACAAGATGTCCGAATTGGGCATCGAAACATCTATGCATTTTTGTAGTGGTCACTTAAATGTTCAATTGAATAATAAATAATTATTGCTCTACTTTTGTATTGAGCTCTCTTTTAAATTCATGTTATGAACGTTTGAATTCATATTCGTTTCGTTTTCTTTACATATATATACACACATATACATGTGTATATATACATACATATACATATATACACACACACGCACACACACACATATATATATATATATATATGCACGGACACACACACGCACATATATATGCACACACACACACACATATATATATGCACACACACACATATATGCGCGCACACACACACACACATATATATATGCACACACACACATATATATATGTACACACATGTATATATATATGCACACACACACATATATATGTATGCACATACACACACACACATATATATATATATATATTCAAGTTGGGATTTCAGCAATTTCAGCGACCAACATTTTCAAGTTTGGCGAAACACTATATTTGCTTTCCTTTTTGTGTTGTATTAAAAAATTTGAATGAAAAATTAGAAATGCAAGGGAAATAACTCATACATTTAATATGAATTCTCTCCCTTAGAAAAGGATTTTAAAAAAATCTATTTCTCAAATTCCTTTTCTTTTTTCGCTGTTAATAAAAAGAGTTGTTCTTGTGAAGGAGCTCGAAGATACTTGTGTCTGTGTGATGATAGTAGCACAAGAATTTCTCTATAAGTCTAATATTGGGGATTTGTTTAAAAATGTTTTCATTGCTCCTCTTCATAAAAATAAAAGTATTGATTGATTTGTTTTTTTATGCCTTATCAACCTTTTGCGGGTTATTTAAAGCCAGAGAGGATTTTTTGGGAGATAATAATGGTTTAGTGATACAAGCCTTACTAATTAACCCATAGCTGGGAGGAGAAGAGTTGAATTCATACCAAATCAGAATTTGACAAAGAATCAAGAAGTCATAATGTGGATATAAAATAGGAAATCAATTCTGTACTACAATCAATAGATAAACTGATCCCTCACTTTGTAGCCATGGTAGTTTTGACACATTTATATTCCAGAGAATGTAAATAAATCTAAAAGACAGACCCGTGTAGCTAATCAGCATTTCATCAATTGATTGATTCGTTTTCTACAGCTTATCAACCCTTTGCAGATTATTTAAAGCCAGAAACCATAATGCTGGCATAAAGTGGGGGGTCGATTCTATATTACAGTCAATATATAAACTGGGCCCTTACTTTGTGACCAATGTAGTTTCTATATATTTATATTCCAGAGAATGCAAATAAATCTAAAAGACAGGCCTGTGTAGCTAATCAGTATTTCATTGATTCATTTTTTATGGTTTATCAACCCTTTGCAGGTTATTTAAAGCCAGAAAATATTTTCAGATTGTAAGTGCATTTTGATTTTGAGATATTAATGGTTTAGCGACACAAATTTTGCTAATTAACCCATAGTTGGGGAGAGACGAATTGGATTCATGCCTTTCACAAGAGTATTTGTGCATAAGCGAATATAATGTAATATAAGTGTTACACCAAAGTCTGCAGAAAATAAGGTTGGGGCTGGAATGTCGCATTATTTAATTTGGTTATTGATGACTTGTTTAAATGAAGGAACTGTTGAAAGTGAAACAAACTTTCAAATCCCAAAATAATTGTTTCGACATGATTTATTCAAGTTGGGTTGGGTCACAGAAGGGTCCTCTTTACGGTCTCAAATTTTTTTAGATCAAAAATAAAGTGTTACAGAATGTCTCTGCATTTATACTATACTTGAAGAGTGAAAACATTTTTTTAATCATTTCACCCCAAGCAAAGCAATAAAGCCACTAAGACACAACAGGTAACTGACTGTAAGAGAATATGAAAAAAAAAAGAAAAAAAAAAAAGGAGAGAGATGTATATTTATCTATATATTTAATTTCGATTATAGATGCTGTTCAACTTATAATTACATGAATCATTCATACAAAAAACAAATATAGAGGTTGATGATTTAAATCAAATAACTGATCCAACGTGCAACTGTCGGATAATAAGTGTGACATTATTACGGTAATTGTTGAACAATATAGTTCATGCCATATTGACGGAAAACCTACCAGTAAAAAAGAATTCTCTTATTACTCTATTTGTACAAAAACGCACAACCTTAAAATTTAAATTCAAACTCAGCGTTGCGACCGCACGTTCCAAAACAATAACACATTTCTCATAGCATTTTTTCGGATTACTTCTACATTTTCTTATTACCAAGAAGTAAAAAACAAGAACAAGATCTACTTCCATACCTGAGGATGTCTGTAGGAACAGACGAAAGCTTGTAAAAACTAAAAAAGACCTTATGCAACTGGAATTTATAAACAGGGATCATATCATTCATATACAGGTTCGGGGTTAGTGTAACTTATTGAAATTGTTTGCGAAGATGTATTCTCACCATTTAAATCATTAACCTCCATATTTGTTTTTTGTATGAATGATTCATGTAATCTATATATTTACATATCTAGGATTAATTCTAATATAAAGTTTGTCACTTACCTGATTGATGTCCTACTAATTAACCTATAGATGGGGGAAAAGAGATGGATTCATACCTTTCACAAGTGAATATAACGAAAAAGACTAGAATTAGAACTGATTTACAATTCAAAATCATTATCCATTACACCATCTGCACATCCAAGCATACAGCACCTGGTGTTCCCAAGGTGTCACCCATCTAGGAACTGATCAGGCACAATGTTGATTAACTTTGGTGATTGTATGAAAATCCGAAATGTCCCAAATGAAAAATGTTTAACTCTGATTCTGAAGTAAAAATTGACACCTATGGCACTGGGTCATCTGGGTGATGTGTTTGGGTGATCCCTCTGGGTGATTTGTTTGGGTCATCCCTCTGGATGATTCATTTGGCTGATCTCTCTGGGTGATCCGTCTTGGTGATCTGTTTGGGTGATCCCACTGGATGATCGGTTTGGGTGATCCCTCTGGGTGATCATTCTGTGTGATCTGTTTGAGTGATCCCACTGGATGATCTGTTTGGGTGATCCCTCTGGGTGATTCATTTGGGTAATCTCTCTGGGTGATCCTTCTGTGTGATCTGTTTGGGTCATCCCTCTGGGTGATCTGTTTAGGTCATCCTTCTGGGTGATTCGTTGGGGTGATCTCTCTGGGTGATCCGTCTTAGTGATCTGTTTGGGTGATCCCACTGGATGATCAGTTTGGGTGATCCCTCTTTCAGACCCACCATCTTTCTTCCAGGTATGAGATCCGATGTAGCAGATAGTCACCTTGGCAGCACACTCTCCAGGGATGATTCTCTCAATACCGAAATTCTCTTAAGGATCGGGAAAGCTAGCAAAGTTTTTGGAAAACTAGTAGAACCAACCCTCACCTTAAATTAAACATAGGATCTGCCCTGTCATATGCCTTTCAAATTTTGGAGAGATTAACTGATTTGTTTTTTTTTTATAGTTTATCAACCTTTTGCAGGTTATTTAAAGCCAAAAAATATCTTTGGATTGCAAAATTAAAAAAAAAAAAAATTGTTCTACAGACGGATGCTGAGAATGTGAACAACTTATATCAGTAAATCATTCTTCTTCAAAGTATTGTGTCCTGTTTGGACATTGATGATAATGGCTCTCCACAATTTCCTGTCCAATAAATAATAATAATGATAAATTTTATCTTTTTGTTATCTCTGCTAAATTCTGTTTAAATCGTATTTAAACAAGTTTACTAGGGTAGGTTATGTGTTGTTTACCTCTGTCCCTCTTGCCTTCAATCTGTCTTGTGAGTATCAAATTTTCCAAGCAATCTTTCCTCTTTATGTGCCCTAGAAATGTTAACTAACACTTGTTTCTTAATACATTGCTTAGCTTTTGGAAGGCATATTTCGTGGTCCCAATATACTTTGGAATTTAGTGTTGCATTTTTCATCCCCTGCTAAAACACATCCCAGATATCTAAATTGTTGTACTTGTTTGATTTTGCTATCCCCAATTTGTAATTTGCATATTGGCCTGTCCCTTTTGCTAGCAACCATGAATTCTGTCTTTTTGCAATTAAGGTTTAATCCTTTCTATATTCAGATATTTAAATTGTTGTACTTGTTTGATTTTACTTTATATATGGAGTGCGTTGGGTAAATTGTCGTCATTTTATATTTTTAATTTCATTGACTGCACAGTATAGTAGGGTCAGCTGGGCACCATCTGTGAGAAAAAGAGCACCATGATGCAATTTAATCTGCCAGAAATATTGAAACAGTATGCTCTACTGCTTGGCATTCGCACTAGAAACTCTGAACATTTGTCAATCAGAGGAAAGTGCAGAGGATTCGAAAAGAGTTGGATGAGTCTAATGATAATTACAAAGATACAGCAGCTCGGAAAACGCACTCTGATCGTTCTGATAAGAACTGAATTTGTTGGTGATGGCCTCGGACAACACAGAGGCCAACATCAAGTGCCTTGAGAATGTAGTGCTGTCCTGGCTGAAGAGGGTAGCTGCTAGAAGACCCTATGTCTGGCAACAGGACTCTGCACCATGCCATACAAGCAGGAGAACTCAGTCATAACAGAGAATTTCCACGACCACATCACCCCTTACATCTGACCACCTAACTCCCCAAACTGCAATTGGAGCACAGATGAGCGAGAGACCAACATAATTCCTTGTAAAACCTAAGATGAACTGAAGGCAAAGATTATGGCAGCATTCACCAAATTAAACAAGGAGACCATCCAAAAAAGTTGCAGGGGATTCCAAGGTCGTGTGTAGGCTGTGGTTTAAGCCAATGATAATTTTATTGAATAACTTTACTCTTCAGTATTTCAAGATATTTTTGTGTAATTTTCATAAATATATCTCTAAAATAAGATATCAGTGCCATTTTTATTTTTGTTATTTAGATGACAGTTTACCCATTGTCCAATGAGTAGCACTCATATATTCAATTCATTACTAAAGAAGCTGCAAAAATTGTTGGTTCATTATATCACAACAGCAAGTATCTTTACAAGAGTCAGATTAGAACACAAAGGAAGGCAGGTCTGGAGCTATCCAGTCCTCAGTTTCCAGCTTTGATAGAATTCAAATTTTTATGATAACTTATTTGGGAAGACTTATTCTACAGTCTGTAGTCTCTTTAAAAAAAAAAGCAATATTGCAAGCCTTTTGCTACTCTATTGTTATTTCTATGTCAAATGAGCTCCATTCTTTATTTCCACCAGTTCAGACCTTTACACTATTTTATAAGGCAAGACGTTTTCTCCAGTCTGTAGCCTCTTTCCCAAAGAAGCAATATTGCAAGCCTTTTGCTACTCTATTGTTATTTCCATGTCAAATGAGCTCCATTCTTTATTTCCACCAGTTCAGACCTTAACTCATAGAATATTTACACTATCTTATGAGGGAAGACTTATTCTCCAATCTGTAGCCTCTTTCCCATACATGATCCACTAAGACAGACTATGCTACTGCCATGGAGTTGAATCACCCTCATTTCCTCTATATTCCAAATGTTCTGCTCAGACAACTTCCCCCAAAGAACTGACGTTGTGGAATAGACTTCTGTATGGATGCTTTCTTGAACAATACAATCTTAACCTCTTCATGTCAAGGGTCAATCTTTATCTATCCTCCATAATATTCACTCCCTACCACCTCCTCTTCCATTCATATCACACACCTTATTCATCATAATAATTTTGATAATAGGCCTCTACACTGCAATCTTAACCTCTTCATGTTAAGGGTCAATCGTTATCTATCCTACTTATTCTCATAACATTCATATCAGACACCTCATAAGCATTTTAACAGTAATCCTCTGCCTTGAGTGACTTTCGAGCCTTGTATTGAATGAATTTTTTTGTATAAAAACACAAGTAAATTGCAATGTTTAATCACCACTCCCGTTCACTATATCCACTTATTAACACACGATCGAAGACAAATACAAAATTTATATGAAGAAATTTTTATGATTTTTTTCTGGTCTTTTGCTTTTGACCGTTTCTTTTCCCTCTGTGTCTACAAAGAACATTCATTTGCATTGTCAACCTCATCACAGTCTATTGGTCCATTTTGGTTTGAACAGATTCTTTCTTTCTATGTGCCATGTCCTTTCATGATGTAGGCGATTGTGCCTCACCACCTCTCTCTATCTCCTTCACTTTGCCACCACCCCCAGACCACATTCTGTCATCTATTTGCTTAAAGCCGCTTGGTATGTCACACGTTCTTTTCCCTTGTCTCTCTTTCCCTCTATTCGACCCATGAGTATCAGATTCTCCGTGCCCTCCTTCCTCATTATGTGTCCTTTTTTTTCCTTTTTATGTGCCATGTTCTTTTCAGAACGTAGGCAATCATGGCTCTCCACCTCCCTCTATCCCTTGCAGCTCTCAACAAGTTCCTTCCCTCTGCTTCCTCCCCCAGACCACGTTCTGTCATCCACTTGCTTAAGGTCACTTGGTATGTCATGCGTTGTTTTCCCTTGTCTCTCTTTCCCTCTATTCAACCTGTGAGTATCACAATCTCCAGGCCCTCCTTCCTCATTATATGTCCCAGGAACTTCAGCTGTCTCTTCCTGATGTTAAGTATAAGCCTCCTCCTTGTTTGTATCCTCTCTAAAACTTCATCGTTGCTCACATGCTCGGTCCATTATCCTTAGCATCCTTCTGTAGAACCACATCTCCTTCGCCTCAAATCTCTTTGGGGAAATCGTCCAATATTCACTGCTGTAAAGAAGGACAAATGTCACGTAACAGTTCCGTATTCTTTTCTTCATTACCAAAGCCTGAACAGATACTAGGCTTTAATTACCAGATTGACTGAAAACACTGTGATCATGACTTAAGTGCCATATGTGATACACGCTTGAGTGATTATGTTTTTTACAATTCATAACAGACGAGGTAGAAAATTTTTCTGCAGTAGGTTGCTGTTTCTTTGTGGTAGACTGGTTGCCAACCAAGGCTATCAGACTTAGTCTGTCCTACTAGACAGCCTGTAGGTGCAGAATGAAGAGATGGATTCATACCCTTCCTATACGTATTTGTGAGTAAGTGAATGCAATGAACCCAATTGGAATTCAAACTCAGTTCTCCTATTACACATGCTGGGCTATTCTCCATTACAACACCCTAACCCATGACTTAAAATTGTGACAAAAGCAAAATCATTGTCCTTCATTTTGAAGAAATCAGCCTCAAACATTTTTTTTAAATATGACAAATCTAAATAAAAAATTAAAGTTTTAACAAAATTTAATGAAAGATAAATTTTTTTTAAATAAAAAAATTTTTTGAAATAAATTTTTTTTTAAATAAAACTTTTTAAAGAAATTTATAAGTAAAATTTTGAATAAATCTTTTCTAAATACTTTTTTAAATAAAAGATTTTAAAGAGAATATTTTTTCAATTTTTCAAATGAAAATAAAAATTTTTTAAAAATAAAACAAAAAAAAATTAACAAAAAATAAAAACATTTTTAAAATAAACAAATTTTTTAAATAAAAAATTTTGACAAATATTAAACAAAAGAAAATAGGAAAAAATAATAAAAAACGGAATTTTGTCTCTGTATTAGTACTTAGGCATTTTTTTTATTTATTATTTTTTTTCTTTTTTATTCAGTGAAAGGAAGAGTTTGGGTTAAAACCAAGCATATTTATAATTTGTCTTGGCAAAAAGGCAAAGCCATCATAGGAATTAAGTTATTTGCCGAGAGATTCATAGAGCATACTACAAAATGTTTTTTTCCAGATTACTGTGTGTGTTTATTTTTATTTTTTTAATTTTTTAAACATATTTCAAATATGTTTGAAATTCTGGGATGTTTGTTTACTCAGTGTGGAAAAGTATAGAGAGAGATGGGGAGAGGACTCAGGCCCAATTTGAAAACAGAAATTCATTAGTGTTCTTCAAAAATTGAAAAAAAAAAAAAAAAAAAAAAAAATTTGTTCAAGAAAGTTCTCATGTTTTTTCAGAAAAGCCAATGCCAAGTTTAAAAAAAAAAAAGTCTATCTACAGACGTGAATAAGTGAGTTTAAAAGAAACTGTGTTAGGAAGCGACAGAAATACAACTGGAGATAAAAATAGACATAAATAAACACACACAAAGTCACAAGATTTAGCAAAAAAAAAAAAAAAAAAAAAAAAAAAAAAAAATTATATATATATATATATATGTGTAAAATTTCAGATATAACTAAAAATATATCTGTAAAAGGACAATATGAATAAAGACAAATGGAAAACTTATCTTAACCTACATGTTTTGTCCTCTGAAAGACTTTATCAAGGCAATTGTAAGAATTTTATTTTGCAAGAGGCACTTATAAACAAAAAAAAAATGTTAGTTTTACAAAATTTTTAAATTTAAGAGACACTTATAAACTTTTTTTCAAGTTAATTGAGAAGTCTAGATAAATTATGGAAGATGCTAAATGACATAATAAACGAAAGTGAGTCAATGAAGTTTATGCAAATTAGTATGTAGATGATTTGAATTTGGGATTAATTTATGTATTGTATTTTTTAAATAACATGTGGTAAATTATGGATGATGCTAAGTGACAATTTAATGTCTAATAAACAAAAGTCAGTAAATGATATTGAATTTATTTTAATTAATATTTATATTATTTTCATTTGGCGTTAATTTACGTATTGTATTTTTTTAAATAACATGAGGTTATGAATTTAAACATTTTCTTTGAGTTTTTTTAACATTTTATAGTCATCTACGTTGGCTTGAGAAAAAAAGTAATTCGTTTAGGAATATGGATATATTTGAAAAAATCTGGGTCGCAGCTTTATATTTTGATAAGATTCAATAACGGCATTTTCAAGAAATTTAAGTAAGGTACTTTCTCTTCAAATAAGTGTGGCATTTTTTGGATCAAAGTTGTCGTTGAACTTATTCCTATCTATGACTAACACATTAAATTTTTTGGAAAACTAACATTTTTACTTTTTATAAATACTTCTTGCAAAATAAAATCTTCACATTTGTCTTGACAAAGCCCAACAGAGGACGAAACACATTCACTAAGTTTTCCTTGTTTTTATTCACACACACACCTATATATATATATATATATATATATATATATATAAAATATATATACATGTTTATATATAAATGTGCATGTAGGTATTGTGTATATATATATACACACACACACACATACATACATATATATATATACATATATATATTGAGGGAATATTTGTAATATACAAACTAATTTCCCCTCTTGAAAATGGGTTATGAAAAAGAGACACATGCAATTTATTGGCATGAAGACACAAATTGCCAAAAAAAAAAAAAAAAAAAAAAAAAAAAAAAATGTGGGGCAGGGTTTTTAGTAAGGATATGGAAGTGGAGCTGGGAGGGAGGTATTGTAGTATAGGTTGTACCAGGGCAACCAATTTATTATTTTTTTTCGTTAATGAAAAGGTCTGGTCGATCCTTTTGTTTTTTTCACAAAGAATCAGTAAAACATATATGAGTGACTGAGTGAAAGAAAGACTGAGAGAGAGAGAGAGAGAAAAGAGATGGGGAAAAAAGAGAGAGAGGAGGAGAAAAAGAGAGAGAGAGAGAGAGAAAAAGAAAGAGAGGAATATTTAAAAAATTAATAATAATAAGTAAATGACAAGGGGGGGTGACCATTGTCTATCATTGTCAGAATGCAACAATGTCAGGGTTTTGTTTTGTGTATGGCTTTAATTTTTTTTTGTTTATTGCATTTTAAAAATTTTCAAATTAAAGATGAACAGAAAGAAACACGAGTGAGAGATTGTACATGAAAGACAATAAAGTGAAAAAAATAATATATATATATATATCTCCAAATGTAAAGAGAACAAAAAGAATATAAATTCAATTGTTCATAACATTAATTTAAAAAATAGAGCAATAGTTATTTATTATAAGTTGTTACATACAAACATAGAAGTTACCACTACAAAAAGGCATATTTGTTTCGATGCCCAATTAAGACATCTCATCAGATGGTGATCAAAGATGGTCCATCTCTAATTACCACCTGATGAGATGCTTGAATTAGGTATTGAAACAAATATGCATTTTTGTAGTGGTAACTTGTATGTTCGTATGTAATGACTTTACACTTAACATCATCACTTGATAAGACACCAGAAGTGTTGAAACAAAATGGCTATTTTTGTAGTGATTTTATAACATATTTATGTTATAATTTTTGAATAAATAATTATATTTGCTCTACTCTGTACTGAGCACTCTTTTAAGAATAGTATTTTTTGGTTCTTGGAATTTATTCCGTATACACCAATCCTATAATTGTATATATATATATATATATATATATATATATATATAATATTTTTAAAAATTTCCTAACAGACTTTCACACATTAAAAAAAAATTGAAATATCTCAATTTAAACATGCCGATCAAGGGAGACAATATCATCTAAAAAAAAAAAAAAAAAAAAAAAAAGCGAATATATATTTTTGTCTTCTGAAACAAACAAATTCACCCTCAGCCGAATTCTTTCTTTTTTTTTTATTTTTGGGAGATATGAAGATGAGAGGGAAGAGGGAGGATATATCAAGGGAAATAACTCTTAGAACCTAGAAACCATGTGTGTATCGTTTCTTTCTTTAACGAAACACCGAAGTAAGCAGTTACGGCTCAATCTCAATTATGATCAACTTCAGTGCAAAAGTAAATAATTTAACAAGTTTATCAGCCACCAATGTTAAGCACAGCCATATTACCCTCCACCCAATATATTTACTAGGCTAAACATTTTATGGCAGAAGATCAAATGTACAGACATAATTACCAATCTTTCAAGTGGGGTGGGCCTGTCTACCCTGATATTTATTAAGGTGTGTATGGCAGATGAAATGAGTGAACATATGGATAGAAAGATTGTCTTGAGCCAATCTTTCAAGTGGGGAGGGCCTGTTTACCCCGATATTTACTTAGCTGTGTATGGCAGATGAAATGAGTTAACATAATTATAGAAAGATTGTCTTGAACCAATCTTTCAAGTGGGGAGGGCCTGTCTACCCCGATATTTACTAAGGTGTGTATGGCAGATGAAATGAGTGAACATAAGGATAGAAAGATTGTCTTGAGCCAATCTTTCAAGTGGGGAGGGCCTGTCTATCCTGATATTTACTACGCTGTGTTTGGCAGATGAAATGAATGGACATATTGTTATAAAGATTGTCTTGTACGAACCTTTTAAGTGGTGAGGGCTTGTCTGCTTTTGTATTTATTAAAATCTGTTTTGCAGATCAACTGATGTAACATAAGGATTTCATGGGGGGGGGGCTTGTTTGATTTTTACTGAGATTTGTTTGATTGACAGAAAGACAAATAAGAAAAAATGAGAGGGAGAAGATTGTGTGGCTCCATAAAGAAAGTGGTGTGTGTATATGCCTTTGTTTGAAATCTATGGATATATATGTGTGTGTGTGTGTGTGATAGACATGCTAAATATCTATATTTCTTCCCAATGTACTTATAAGGGAGAGAGTTTTTTGTGTGTATGTGTGACAAGTTAGAACATCCACTTTGGCATCCCAAATGATAAGGACATTATTGTCTTTTTCTCCTGCCCTTATCTCAAGAGAAGAGGAAAAAGTAGAGAAGGACAAAACAGGTGAAAGGATTGAGTAGATGAAACAGGTGAGAATGAACTGAAGACAGGGTGGGGAGAGAGGAGAAGTGCTCTCCACAGAAGTTTACCTAAATGCTGAATGAATAAACCCTCTCAAAATAGAAGGAGTAAGACCTGCGACAATGGTTTTCGTAAGAGGAGTAGTAGTAGGTATTGGAATGGAGATGGTGGAGGAGAGTAAGGGTGGTTTTGTGGGGCGGGGGCTGTAAAGGTGACCCCTAAACAGCTTCAGACTTTCTATAATTGTTGGCAGGAGTGACCACATTGCCTGGCATGACATAATCTCCAATCATAAACTGGTTACTGACAGGATAATGGCTGGTACCACCAGTGATTACATTCTGCAAAAAGAAAAGAAAAATACATCAATTGTTATAAGTAGAAAACAAATAATTTTTTGTTCTTATTCACTAAGATATATATCACGTCATTCTACGAACAATACATTTACCATGTAACCTAATACGACCTGTGGAGTCATCAGTGACTAAACTAGTTCGCCCACCAGGCTTTTCTGGTGAGGAGGATGACTAGACACCAATCAGGATTAAAAACAAGACTTTTCAAATGGTGGATGAACTTTCTTGTAAGGTCACCAAACATCTAGCACAATGGGGTAGACAGGATCCTATAGCTATAGATGGAGCCAGTGTGGTGATGACGTAGTATTGCTCAGCAGAGGGCTTCCTAGACTGAAATCAAAGGCCAAGCCAGAAGGTTACCCTGATGGTGTCAACAGCCATGTTTCTGTGAGCAAGGTAACACTTTAGGTTAGGGGATATTAACTTTGGGGACTGATGATATTGGTATTTTGTTACATTAAAGACAGCCACAATTTTGTACTAATGGAAGTTTTAAAAACGACAATAGTATGAAGGAATAAAACTAGTAATAAAATAATAGTAATAATGAAGAGTGTATAGAGCCAGAGTGTTGGGATAAAAAGCAACAATAAAATGGCATATGTAAGTGTGTGCACAAAACAGTGAAAACAATATCCATAATCAACTATGCAAATTATATGTGTGTTTGGGTGTGTGTTACTTTACAACATGCCAACACTTGCTTGGTTAGTTAATTTCAAATTTTGTATGGGACACTCAGTGAGGATCAAGATCACTATTCAGTCATTATATTCAACCATAGTTATCTTGTTACACATTAACCTAAACTATAAGGATAAAATAGTAAGAGTAACATACATTAAAATTAGTAGAATTAGTACAGGTTAGTAAAGAAATTGTTGAGTAAGAAAACTAATACAACAATAGTTAACAGATGAAGAAAAGTTCATAGGACTTATCTTTGCAAGTTTTTACGTTGAGAGTACCAACTGCTCATCATCATCATCATATATATATATATATATATATATATATATATATATATATATATATATATATTAAAGAAAAACAGACCACTTTAAGGTACCATTATAATAATTTATTTCACCAGAGTCCTTTTAAAGGACGCTGGATCATCAGATAGCACTTCCAAAAATGAAATGAAATGAAAAATGAAATTAAAATTGATGGGTAGTGTAAGTTTTTGTAATTTAACAGAGAGTGTAAAAGGAGTAGTTAAAGAGACATGGTAGAATTTAGGGAGGGATTAATTTCATATCTCTCTCAAGCATACTTAGTATTGGGGGAGGAGGAGTTACCAGACCTTGACCTATTTAGACGGTTAACGGAAGTGATATATTGAAATGGGAGGGGAGAAGGGAGAAAAGAAAAAGAAAGAAGAGGGAGAGGGAAGTAAAGAGAAAGAGGCTGTAATTGGGTTTTAGCAATTTATGTAAAGAATAGATTTTAATGCTTTATAATAATTTAGATGTCTAAATATAATGGCTAGCAACTCTCATTTTCCAATCATACCCATCTGTTAAGGTGGCTAGCCAATCCCTGTTGCAGACACCTGTTCAGGCACATTTGTGCTTGTTCAACACACAGAGGTCACCTGTGGCTTATACTGCAACTGTGGTGAGCAGACCGTAGTTAGTTTTTGGGAGTGAGCACATAATCTGGCATGATCAGCAGTTTGAACAGTATTTTTCAAACCCTCGGTCATGATGACTTGTGATTTTGTGCTACCACAACCATCGACGCCTTCTGAACAGTTCTGTCTACCCAATTTCACACTTGAGATTTGGGTCAACCTTTCTAAAGGCGTCGCATGCAGGGATCGTCCCCCCACTCCAGATTAATAACATCAAGAAGTCACCTTCCTGACAAATTGACCATGGTGAAATTTGAGCCCTGGAGTGTGTGTGTGTACGTGTGTGTGTGTGTGAGAGGGTAAATAAAAAATTATTCACACTCTTGTCACAAGATATCTTTAGATTTCTCACACTGATTTCTGCTCATGCATGCTTATGGCTGGTAGTATTGTGGTCCTGTGATTAAAGTTTGAGCTTGGTTGTGACAATTTTCTTGCTGCTGTTACAGTGCAAACATGGCCACTCTGCTAGCAGTGTGCAACAAGGAGGAACAAAGAGCAGTGATTGGATTTCCCTGGCCGGAAGGTGTGTCAGGAGCTGAAATTCGTCAGAGGCTTTTAAAACAATATGGCAACTGTGCACTACCGCATAGAAGTGTGTATGAGTGAAGTTTAAAAATGGCAGGACAAGCACGATGCACAGAGAAGGAGCAGGATGCCTGTCAACCTCTACAACTGATAAGAACATTCAGCAAGCTTGAGAGATAGTAATGGAGAACTGACAAGTTATCATCAATAAGGTAACATGTTCTTTGGCAGATTCAGATCACTGCTCTTTGTTCCTCCTTGCTACACACTGCAAGTGGAGTGGCCATGTTTACATTGTAACAGCAGCAAGAAAACTTGTGTGATCAAGTTTAAACTTTAATTCTGTGACCACAACAGTACCAACTATAAGCACACACGAGCAGAAGGCAATGTGACAAACCTGAAGATAGGTTATGGCAAAAGTGCAGATAACTTTTGACTTACCCTCATATATATATATATATATATATATGAAATACAGGAGTGGCTGCTGAAAAAACTTTCTGGATACATCATGATGGTATGCCAAAAATAAACTTTGATATTTAGTCATATGATAAAATTCTTGGAAGTTATTGAGACATGTTTCATTGAATAATTTAAGCATGTTCTGTCTACTTATTTTCAGTTGGATCCTTTCATATTCATGGATAAGCTTTTTGGTGTTATTATTGAAGGACAAGAGAAATCGCCATGTTGATACATATTTCTTTTATTCTGAGTACTTTCGACATAGCACAATGTCATCATCAGGGTATTGTTTATTGCAAGATAAATATTGTAGTGTACATTATTTTTGAAAACAAAATTGTTGTGTTCATCTGAAAGTTAAATTTCTTACTTGTGACGTGAAGAATGCCGTGTCAGTGCATGATTGCTGACACTGTTTCAAGGGAGGTAACTAAGTATGGTTGTGGAGAGTTTTTATAAAATAAGTAGTAAAATAAGTTAAAAAGTCAACAAACCTATGCAATATTTGAAAATAATAAACACCACAATATTTGTCTTGCAATAAACAATATATATATATATATATATATATATATATATATATATATATATATATATATAATCATTTCACCCCATGTATGGCTGTAAAGCCACAAGGGGTTACTGGGTGTGAAATAAAAAGAAAAAAAGAGAAACATTAAAACGCGAGAACAATAGAAGAGTAATCAAGAAGACTACAGATATCGATTGACATTGTATTTAAATTTTTGAAGATCAAAGTTGGCTGGAAAGCATGGAGATGGAAAGGAGTTCCACAAGCGAGAAGTGCAAGAAAAGAAACAGCATGGAACTTACAGCTAGATTTCACCAATTCAACTGTGGATTGTTGAGCCCTTGTTTGCCAATCTAATACTGAGCTTAAATCCATAAGTCTATCTATCACAGAGAAGAGCTCATCCGAACAATTACCCTGAAAGTATTTATAGAAAAGCACAGGGAAGCAACTTTAAGGTGGTAAGTAACTGAAACTGAGAGACCAGGTCAGGACCGATAATATTGCAGATCTTTCTTTGGATTTTATCAAGAATTTCTAAATATATAGCAGGAGCATTGGACCATATGTGACAGCAATATTGAAAGCATGGAAATATGCAAGAGATTCTAGAGGGGAAAATTCTCTGGCATGACACAGTGAACTGACTTTTTTAGCAGCAAACCTAGCAATGGATTCAATATAATGTTTCCACTTTATGTAAACCTGAGAAGGTGCAACAACTCACACACCTGGATATCAGCATCAGCCATCCAGACGAGAGGCAGAAAGGGGTCTCTTAGATGATTAATAGAGAGAAGTAAAATTAACAAGCCATTCCCTGCTCCAGTTGACAACAGATTGTAGGTGATTTTCGAGATCAGCTACCAATTTGACCTTATCGAACTAGTCAGATTTACTATTGAAACAGAAGTAAATATTTGTCATCAGCATAGACAATTTGAGAACTGATGCTATCAGGAATGTCATTGATGAAAATTAAGAACAAAGTAAGTCTAAGGATAGAGCCCTTGTGAACACTTACATTAGAACAAAATGATCTAGAAGAGTGGCCATTCAAGACAACCTTTAGTTCATTAATTGATTAAGATGGATTGAATCAACAACTAAAACAAATTATCACCTTTTTCTTTACTTTTTAATAAAAGGTTATTGATTTATGATGCAGGGACATAGGGCTACAAAAAAATGTCATATATATATATATATATATACACACACACACACATGTATGTATATATATATATATATATATATATATATATAAAAACAATACCCTGTCTGGTGGCAAAAGTTGCTAGTGGCATCAGGAGTGGCAGTATTGCCTTAGCCACCAAAACTGTGTTACCTTCCCTAGTTGGCAGGATATCGAATGTTATTCATACCTTTGTAGGAAAAAAATTAATATATATATATATATATATATATATATATATATATATATATATATAGATAAGAGGTCTGATTGTTATAATTAAGAAGCAAGGTATTAAACTTTTTCTTAAACAAATTCCAATATCAGTTTGAAAGTGACACCTCTAAACAGGTGAACATACACACACACACACACACATATTAGATTATTATGACACAAAATCTCAAATATTTTTAGGGGGGTGCAAAAGAAAAACATTTTTGATGTTAAATAAAATTGTGTGTTTTGTGAATCATATAAAAAATACAATAATTATATATATATATATATATATAATGGTGGGCCACACGTATTTGAATATGCCAGTCTTGCAGATGCCTGCTCAGACATATTTGTGTTTGTTCAACACCAACAGAGCCGAACTGTGGTTTATACAGCAACTGTACTGAGCAGATCTGAGTTACAGTTTCTGGGAGAGAGCACATAATCTGGCATGATCAAAAGTCTGAACAAGGTCGGTACACTTAAACCCTCGGTCATGATGACTTGTGACTTTGTGACATATACAGCCACTGACAGGTCTCAAATAGTACCATCTACCCAATTTCTCTCACAAGGCTTGGGTCAACACGTGTTATGGATTTCAGTCACTCCCCAAAGGTGCTGTACACTGGGATCACCTCCTTAGGGCGATAATATCACAAAGTCATCTCCCTGACAAATCAATGGTGAAATTCAAGCATGGGTCATATGATTGGAAAGTGAATGTTCTAACCACTTGGCTATATATATATATATATATATATATATATATATATATGGACCAAGAACTAGCCTTGAAAATGGAAATTATATGCAAGTATTTCATTAGTTTGTTATTTTTTCTATTAATTTTAGTTTTATATTTCAGGATTTGATGGACATGTAAAATGCTTCATATATATATATATATATATATATAAACACACAGTAAAGAAATATTGTCTATGGGTGCTTTTTATAATATGTAGGCATAATAGGCTGATGACAGAAATTAGGGAGATAAAAAAAATATTGATAAGACTAATATTTATTGTATATTACTAGGCCTATTGACCAAACTGATGCATGAGAAATTGTGGCAAACTAGCCCAATAATATTCAATATCACACGGAGGAAAAAAACATTACCCCACAAAAAGTTCAAGTTCATTTTTTATTTCTTGTTGAGAAAGGACACAAGTGTCTCTGAAAATCCTCATTTTTAACATCTTTCTTCATCATGCTTCTATTTGGTCAAAAGGCATGCCAATCAATCATCAAACTATGTAATAATTATCAATTTGTATTTGTTTATATATTTCCTGTCCCATCTATAGTAGGAAGGGAGGTAAATCAACTTGTTAGTATATTTTTCAGTGATTACTTTCCTTAGACGTTTTAATAATGTATACAAATTTAGACAAAATTAATTCCCGATCAAAATGAACCATTTAATTAATCAGTTCATTTATTCGTATGTTTCTTAAATTGCAGTCTGATTAGTTCAAGCCTTTCATGTGAGACATTCAGATACCTTTGTCTATAAGGTGATTGGCTTGCTTCAACTTATCACGATCTTTGTCGTTCTGTTGCTAATCTTTTTTCTTCTGGGATATATTTCCATTTCACTGCTATATTAAACACACCAAATTTTTAACATGAAAAGATACTGAACGAAAAGGGATTTATATAATACTAGGATAGCATTGGACATTTAAAAAATATAAAGGGAATGGATTAATTAAATGGTTCATTAGCCTTTCTTTTAGTTGTAAATTCTTTATATTGTTTCTTTATTGAATCTTAATACATTGTCCCAAGATTTTTGTTTCATTACATCTCACCATTAAATCTTTTTAACAATTGCCACCATTTTTCATGATTTCGGTACACTAGCATACAATAAATATTATTAGTTTTATTATCAATATTATTATTATTATTTTTTTTTTTATATCTCAAGGGCCTACGGCTATATATATATACATATATATATATTAGATAGATACAGAATATCATTATTAAAGACTGTTGTCAATGCCTTTTGAAATACAGGAGTGGGTGCTGAAAAATCTTTTCAGGCTTAATCATGATGGGATTCCAAAATAAACTTTGATATTTAGTCATGTGATCAAATTCTCGGAAGTTAGGCTGAGTACTTTTCAGCAACCACTTGTATTTTCTCAAAGTTATTCGATAAAAGTTTTGAACATGAAAGTAAAACTACAGTTGCCTGTTATGCATTAAATTAATGACAAAGTCCTATATATATATATATATATATATATATATATATATATATATATATATATATATATATTCATTCAAACTTGGCTCTCTAGTCATTGGTTACATTCACTTATATGAAAATGCCCTTGGGTTAAATGTATGAATCCATCTCTTCCCCCACCCAAGCTATGGGTAAATAGCAAGACAGACTGGACCTGTTAGCCTTGGTTGGCAACCAGTCTAGAAGCAGAACAACTCTTAATCCAAAGCCCGGAGAAGGTTGACAAAGGGCTTCTTATTGAAGCTAATTCCCCAGCATTCAGTTGGGAGATGGATCTAATATCCAAAAAAGTTTCCAATTATAGCATCATCTGATACACTGCACCTGTACAGAACATGGTACTATGATGGGGCGAGTGAGCATTGCAGGGCATAGGAAAGTGACAAGTTTAAGACAATTCCTTTGGGCAGGTTGTTCAGTAAAAACTTCAGAATTTACTGAAACCTCATCCGTCATTTCAATGGGAGAATCCTTCAATATATATATATATATATATATATATATATATATGCCCTTACATTTTTTTTTTACAGAAGCACTAAGAATGTGAAGAGTCTGTAGTAATTACTGTATCAACAAAGTATTCCATTATGAAATTACTACTAATCCAGTGCATCAGAAGATAGAATACAAATACAAAAATATACTAACAATGAAAATTAGCTATCACCAATTTGAAAATAGTTAAAGATCTAGCAAAAATTATTCAGGACAGCAATCACTATGGACAGGTTCTACACTCTTAGTTGTCATAGAAGAAAAACTAAGGACACTAGAAAAACTGAATTTGTTTTTCTTATCCATCACATTCGCTTAAACATTTGGGCACATCGATGTGGTTAGCAAGCTTGTCTTGCTTGATCAATAACAACTGAATAGTGAGTTTGATCTTCACTGGGTGCCCAATACTTTTGGCTTTGTGCCATATCAAAGCTATGCTAAGAAAATCATTCTGGGCACTTTGATGTGGTGTAATGGTTAGCAAGCCTGTCTCTTGAAATCAATTACAACTGAATAGCGAGTTTGATCTTCACTGGGTGCCCAATACTTTTGGCCTTGTGCCATATCAAAGCTATGCTAAGAAAATCATTCTGGGCACTTTGATGTGGTGTAATGGTTAGCAAGCCTGTCTCTTGAAATCAATTACAACTGAATAGTGAGTTCGATATGAGGGGGAAAATGTATGACAAAGTGACAAAAAAGTTTTCATAAGACACATTTTGTCATTTTGGACTTCACTGAACTAAATTTCTTACATTTGTGCACAAATGGAGAATGGTGAGAATTTTTTATTTATTTTATATATATATATATATATATATATATATATATATATATATAAATAAATAAAGTTATATGGATATGAGTTTGTGACCCCGGGTTTGATGCTTTTGTGATCATCAGACAAACTGATGCTTGTTTGACTAGTCAAGCATAAATGGATCCAATTTAAAAAAATAAACCAGTTTATCTGAAGATCGCAAAAGCATGCAACCCAGGGTCACAAACTTATATTCATACAACTTATGTTAGCTCTATCAGTGATATTGAGTGCTTTCAACTAAGTAACACACACACACACACACACATATATATATGTAAAAATAATCCAGCTGATTTAATTTAGATTCTTTTTTTTGTTTCCATTACTTTTGTTATCAGATATCCCATATTGTGATAATAGAAGTTCTGCGAGGAATGGTGAAATGTGGTAAGAGCCAGGTTACAACATTTCACCATTCCTAGCAGATCTTCTGTTATCACAATGTGGGATATCTGATAACAAAAGTGATGGAAACAAAAAAAAAAAAAAGGAATCTAAATCAGCTACATTATACAGGGTGTTTCAAAAAGAATACGCCAAAATCATTGCGCTGTTTTTTCAGGTCTATAGCATTGTAGTGGACTCAATCAGTGGTTATTTGATAGAGTAGTTATCAAAGTTTGATTGGGAGTCAGTTTCACCACTGTCGTTTGTATAACTTCTGGTGCAGCTGAATTATGGGAAGATCAATCAAAATGGCGACTCATCAGCAGAAGGCGTTTTGCGTGCTTGAGTTCGCGAAAACAAATCCCATTGTCACAATGCAGGCAGATTCGAATGACTTCATTTTTCAGCAAGTTGGAGTACCACCCCATTGGCATCTCGGGGTTAGAGTTTATCTGAATGAAAACGTGCCTCAGCGATGGATTGAGAGGAGAGGTGCTAAAGACCTTGCTCTCTGTGCTTGGCCTGCCAGGTCCCCGGACTTCACTGTGTGTGACTTTTTCTTGTGGGGGGGGGGGTATGTTAAAGACCAAGTTTATGTTCCAGCACTTCCAGCAAGTATCGATGACTTGAAAGATCGAATAACAGCTGCAATCAACACGGTGGACCGTGACATGCTGAGGCGCGTTTGGGAGGAATTCTCATATCGGCTTGATGTTGTCTGCGCTGCCGGTGGTGGCCACATTGAGCACTTATAAAACATGAAATGAAACTTGAATGTATATACAACACATGTGTTCATGCTAGAGGATTGTAAATTTTGTCTTTATTGACACATCACGTGATGATTTTGGCATATTCTTTTTGAAACACCCTGTATATATATATATATATATATATATATATATATATATATATATATATATAAAATCAAATTCCCAGCATCCCTCAGTTGTGCACATGTATATTCGCACCAACATAACAAATTTAGTCTGAGGAAGTCCTAAAAGATGAAACACATCACCCAAAAACATCTTCATATATTTTCCACCAATATTGTGATTGATATATAAAAATTTATATATCGTTATTCTATATAAGATAATGATATATAAATTTTTATATATCAGTCTGTTAGGCCTCTCTCTAGAGCTTTCATACATTTCCCTCTCACACTTGTTTTCCACTCCCACTAAAATTTTGTTTTTTTATACCCGGAGTTATATTTTCCGATTTCTTTTTGAATTTGTAGGTCTGATGAATTAGATAGTGATTATGATTCCAACATAATAAATCATAACCATGGAATATTAGTGTTTGAACCTTTTATATATATATATATATATATATATATATATATATATATATATATATTCTAAAGAAGTAATGGATCTTTATTAATCTGACAGATTTTTATTAATTTAAGCATCATTTTTAGTGATTACTCACATTTGAGTAGACACTCCATTTATTTAATAAACAGTATATTTATTTATTTTTGTTTACCAGCTTGAATATTTGAGAAATTTTCAGAGGGAGGGAAATATTTTTATTTAATAAGATTTCTTGATTATTCCGCGGCTGGTAGACAAAAATAAATAAATATACTGCTCAATAAATAAACGGACTGTCTACCCAAATATGGGAACCAACTAAAAAGAGTATTTTTGTTTTAATAATGTTTGGAAAATTTACCAAAGTTTGTCTTTGGATGTTTTGTTTTCTCTTTCTATGAGAGAACATTGGAATTTTTGTGTTAGTGCCCTCGTTCACTGCAGGGCTTATATATATATATATATATATATATATATATATATATATTCTTTTAAACATGTTTACTTGAATGATAAAAGGAAAATTTTCAGAAGTTTACCCTGGGATGTTTCGATTACAAGGACAAAATTTGGCAAATTTCTCAATTATTATTCAATCAACTTGTTTGAAAGAACTCTTCCTGCTGAAATACACCATATATATATATATATATTATAAATTTATTTATTTAAAAATATGGTTCCATCGCTACACAGGAATTACCATGTTTCAAAAACAGAAGCTGAAAGTTTCAAATTCAATTATAGAATTAAATTAAAGTCCCTTGTTCTGTTTCATTTTCAAGCAAATTTTGGAATAACTTATTTTGAAATATACTGAGTTTTATAAGTACATACATTCATAATATTTGTTTCTATGGCTATGAGGAAGATCAATCAAGGAGCAGTAGGGTATTCTTTTTCATTGACAACTATTGTATCAACATATTAGTTAATTTCAACAGAACTAGGAACTTTAATTTAATTCTATAATTGAATTTGAAGTTTTTAGCTTCTGTTTTTGAAACATGGTAATTCCTGTGTAGCGATGGATCATATTTTTAAATAAGTAAACTTATAATATTTATGCTTTGTATATTTGCATTGAGCACTGTTTTGTAAAAATAAAAATATTAATAAGAACACCGGATTATATATCTTACTGTTCTTTCTCTTCATTATACACACACACACTGTAATCTCCCGTTGCTTGTGATATATGAGGGTCCAGCAGCTCAGTTCTTAGAACCAAACAGCCAGACTATCTGCACATATTTTCAGAAGAACCAAATACAAAGAACTGGTACATATAGTGTGCCACAAGGTCTCCAAACAGCCCTCCAGGTTTTGAATTTGTAATTCAGAGTTGTCTTTCTCCTAGACTGGCTGCCAACCAAGGCTATATGGCCCAGTCTGTCCTGCCATTTACCGACAGCTGGTGGGGAGAAGAGAGGGATTCATACCTTTCCCAAGGGTATTTGTGCATAAGTTCTTGCACGGAAATCTGACCAAAATGACCTAACCATGAGAATGTGTTTTTGAAATCCTTCCTGACTGCAGCCAATAACTTTTTTTAGCAACCCCCTGCATGTCAAAACAAAGTGTAAGGTGAAAGGTCAGTAAATGGCGCACCTGTGAACTAAAGCTGGCTGGGCTGATTCCTCCGCCAATTGAAGTGCGGTTGGCATTGGCATTTGAGACAGGGTTTACAACACTGGGGATGCTGCCAGGGTTAATGGGAGCAATGGTGGCTGAAAGGATAAACAGCAAACAATAAGCGAATCAACGAAAAGAGAAAAAAAAAAAAAAAAAAAAAAGAAAAGAAAAAAAGAAGAGCAAAAAAGACATTATTTAACACCCCCACCCACCAACAATCCTCTATGCACACTCACACACAGAAATGGCAATTAACTTGACAAATATTTCTAGGGCTTTTAAATACACTCTTGTTAGGTTTTTGCATTATCAAGCAGGTTTTCTCAAACATTTTTTGATCACATTTGATCAGTAACACTTTTTGTTACCCTTTGTTCTAAGTACAACAGACAGTAAGACTACAGCTGTTTAGTCTTTAGTTACAATAAGAATACATCTGATTAGTCTTTAGTTGTAATAAGAGCAGTAGGTAATAAGAATACATATGATTAGTCTTTAGCCATTATAAGATTAAATATGATTGGTCTTTAGCCATAATAAAACTACATATGATTAGGCTTTAGCCATTATGAGATTAAATATGATTAGTCTTTGGTTATAATAAACTACATATGATAAGTCTTTAGCCATAAGAGCAGCAGGTAATAGAATACATACAATAAAACTTTAGTAGTAATAAGCCTATATATGATTAGTCTATAGTAGGTAATAAGACTACATATTATATGATTGACTGACTTTTTCTATGACTAATCAATCCAATAAGAGTATATATGATTAGTTTTTGTTATAATAAAAGCAGTATATGTTAAGACTATGTTATTAGTCAACAGAGCAGTAAGTAATAAAACTACATCTAATTACTCTTTAGTCACAATAAGAATACATAAATTTATCACTTCCCAGCAGGGCCAGCATGTACTACACTAGAACCTAATTGTGGGCGCCGGGCAGTGCTTTGTGATTCTCGCTATCAATCTTATCAATATTTGAGGGTTTTTTTTTTCTACCTACATTTATATATGTTATAAATTAAACTAAACACAACCAACTATCAAAGGTTGAAAAATTATCATGGATTTTTGATTTCATTCTAGGGGGGGGAATTAATTTTTTTTTGTGTCCAAATTCGTGAATTTGTTTTAAGTGTCCAAAAACATAATATAAAATTTCACATTTTTTGCTCTTAATGCTGAATGTGTTAGAATTATTTAACTTTTTATCCAGAAAAAACTAAAGCTGATGTTAAAAATTGCTTTTATTTAAGACGGAATGATCTATTCTGACATGTCTCTAATTTGTATTTACAAACATTGTATCTTCAATATATATATATATATATATATATATATATATATATATATATAAACACAAAATATCATAAAGAAGTAATTATACAAAGATTTAATTTTAATAGGATTAATGGGGAAATTACTTCACTAAGAAGACTTAATGAGACATTACTATCAATTCACTGAACAACACAATCCTTATATTTGAATTATTGTCAGATGTGATTGATGATCCTGGGACGAGTACTTTCGACAATTTCAAATTGTCATCTTCAGGGTGTAATGCTTCCATTTACAGGTAAACACCAAGACAAATGTAGTGTAGACTGAAAGATGTTTTTAAAAATATGCTATTCCTTGATAGTTATATTATTTTGAATAATATGAATTTATGAATGTGTGTAATTTGTAAACAGTGACTATTACTGCTGATAATACAAGACTTTCCCAATGGATTGAGTTCTCTGGGTCACTGGCATGTTTATGAAAAAATAGATATGCAAAAAATTAGTTTTTCTCTCTGCCAGGCGCCGATAGCTTAGGGGTTAGAATCTCCGATTAGTCAAATCAGTTGGATTTTGGTTCTGGCTTAAAGTGATCAGATGTCTAGTCATAGTGAGGAGCTGTGATACAGCAAAACAGTCTGTCTGTGGAGGGCTATATATATATATATATATATATATATATATATATATATATATATATATATATAGTATACTGGTGCTTACTACCCTGAAGCATTGCTTTATGACCCTTGCTATTTTGCCAACATTTGCTTTCTTTCTACCTATATTTATATACATTACAAATTAAACTAAGCAGAAATTACTATTATTAAAAGATGAAAGATTTTCGTGGATTTTGACATCATTCTCGAGGGGGGGGGGTTCAAATCCGTGAATTTGTTTTGCTAATGGTAAGTATCGAAAACAGCATTACATAAAATTCACTATTTTTTTATATCCATAATGCTGAATGTGTTAAAATTATTCAACTTTTTAACAAGAAAAATCTCAAGTTGATGTTAAAAATTGCTTTTATTTAAGATGGAATGATCTATTATGACATGTCTCTAATTTGTATTTAGATACATTGGATTTATTTTCAATTTTTCTAATTGAATTGTTTACCTATATTGCATATAATCCATCATTGTACATAATTAGGTCATAATAAAATTTGTATTTTATATGAATAATACTAAGTTAAGAAAACTGATATGTAGTATAGTGGGTGGGGGAGAATCCCAAATTATAGATTTCGGGAGAGTTCTGTACCAGCCTTGCTTCACATTAACTATAAGGTTGAGTCATTAGTTTTCAGGAATCAATTGTAATGATGATTATATCATCCCAACTAACCCTTCCTTAAATATATAACAGGTGATGAAAAATGGGTCCCATACAACAATGTTTAACTCAAAAGGGAGTGGATCTCAAAAGCTGAGCTCCATAGAAGAAAGGTAATGTTCTACATGTGGTGGGATTGTCATGGTATTATTCATTTAGAGTTCTTAGACTGCAAGAAACACTAAATGCACACTTTTACGTCCAGCAGTTGCAACTTGTCCATAAATTTTTGGTTGAAAATTGCTGTTCTCTTTTTTGACAACACAAGGCTGCATACAGTCAAAATAACTTTGGAAAAATTTTTGGAACTGGGTTAGTCTGTTCTACCCTACCCACCATATTCACCCGAGCTTACTTTAACCAATCATTACCCTTGTCAATTGATGCAAAATGCTTTGATTGGGAAAACCTCCTCTAATGAAAACCAAATTCAATAATTTATCAAAAACATTTTCATATCAAAACCTGCAAGATATTATGTAAAAAGTATGTAAGAGCCGATTGATAAGTCATTGCAAATAAGGATAAATATTCTATTAAGATCAGCGCGACTGTCTTGGTTGTTATAATGTTTCGGCTGTTTCAGCCTTCTTCAGGTGTTTTGTCTACATACTCAGTCATTTTATCGGAATTTTGAACCTAACACTTTATTCAGTCACCAGGGATAGATTGTTCTCATTACACTTTCCATGGTAAGGAGATATCTTGTATTAGTGAAACTCTCAAAAAGACAGATGACCTTGTGGATCAAAGCAGTCGTAAGTTCAATTCCAAGGTCAGATGGTGTAAAAACGAGTAATGAACAAATGAACAAACAGCACAAATGTGAAAAGAGAGAATTAATACTAGAAGTAGGAGAGGGCCATGAGCGGAAATTTGCAGGAGGCAGTTAAGAATTTCAAGTTAGTTTATTAATGGGTCATTCAATTTTTTTAAAACCAAGAATTGTCCAAAAAAACATTTCTTGCTTTGCTTATTGTTATGGTCCAGATTAGGACCAAGGAAGAACAACACGAATACAAAAGTAGAAATAACGAAGGTATATTACATGAAATAATAATACAAGATGTGGAAGGTGTTAGTATGACTGTCAGTCTGGTTTGGAGTGAACTACTATCGGCTCAACTCGATTCGTCCCTCTCTTTTGAGAGGTGTAGTATACATAGTGTTAGGAAGAGTTAATTCTGTAGTTATAGGTAAGGATCCATGACAATTATTAACACAAAAATTAGTTCTTACAATTAGATTCCAATATTTTGTCCCTCGTTTATCTCACAAGATAATGGTAGCGCCCTATTTGGTCAAAATTCAGTCCTTCTCCAGGCCTGGGTGATGGTATATAAAGGTAGTGTGTTGCCCATACCACATATATCCCTTCCTCTCTCAGCTACACCAACAAGATCCAAAGAAATATAGAATTTAGAATACATTTAGAGCAGTGATTTCCCAACCTATTTTTGGCCATGCCCCCAATCTCTAAAATCTTATGGCATATAATTCTTATTATTCAAAAATAGAGTTGATCAGTTTGGCAATTTATGTTTTGGTATCAGTTTTCAGTTTTTTTTCCCTTGATACTGCAGTTTTCGATTCGGTTTTTAATTTAGTATTTTTGCTTTCTAAGGACGCCATTTTCTTGTGTAATGATAGCATTTCCATTTGATATCTGATTTTATTTGAGAGTGATAAATTTGCAACTCAGTCTGTTCAACTCGCAATTTCTTATTTATTTATTGTCCAATCTTAAAAGTTTTCATATGGCTGGAAAGAAAATATTTTTTACAGTGAGTTAAAACGATAATTTGCTTTGAACAGCTGAAAATGCGAGATATTTTTCTGAGACTAAATTTTTACACGTTACTTTGTTTCACAAAATCAAAGTGACCAATCTTTATCAATAGTCTTGAAATTGTACACTCAATTAGAAGACACCTTAAACTACAACCAGGAAAATGTTCATTTTTTTCTCTGACCTGAGGAAGCGAATTCTTTCAATTATTATAAAATAAGCAAAAAAAAAAAAAAGAAAAGAAAAAAAGCAACAATAAATGTGTTGTAAAAGAACTTTCAAATTATTGAAATTACTGTCTGACACTGACTAATGGCTAAAAAGAATAATTTTTACTTTGGGTTAAAAAAAAAAAAAAAGACTTGCAGTTTTGAAAATGTTCACATTTAAAAACTGAGGTGATTAAAATTTACTTTACTTTTGTAATATCTAATTTTAGGTGTATTAACTAGATAGAAACAATTTTATTTGTAGAAAATAATAATACGCTAGAGACTTGCATATCGGGAAATAAACAGATTTTAAAAGTGAAATTAAGAACAATTTTAATTATTCTTAACATCTAATTTAAGTGTATTCGCTTGATGAAAAAAAAAAAAAAAAAAAAAAATCTTCATTCATTTTTCTTGTTTACAACTTTATTTTGTGATTGGCGTAACTGGCTTACAAAACTTACAAAACAATCTGACTTCATAAAATTTAACATTAAGATGAACCTGGCAACTATTTTTTCATTTTTACTCATTATTTTTACTTGTTATTTATTTTTATTCTTAATTTGACCAAAAAAAGTTTTTTTTTTTGGCGCGGGGTGGGTGGG